>JAJHIY020000936.1:4227500-4767500 GCA_022114975.2 Lampris megalopsis
CCTCCCCCTCTCCTCCTCATGTCTCTGGGCCTTGCTGGTGATTCTAACCCCTCCCCCTCTCCTTCTCATGTCTCACTGTCTTCCTGGTGATTCTAACCCCTCTACCGCTCCTCCTCGTGTCTCGTGCCTTCCTGGTGATTCCAACCCCTCCACGTCTCTTCCTCATGTCTCACTGTCTTCCACCTGATTCTAAGCCCTCACCCTCTCGTCCTGATGTCTCACTGTCTTCCTGGTGATTCTAACCCCTTTCCCTCTCCTCCTCATGTCTCGGTGCCTTCCTGTTGATTCTAATCCCTCTCCATCTTCTCCTCATGTCTCAGGGCCTTCCCCTCCACCTCTCCTCCTCATGTCTCACTGTCTTCCAGCTGATTCTAAGCCCTCTCCCTCTCCTCCTCATGTCTCACTGTCTTCCCGGTGATTCGAAGCCCTCTCCCTCTCCTGCTCATGTCTCACTGTCTTCCTGGTGATTGTAACCCCACCCCGTCTCCTCCTCATGTATCGGGGCCTTCCTGGTGATCCTAAGCCCTCCCCCTCTCCTCCTCATGTCTCAGTGCCTTGCTGGTGATTCTAACCCCTCTCCCTCGCCTCCTCATTTCTCGGTGCCTTCCTGTTGATTCTAATCCCTCTCCATCTCCTCCTCATGTCTCGGTGCCTTGCTGGTGATTCTAAGCCCTCTGCCTCTCCTCCTCTTGTCTCAGGGCCTTCCCCTCCCCCTCTCCTCCTCATGTCTCAGGGCCTTCCCCTCCCCCTCTCCTCCTCATGTCTCAGGGCCTTCCTGCTGATTCTAAGCCCTCTCCCACTCCTCCTCATGTATCGGGGCCTTCCTGGTGATTCTAAGCCCTCCCCCTCTCCTCCTCATGTGTCGGTGCCTTGCTGGTGATTCTAACCCCTCTCCCTCGCCTCCTCATTTCTCGGTGCCTTCCTGTTGATTCTAATCCCTCTCCATCTCCTCCTCATGTCTCGGTGCCTTGCTGGTGATTCTAAGCCCTCTGCCTCTCCTCCTCATGTCTCAGGGCCTTCCCCTCCCCCTCTCCTCCTCATGTCTCAGGGCCTTCCCCTCCACCTCTCCTCCTCATGTCTCACTGTCTTCCAGCCGATTCTAAGCCCTCACCCTCTCGTCCTCATGTCTCACTGTCTTCCTGGTTATTCTAACCACTCCACCTCTCCTCCTCATGTCTCACTGTCTTCCAGCTGATTCTAAGCCCTCTCGCTCTCCTCCTCATGTCTCACTGTCTTCCCGGTGATTCGAAGCCCTCTCCCTCTCCTGCTCATGTCTCACTGTCTTCCTGGTGATTGTAACCCCACCCCGTCTCCTCCTCATGTCTCGCTGTCTTCCTGGTGATTCGATGCCCTCTCCCTCTCCTCCTCATGTCTCACTGTCTTCCTGCTGATTCTAAGCCCTCTCCCACTCCTCCTCATGTATCGGGGCCTTCCTGGTGATTCTAAGCCCTCCACCTCTCCTCCTCATGTCTCGGTGCCTTGCTGGTGATTCTATCCCCTCCCCCTCTCCTCCTCATGTCTCAGTGCCTTCCTGGTGATCCTAAGCCCTCCCCCTCTCCTGCTCATGTCTCAGGGCCTTCCTGGTGATTCTAACCCCTCTCCCTCTCCTCCTCATGTCTCACTCTCTTCCAGCTGATTTTAAGCCCTCTCCATCTCCTCCTCATGTCTCGGTGCCTTGCTGGTGATTCTAAGCCCTCTCCCTCTCCTCCTCATGTCTCACTGTATTCCTGGTGATTCTAACCCCTCCCCCTCTCCTCCTCATGTCTCTGGGCCTTGCTGGTGATTCTAACCCCTCCCCCTCTCCTTCTCATGTCTCACTGTCTTCCTGGTGATTCTAACCCCTCTACCGCTCCTCCTCGTGTCTCGTGCCTTCCTGGTGATTCCAACCCCTCCACGTCTCTTCCTCATGTCTCACTGTCTTCCACCTGATTCTAAGCCCTCACCCTCTCGTCCTGATGTCTCACTGTCTTCCTGGTGATTCTAACCCCTTTCCCTCTCCTCCTCATGTCTCGGTGCCTTCCTGTTGATTCTAATCCCTCTCCATCTCCTCCTCATGTCTCAGGGCCTTCCCCTCCACCTCTCCTCCTAATGTCTCACTGTCTTCCAGCTGATTCTAAGCCTTCTCCCTCTCCTCCTCATGTCTCACTGTCTTCCCGGTGATTCGAAGCCCTCTCCCTCTCCTGCTCATGTCTCACTGTCTTCCTGGTGATTGTAACCCCACCCCGTCTCCTCTTAATGTATCGGGGCCTTCCTGGTGATCCTAAGCCCTCCCCCTCTCCTCCTCATGTCTCGTTGCCTTGCTGGTGATTCTAACCCCTCTCCCTCGCCTCCTCATTTCTCGGTGCCTTCCTGTTGATTCTAATCCCTCTCCATCTCCTCCTCATGTCTCGGTGCCTTGCTGGTGATTCTAAGCCCTCTGCCTCTCCTCCTCATGTCTCAGGGCCTTCCCCTCCCCCTCTCCTCCTCATGTCTCAGGGCCTTCCCCTCCCCCTCTCCTCCTCATGTCTCAGGGCCTTCCTGCTGATTCTAAGCCCTCTCCCACTCCTCCTCATGTGTCGGGGCCTTCCTGGTGATTCTAAGCCCTCCCCCTCTCCTCCTCATGTGTCGGTGCCTTGCTGGTGATTCTAACCCCTCTCCCTCGCCTCCTCATTTCTCGGTGCCTTCCTGTTGATTCTAATCCCTCTCCATCTCCTCCTCATGTCTCGGTGCCTTGCTGGTGATTCTAAGCCCTCTGCCTCTCCTCCTCATGTCTCAGGGCCTTCCCCTCCCCCTCTCCTCCTCATGTCTCAGGGCCTTCCCCTCCACCTCTCCTCCTCATGTCTCACTGTCTTCCAGCCGATTCTAAGCCCTCACCCTCTCGTCCTCATGTCTCACTGTCTTCCTGGTTATTCTAACCACTCCACCTCTCCTCCTCATGTCTCACTGTCTTCCAGCTGATTCTAAGCCCTCTCGCTCTCCTCCTCATGTCTCACTGTCTTCCCGGTGATTCGAAGCCCTCTCCCTCTCCTGCTCATGTCTCACTGTCTTCCTGGTGATTGTAACCCCACCCCGTCTCCTCCTCATGTCTCGCTGTCTTCCTGGTGATTCGATGCCCTCTCCCTCTCCTCCTCATGTCTCACTGTCTTCCTGCTGATTCTAAGCCCTCTCCCACTCCTCCTCATGTATCGGGGCCTTCCTGGTGATTCTAAGCCCTCTCCCTCTCCTCCTCATGTCTCGGTGCCTTGCTGGTGATTCTAACCCCTCCCCCTCTCCTCCTCATGTCTCAGTGCCTTCCTGGTGATCCTAAGCCCTCCCCCTCTCCTGCTCATGTCTCAGGGCCTTCCCCTCCCCCTCTCCTCCTCATGTCTCAGGGCCTTCCTAGTGATTCCCAGCCCTCTCACTCTCCTCTTCATGTCTCGCTGTCTTCCTGGTGATTTAAACTCCACTCCCTCTCCTCCCTCACTGTCTTCCAGCTGATTCTAAGCCCTTTCCCTCTCCTCCTCATGTATCAGGGCCTTCCTGGTGATTCTAAGCCCTCTCCCTCTGCTCCTCATGTCTCGGGGCCTTCCTGGTGATTCTAAGCCCTCTCCCTCTCCTCCTCATGTCTCGGGGCCTTCCTGCTTATTCTAAACCCTTCCCCTCTCCTCCTCATGTCTCGTGCCTTACTGGTGATTCTAACCCCTCCCCCTGTCCTCTTCATGTCTCACTGTCTTTCTGCTTATTCTAACACCTCTCCCTCTCCTCATGTCTCAGGGCCTTCCTGGTGATTCTAAGCCTTCTCCCTCACCTCCTAATGTCTCAGGGCCTTACTGGTGATTCTAAGCCCTCTCCCTCTCCTCCTCATGTCTCGCTGTCTTCCTGGTGATTTTAATCCCACTCCCTCTCCTCCCTCACTGTCTTCCTGCTTATTCTAAGCCCTTTCCCTCACCTTCTCATGTCTCACTGTTTTCCTGGTGATTCTAACCCCTCTCCCTCTCCTCCTCATGTCTCAGGGCCTTCCTGCTTATTCTAACACCTCTCCCTCTCCTCGTCATGTCTTGGTGCCTCATTGGTGATTGTAAGCCCTCTCCCTCTCCTCCTCATGTCTTACTGTCTTCCTGCTGATTCTAAACCCTCTCCCTCTCCTCCTCATGTCTCGGCGCCTTCCTGGTGATTCTAACTGCTCCTCTTCATGTCTCACCATCTTGCTGCTGATTCTAAGCCACCCCCTCTCCTCCTCATGTCTCACTGTCTTCCTGCTTATTCTAACCCCTCTCCCTCTCCTCATGTCTCAGGGCCTTCCTGGTGATTCTAAGCCCTCTCCCTCTCCTCCTCATGCCTCTGGGCCTTCCTGCTGATTCTAAACCCTCTCCCTCTCCTCCTCATGTCTCAGGGCCTTCCTGGTGATTCTAAACCCTCTCCCTCTCCTCCTCATGTCTCGGGGCCTTCGTGGTGATTCTAAGCCCTCTCCCTATCCTCCTCGTGTCTTGGGGCCTTCCTGGTGATTCTAAGCCCTCTCCCTCTCCTCCTCGTGTCTCGGCGCATTCCTGGTGATTCTAACTGCTCCTCTTCATGTCTCACCATCTTGCTGCTGATTCTAAGCCCCCCCCTCTCCTCCTCATGTCTTACTGTCTTCCTGCTGATTCTAAGCCCTCTCCTTCTCCTCATGTCTCACTTTCTTCCTGCTGATTCTAAGCCCTCTCCCACTCCTCCTCATGTATCGGGGCCTTCCTGGTGATTCTAAGCCCTTCACCTCTCCTCCTCATGTCTCGGTGCCTTGCTGGTGATTCTAACCCCTCCCCCTCTCCTCCTCATGTCTCAGTGCCTTCCTGGTGATCCTAAGCCCTCACCCTCTCCTGCTCATGTCTCAGGGCCTTCCTGGTGATTCTAACCCCTCTCCCTCTCCTCCTCATGTCTCACTCTCTTCCAGCTGATTCTAAGCCCTCTCCATCTCCTCCTCATGTCTCGGTGCCTTGCTGGTGAGTATAAGCCCTCTCCCTCTCCTCCTCATGTCTCAGCTCCTTCCCCTCCCCCTCTCCTCCTCATGTCTCAGGGCCTTCCCCTCCCCCTCTCCTCCTCATGTCTCAGGGCCTTCCTGGTGATTCCCAGCCCTCTCACTCTCCTCTTCATGTCTCGCTGTCTTCCTGGTGATTTTAACCCCACTCCCTCTCCTCCCTCACTGTCTTCCTGCTTATTCTAAGCCCTTTCCACCTCTCTTCCTCATGTATCAGGGCCTTCCTGGTGATTCTAAGCCCTCTCCCTCTGCTCCTCATGTCTCGGGGCCTTCCTGGTGATTCTAAGCCCTCTCCCTCTCCTCCTCATGTCTCGGGGCCTTCCTGCTTATTCTAAACCCTTCCCCTCTCCTCCTCATGTCTCGTGCCTTACTGGTGATTCTAACCCCTCCCCCTGTCCTCCTCATGTCTCACTGTCTTTCTGCTTATTCTAACACCTCTCCCTCTCCTCATGTCTCAGGGCCTTCCTGGTGATTCTAAGCCTTCTCCCTCACCTCCTAATGTCTCAGGGCCTTACTGGGGATTCTAAGCCCTCTCCCTCTCCTCCTCATGTCTCGCTGTCTTCCTGGTGATTTTAATCCCACTCCCTCTCCTCCCTCACTGTCTTCCTGCTTATTCTAAGCCCTTTCCCTCACCTTCTCATGTCTCACTGTTTTCCTGGTGATTCTAACCCCTCTCCCTCTCCTCCTCATGTCTCAGGGCCTTCCTGCTTATTCTAACACCTCTCCCTCTCCTCGTCATGTCTTGGTGCCTCATTGGTGATTGTAAGCCCTCTCCCTCTCCTCCTCATGTCTTACTGTCTTCCTGCTGATTCTAAACCCTCTCCCTCTCCTCCTCATGTCTCGGCGCCTTCCTGGTGATTCTAACTGCTCCTCTTCATGTCTCACCATCTTGCTGCTGATTCTAAGCCACCCCCTCTCCTCCTCATGTCTCACTGTCTTCCTGCTTATTCTAACCCCTCTCCCTCTCCTCATGTCTCAGGGCCTTCCTGGTGATTCTAAGCCCTCTCCCTCTCCTCCTCATGCCTCTGGGCCTTCCTGCTGATTCTAAACCCTCTCCCTCTCCTCCTCATGTCTCAGGGCCTTCCTGGTGATTCTAAACCCTCTCCCTCTCCTCCTCATGTCTCGGGGCCTTCGTGGTGATTCTAAGCCCTCTCCCTATCCTCCTCGTGTCTTGGGGCCTTCCTGGTGATTCTAAGCCCTCTCCCTCTCCTCCTCGTGTCTCGGCGCATTCCTGGTGATTCTAACTGCTCCTCTTCATGTCTCACCATCTTGCTGCTGATTCTAAGCCCCCCCCTCTCCTCCTCATGTCTTACTGTCTTCCTGCTGATTCTAACCCCTCTCCTTCTCCTCCTCATGTCTCGGTGCCTTGCTGGTGATTCTAACCCCTCCCCCTCTCCTCCTCATGTCTCGGTGCCTTGCTGGTGATTCTAAGCCCTCTCCCTCTCCTCCTCATGTCTCAGGACCTTCCCTTCCCCCTCTCCTCCTCATGTCTCAGGGCCTTCCTGGTGATTCCCAGCCCTCGCCCTCTCCTCCTCATGTCTCGCTGTCTTCCTGGTGATTTTAACCCCACTCCCTCTCCTCCCTCACTGTCTTCCTGCTTATTCTAAGCCCTCTCCCTCTCCTCCTCATGTCTCACTGCATTCCTGGTGATTCTAACCCCTCCCCCTCTCCTCCTCATGTCTCTGGGCCTTGCTGGTGATTCTAAACCCTCTCCCTCTACTCCTCATGTCTCAGGGCCTTCCTGGTGATTCTAAACCCTCTCCCTCGCCTCCTCATGTCTCACTGTATTCCTGGTGATTCTAACCCCTCCCCCTCTCCTCCTCATGTCTCTGGGCCTTGCTGGTGATTCTAACCCCTCCCCCTCTCCTTTTCATGTCTCACCGTCTTCCTGTGGATTCTAACCCCTCTATCGCTCCTCCTCGTGTCTCATGCCTTCCTGCTGAATCCAACCCCGCTACCTCTCCTCCTCATGTCTCACTGTCTTCCAGCTGATTCTAAGCCCTCTCCCTCTCCTCCTCATGTCTCACTGTCTTCCTGGTGATTCTAACCCCTCTCCCTCTCCTCCTCATGTCTCGGTGCCTTGCTGGTGATTCTAAGCCCTCTCCCTCTCCTCCTCATGTGTCAGGACCTTCCCTTCCCCCTCTCCTCCTCATGTCTCAGGGCCTTCCTGGTGATTCCCAGCCCTCTCCCTCTCCTCCTCATGTCTCGCTGTCTTCCTGGTGATTTTAACCCCACTCCCTCTCCTCCCTCACTGTCTTCCTGCTTATTCTAAGCCCTCTCCCTCTCCTCCTCATGTCTCACTGCATTCCTGGTGATTCTAACCCCTCCCCCTCTCCTCCTCATGTCTCTGGGCCTTGCTGGTGATTCTAAACCCTCTCCCTCTACTCCTCATGTCTCAGGGCCTTCCTGGTGATTCTAAACCCTCTCCCTCGCCTCCTCATGTCTCGGGGCCTTCGTGGTGATTCTAACCCCTCCCCCTCTCCTCCTCATGTCTCTGGGCCTTGCTGGTGATTCTAAACCCTCTCCCTCTACTCCTCATGTCTCAGGGCCTTCCTGGTGATTCTAAACCCTCTCCCTCGCCTCCTCATGTCTCAGGGCCTTCCTGGTGATTCCCAGCCCTCTCCCTCTCCTCCTCATGTCTCGCTGTCTTCCTGGTGATTTTAACCCCACTCCCTCTCCTCCCTCACTGTCTTCCTGCTTATTCTAAGCCCTCGCCCTCTCCTCCTCATGTCTCGCTGTCTTCCTGGTGATTTTAACCCCACTCCCTCTCCTCCCTCACTGTCTTCCTGCTTATTCTAAGCCCTCTCCCTCTCCTCCTCATGTCTCACTGTATTCCTGGTGATTCTAACCCCTCCCCCTCTCCTCCTCATGTCTCTGGGCCTTGCTGGTGATTCTAACCCCTCCCCCTCTCCTTCTCATGTCTCACCGTCTTCCTGTGGATTCTAACCCCTCTCCCTCTCCTCCTCATGTCACACTCTCTTCCCGCTGATTCTAAGCCCTCTCCCTCTCCTTCTCGTGTCTCGGTGCCTTGCTGGTGATTCTAAGCCCTCTCCCTCTCCTCCCCATGTCTCAGGACCTTCCCTTCCCCCTGTCCTCCTCATGTCTCAGGGCCTTCCTGGTGATTCCCAGCCATCTCCCTCTCCTCCTCATGTCTCGCTGTCTTCCTGGTCATTTTAACCCCACTCCCTCTCCTCCCTCACTGTCTTCCTGCTTATTCTAAGCCCTCTCTCTCTCCTCCTCATGTCTCACTGTATTCCTGGTGATTCCAACCCCTCCACCTCTCTTCCTCATGTCTCACTGTCTTCCACCTGATTCTAAGCCCTCACCCTCTCGTCCTCATGTCTCACTGTCTTCCTGGTGATTCTAACCCCTTTCCCTCTCCTCCTCATGTCTCGGTGCCTTCCTGTTGATTCTAATCCCTCTCCATCTCCTCCTCATGTCTCAGGGCCTTCCCCTCCACCTCTCCTCCTCATGTCTCACTGTCTTCCAGCTGATTCTAAGCCCTCACCCTCTCGTCCTCATGTCTCACTGTCTTCCTGGTTATTCTAACCACTCCACCTCTCCTCCTCATGTCTCACTGTCTTCCAGCTGATTCTAAGCCCTCTCCGTCTCCTCCTCATGTCATACTGTCTTCCCGGTGATTCGAAGCCCTCTCCCTCTCCTGCTCATGTCTCACTGTCTTCCTGGTGATTGTAACCCCACCCCGTCTCCTCCTCATGTCTCGCTGTCTTCCTGGTTATTCGATGCCCTCTCCCTCTCCTTCTCATGTCTCACTGTCTTCCTGCTGATTCTAAGCCCTCTCCCACTCCTCCTCATGTATCGGGGCCTTCCTGGTGATTCTAAGCCCTTCACCTCTCCTCCTCATGTCTCGGTGCCTTGCTGGTGATTCTAACCCCTCCCCCTCTCCTCCTCATGTCTCAGTGCCTTCCTGGTGATCCTAAGCCCTCCCCCTCTCCTGCTCATGTCTCACTCTCTTCCAGCTGATTCTAAGCCCTCTCCATCTCCTCCTCATGTCTCGGTGCCTTGCTGGTGATTATAAGCCCTCTCCCTCTCCTCCTCATGTCTCAGCTCCTTCCCCTCCCCCTCTCCTCCTCATGTCTCAGGGCCTTCCCCTCCCCCTCTCCTCCTCATGTCTCAGGGCCTTCCTGGTGATTCCCAGCCCTCTCACTCTCCTCTTCATGTCTCGCTGTCTTCCTGGTGATTTTAACCCCACTCCCTCTCCTCCCTCACTGTCTTCCTGCTTATTCTAAGCCCTTTCCCTCTCCTCCTCATGTATCAGGGCCTTCCTGGTGATTCTAAGCCCTCTCCCTCTGCTCCTCATGTCTCGGGGCCTTCCTGGTGATTCTAAGCCCTCTCCCTCTCCTCCTCATGTCTCGGGGCCTTCCTGCTTATTCTAAACCCTTCCCCTCTCCTCCTCATGTCTCGTGCCTTACTGGTGATTCTAACCCCTCCCCCTGTCCTCCTCATGTCTCACTGTCTTTCTGCTTATTCTAACACCTCTCCCTCTCCTCATGTCTCAGGGCCTTCCTGGTGATTCTAAGCCTTCTCCCTCACCTCCTAATGTCTCAGGGCCTTACTGGGGATTCTAAGCCCTCTCCCTCTCCTCCTCATGTCTCGCTGTCTTCCTGGTGATTTTAATCCCACTCCCTCTCCTCCCTCACTGTCTTCCTGCTTATTCTAAGCCCTTTCCCTCACCTTCTCATGTCTCACTGTTTTCCTGGTGATTCTAACCCCTCTCCCTCTCCTCCTCATGTCTCAGGGCCTTCCTGCTTATTCTAACACCTCTCCCTCTCCTCGTCATGTCTTGGTGCCTCATTGTTGATTGTAAGCCCTCTCCCTCTCCTCCTCATGTCTTACTGTCTTCCTGCTGATTCTAAACCCTCTCCCTCTCCTCCTCATGTCTCGGCGCCTTCCTGGTGATTCTAACTGCTCCTCTTCATGTCTCACCATCTTGCTGCTGATTCTAAGCCACCCCCTCTCCTCCTCATGTCTCACTGTCTTCCTGCTTATTCTAACCCCTCTCCCTCTCCTCATGTCTCAGGGCCTTCCTGGTGATTCTAAGCCCTCTCCCTCTCCTCCTCATGCCTCTGGGCCTTCCTGCTGATTCTAAACCCTCTCCCTCTACTCCTCATGTCTCAGGGCCTTCCTGGTGATTCTAAACCCTCTCCCTCTCCTCCTCATGTCTCGGGGCCTTCGTGGTGATTCTAAGCCTTCTCCCTATCCTCCTCGTGTCTTGGGGCCTTCCTGGTGATTCTAAGCCCTCTCCCTCTCCTCCTCGTGTCTCGGCGCATTCCTGGTGATTCTAACTGCTCCTCTTTATGTCTCACCATCTTGCTGCTGATTCTAAGCCCCCCCCTCTCCTCCTCATGTCTTACTGTCTTCCTGCTGATTCTAAGCCCTCTCCTTCTCCTCATGTCTCACTTTCTTCCTGCTGATTCTAAGACCTCTCCCTCTCCTGCTCATGTCTCACTGTCTTCCTGGTGATTCGAAGCCCTCTCCCTCTCCTGCTCATGTCTCACTGCCTTCCTGGTGATTGTAACCCCACCCCCTCTCCTCCTCATGTCTCACTGTCTTCCTGCTGATTCTAAGCCCTCTCCCACTCCTCCTCAAGTCTCGGGACCTTCCTGGTGATTCTAAGCCCTCCCCCTCTCCTCCTCATGTCTCGGTGCCTGGCTGGTGATTCTTACCCCTTCCCCTCTCCTCCTAATGTCTCGGGGCCTTCCTGGTGATTCTAAGCCCTCTCCCTCTCCTCCTCATGTCTCACTCTCTTCCCGCTGATTCTAAGCCCTCTCCCTCTCCTACTCGTGTCTCGGTGCCTTAATGGTGATTCTAAGCCCTCTCCCTCTCCTCCTCATGTCTCAGGGCCTTCCTGGTGATTCCCAGCCCTCTCCCTCTCCTCCTCATGTCTCGCTGTCTTCCTGGTGATTTTAACCCCACTCCCTCTCCTCCCTCACTGTCTTCCTGCTTATTGTAAGCCCTCTCCCTCTCCTCCTCATGTCTCACTGTATTCCTGGTGATTCTAACCCCTCCCCCTCTCCTCCTCATGTCTCTGGGCCTTGCTGGTGATTCTAACCCCTCCCCCTCTCCTTCTCATGTCTCACTGTCTTCCTGGTTATTCTAACCACTCCACCTCTCCTCCTCATGTCTCACTGTCTTCCAGCTGATTCTAAGCCCTCTCGCTCTCCTCCTCATGTCTCACTGTCTTCCCGGTGATTCGAAGCCCTCACCCTCTCCTGCTCATGTCTCACTGTCTTCCTGGTGATTGTAACCCCACCCCGTCTCCTTCTCATGTCTCGCTGTCTTCCTGGTGATTCGATGCCCTCTCCCTCTCCTCCTCGTGTCTCACTGTCTTCCTGCTGATTCTAAGCCCTCTCCCACTCCTCCTCATGTATCGGGGCCTTCCTGGTGATTCTAAGCCCTCCACCTCTCCTCCTCTTGTCTCACTGCATTCCTGGTGATTCTAACCCCTCCCCCTCTACTCCTCATGTCTCAGGGCCTTCCTGGTGATTCTAAACCCTCTCCCTCGCCTCCTCATGTCTCGGGGCCTTCGTGGTGATTCTAACCCCTCCCCCTCTCCTCCTCATGTCTCTGGGCCTTGCTGGTGATTCTAAACCCTCTCCCTCTACTCCTCATGTCTCAGGGCCTTCCTGGTGATTCTAAACCCTCTCCCTCGCCTCCTCATGTCTCAGGGCCTTCCTGGTGATTCCCAGCCCTCTCCCTCTCCTCCTCATGTCTCGCTGTCTTCCTGGTGATTTTAACCCCACTCCCTCTCCCCCCTCACTGTCTTCCTGCTTATTCTAAGCCCTCGCCCTCTCCTCCTCATGTCTCGCTGTCTTCCTGGTGATTTTAACCCCACTCCCTCTCCTCCCTCACTGTCTTCCTGCTTATTCTAAGCCCTCTCCCTCTCCTCCTCATATCTCACTGTATTCCTGGTGATTCTAACCCCTCCCCCTCTCCTCCTCATGTCTCTGGGCCTTGCTGGTGATTCTAACCCCTCCCCCTCTCCTTCTCATGTCTCACCGTCTTCCTGTGGATTCTAACCCCTCTCCCTCTCCTCCTCATGTCACACTCTCTTCCCGCTGATTCTAAGCCCTCTCCCTCTCCTTCTCGTGTCTCGGTGCCTTGCTGGTGATTCTAAGCCCTCTCCCTCTCCTCCCCATGTCTCAGGACCTTCCCTTCCCCCTGTCCTCCTCATGTCTCAGGGCCTTCCTGGTGATTCCCAGCCCTCTCCCTCTCCTCCTCATGTCTCGCTGTCTTCCTGGTGATTTTAACCCCACTCCCTCTCCTCCCTCACTGTCTTCCTGCTTATTCTAAGCCCTCTCTCTCTCCTCCTCATGTCTCACTGTATTCCTGGTGATTCTAACCCCTCCCCCTCTCCTCCTCATGTCTCTGGGCCTTGCTGGTGATTCTAACCCCTCCCCCTCTCCTTCTCATGTCTCACTGTCTTCCTGGTGATTCTAACCCCTCTACCGCTCCTCCTCGTGTCTCGTGCCTTCCTGGTGATTCCAACCCCTCCACCTCTCTTCCTCATGTCTCACTGTCTTCCACCTGATTCTAAGCCCTCACCCTCTCGTCCTCATGTCTCACTGTCTTCCTGGTGATTCTAACCCCTTTCCCTCTCCTCCTCATGTCTCGGTGCCTTCCTGTTGATTCTAATCCCTCTCCATCTCCTCCTCATGTCTCAGGGCCTTCCCCTCCACCTCTCCTCCTCATGTCTCACTGTCTTCCAGCTGATTCTAAGCCCTCACCCTCTCGTCCTCATGTCTCACTGTCTTCCTGGTTATTCTAACCACTCCACCTCTCCTCCTCATGTCTCACTGTCTTCCAGCTGATTCTAAGCCCTCTCCGTCTCCTCCTCATGTCATACTGTCTTCCCGGTGATTCGAAGCCCTCTCCCTCTCCTGCTCATGTCTCACTGTCTTCCTGGTGATTGTAACCCCACCCCGTCTCCTCCTCATGTCTCGCTGTCTTCCTGGTTATTCGATGCCCTCTCCCTCTCCTTCTCATGTCTCACTGTCTTCCTGCTGATTCTAAGCCCTCTCCCACTCCTCCTCATGTATCGGGGCCTTTCTGGTGATTCTAAGCCCTCCACCTCTCCTCCTCATGTCTCGGTGCCTTGCTGGTGATTCTAACCCCTCCCCCTCTCCTCCTCATGTCTCAGTGCCTTCCTGGTGATCCTAAGCCCTCCTCCTCTCCTGCTCATGTCTCAGGGCCTTCCTGGTGATTCTAACCCCTCTCCCTCTCCTCCTCATGTCTCACTCTCTTCCAGCTGATTCTAAGCCCTCTCCATCTCCTCCTCATGTCTCGGTGCCTTGCTGGTTATTCGATGCCCTCTCCCTCTCCTTCTCATGTCTCACTGTCTTCCTGCTGATTCTAAGCCCTCTCCCACTCCTCCTCATGTATCGGGGCCTTTCTGGTGATTCTAAGCCCTCCACCTCTCCTCCTCATGTCTCGGTGCCTTGCTGGTGATTCTAACCCCTCCCCCTCTCCTCCTCATGTCTCAGTGCCTTCCTGGTGATCCTAAGCCCTCCTCCTCTCCTGCTCATGTCTCAGGGCCTTCCTGGTGATTCTAACCCCTCTCCCTCTCCTCCTCATGTCTCACTCTCTTCCAGCTGATTCTAAGCCCTCTCCCTCTCCTCCTCATGTCTCAGCTCCTTCCCCTCCCCCTCTCCTCCTCATGTCTCAGGGCCTTCCCCTCCCCCTCTCCTCCTCATGTCTCAGGGCCTTCCTGGTGATTCCCAGCCCTCTCACTCTCCTCTTCATGTCTCGCTGTCTTCCTGGTGATTTTAACCCCACTCCCTCTCCTCCCTCACTGTCTTCCTGCTTATTCTAAGCCCTTTCCCTCTCCTCCTCATGTATCAGGGCCTTCCTGGTGATTCTAAGCCCTCTCCCTCTGCTCCTCATGTCTCGGGGCCTTCCTGGTGATTCTAAGCCCTCTCCCTCTCCTCCTCATGTCTCGGGGCCTTCCTGCTTATTCTAAACCCTTCCCCTCTCCTCCTCATGTCTCGTGCCTTACTGGTGATTCTAACCCCTCCCCCTGTCCTCCTCATGTCTCACTGTCTTTCTGCTTATTCTAACACCTCTCCCTCTCCTCATGTCTCAGGGCCTTCCTGGTGATTCTAAGCCTTCTCCCTCACCTCCTAATGTCTCAGGGCCTTACTGGGGATTCTAAGCCCTCTCCCTCTCCTCCTCATGTCTCGCTGTCTTCCTGGTGATTTTAATCCCACTCCCTCTCCTCCCTCACTGTCTTCCTGCTTATTCTAAGCCCTTTCCCTCACCTTCTCATGTCTCACTGTCTTCCTGGTGATTCTAACCCCTCTCCCTCTCCTCCTCATGTCTCAGGGCCTTCCTGCTTATTCTAACACCTCTCCCTCTCCTCGTCATGTCTTGGTGCCTCATTGGTGATTGTAAGCCCTCTCCCTCTCCTCCTCATGTCTTACTGTCTTCCTGCTGATTCTAAACCCTCTCCCTCTCCTCCTCATGTCTCGGCGCCTTCCTGGTGATTCTAACTGCTCCTCTTCATGTCTCACCATCTTGCTGCTGATTCTAAGCCACCCCCTCTCCTCCTCATGTCTCACTGTCTTCCTGCTTATTCTAACCCCTCTCCCTCTCCTCATGTCTCAGGGCCTTCCTGGTGATTCTAAGCCCTCTCCCTCTCCTCCTCATGCCTCTGGGCCTTCCTGCTGATTCTAAACCCTCTCCCTCTCCTCCTCATGTCTCAGGGCCTTCCTGGTGATTCTAAACCCTCTCCCTCTCCTCCTCATGTCTCGGGGCCTTCGTGGTGATTCTAAGCCCTCTCCCTATCCTCCTCGTGTCTTGGGGCCTTCCTGGTGATTCTAAGCCCTCTCCCTCTCCTCCTCGTGTCTCGGCGCATTCCTGGTGATTCTAACTGCTCCTCTTCATGTCTCACCATCTTGCTGCTGATTCTAAGCCCCCCCCTCTCCTCCTCATGTCTTACTGTCTTCCTGCTGATTCTAACCCCTCTCCTTCTCCTCCTCATGTCTCGGTGCCTTGCTGGTGATTCTAACCCCTCCCCCTCTCCTCCTCATGTCTCGGTGCCTTGCTGGTGATTCTAAGCCCTCTCCCTCTCCTCCTCATGTCTCAGGACCTTCCCTTCCCCCTCTCCTCCTCATGTCTCAGGGCCTTCCTGGTGATTCCCAGCCCTCGCCCTCTCCTCCTCATGTCTCGCTGTCTTCCTGGTGATTTTAACCCCACTCCCTCTCCTCCCTCACTGTCTTCCTGCTTATTCTAAGCCCTCTCCCTCTCCTCCTCATGTCTCACTGCATTCCTGGTGATTCTAACCCCTCCCCCTCTCCTCCTCATGTCTCTGGGCCTTGCTGGTGATTCTAAACCCTCTCCCTCTACTCCTCATGTCTCAGGGCCTTCCTGGTGATTCTAAACCCTCTCCCTCGCCTCCTCATGTCTCACTGTATTCCTGGTGATTCTAACCCCTCCCCCTCTCCTCCTCATGTCTCTGGGCCTTGCTGGTGATTCTAACCCCTCCCCCTCTCCTTTTCATGTCTCACCGTCTTCCTGTGGATTCTAACCCCTCTATCGCTCCTCCTCGTGTCTCATGCCTTCCTGCTGAATCCAACCCCGCTACCTCTCCTCCTCATGTCTCACTGTCTTCCAGCTGATTCTAAGCCCTCTCCCTCTCCTCCTCATGTCTCACTGTCTTCCTGGTGATTCTAACCCCTCTCCCTCTCCTCCTCATGTCTCGGTGCCTTGCTGGTGATTCTAAGCCCTCTCCCTCTCCTCCTCATGTGTCAGGACCTTCCCTTCCCCCTCTCCTCCTCATGTCTCAGGGCCTTCCTGGTGATTCCCAGCCCTCTCCCTCTCCTCCTCATGTCTCGCTGTCTTCCTGGTGATTTTAACCCCACTCCCTCTCCTCCCTCACTGTCTTCCTGCTTATTCTAAGCCCTCTCCCTCTCCTCCTCATGTCTCACTGCATTCCTGGTGATTCTAACCCCTCCCCCTCTCCTCCTCATGTCTCTGGGCCTTGCTGGTGATTCTAAACCCTCTCCCTCTACTCCTCATGTCTCAGGGCCTTCCTGGTGATTCTAAACCCTCTCCCTCGCCTCCTCATGTCTCGGGGCCTTCGTGGTGATTCTAACCCCTCCCCCTCTCCTCCTCATGTCTCTGGGCCTTGCTGGTGATTCTAAACCCTCTCCCTCTACTCCTCATGTCTCAGGGCCTTCCTGGTGATTCTAAACCCTCTCCCTCGCCTCCTCATGTCTCAGGGCCTTCCTGGTGATTCCCAGCCCTCTCCCTCTCCTCCTCATGTCTCGCTGTCTTCCTGGTGATTTTAACCCCACTCCCTCTCCTCCCTCACTGTCTTCCTGCTTATTCTAAGCCCTCGCCCTCTCCTCCTCATGTCTCGCTGTCTTCCTGGTGATTTTAACCCCACTCCCTCTCCTCCCTCACTGTCTTCCTGCTTATTCTAAGCCCTCTCCCTCTCCTCCTCATGTCTCACTGTATTCCTGGTGATTCTAACCCCTCCCCCTCTCCTCCTCATGTCTCTGGGCCTTGCTGGTGATTCTAACCCCTCCCCCTCTCCTTCTCATGTCTCACCGTCTTCCTGTGGATTCTAACCCCTCTCCCTCTCCTCCTCATGTCACACTCTCTTCCCGCTGATTCTAAGCCCTCTCCCTCTCCTTCTCGTGTCTCGGTGCCTTGCTGGTGATTCTAAGCCCTCTCCCTCTCCTCCCCATGTCTCAGGACCTTCCCTTCCCCCTGTCCTCCTCATGTCTCAGGGCCTTCCTGGTGATTCCCAGCCATCTCCCTCTCCTCCTCATGTCTCGCTGTCTTCCTGGTCATTTTAACCCCACTCCCTCTCCTCCCTCACTGTCTTCCTGCTTATTCTAAGCCCTCTCTCTCTCCTCCTCATGTCTCACTGTATTCCTGGTGATTCCAACCCCTCCACCTCTCTTCCTCATGTCTCACTGTCTTCCACCTGATTCTAAGCCCTCACCCTCTCGTCCTCATGTCTCACTGTCTTCCTGGTGATTCTAACCCCTTTCCCTCTCCTCCTCATGTCTCGGTGCCTTCCTGTTGATTCTAATCCCTCTCCATCTCCTCCTCATGTCTCAGGGCCTTCCCCTCCACCTCTCCTCCTCATGTCTCACTGTCTTCCAGCTGATTCTAAGCCCTCACCCTCTCGTCCTCATGTCTCACTGTCTTCCTGGTTATTCTAACCACTCCACCTCTCCTCCTCATGTCTCACTGTCTTCCAGCTGATTCTAAGCCCTCTCCGTCTCCTCCTCATGTCATACTGTCTTCCCGGTGATTCGAAGCCCTCTCCCTCTCCTGCTCATGTCTCACTGTCTTCCTGGTGATTGTAACCCCACCCCGTCTCCTCCTCATGTCTCGCTGTCTTCCTGGTTATTCGATGCCCTCTCCCTCTCCTTCTCATGTCTCACTGTCTTCCTGCTGATTCTAAGCCCTCTCCCACTCCTCCTCATGTATCGGGGCCTTCCTGGTGATTCTAAGCCCTTCACCTCTCCTCCTCATGTCTCGGTGCCTTGCTGGTGATTCTAACCCCTCCCCCTCTCCTCCTCATGTCTCAGTGCCTTCCTGGTGATCCTAAGCCCTCCCCCTCTCCTGCTCATGTCTCAGGGCCTTCCTGGTGATTCTAACCCCTCTCCCTCTCCTCCTCATGTCTCACTCTCTTCCAGCTGATTCTAAGCCCTCTCCATCTCCTCCTCATGTCTCGGTGCCTTGCTGGTGATTATAAGCCCTCTCCCTCTCCTCCTCATGTCTCAGCTCCTTCCCCTCCCCCTCTCCTCCTCATGTCTCAGGGCCTTCCCCTCCCCCTCTCCTCCTCATGTCTCAGGGCCTTCCTGGTGATTCCCAGCCCTCTCACTCTCCTCTTCATGTCTCGCTGTCTTCCTGGTGATTTTAACCCCACTCCCTCTCCTCCCTCACTGTCTTCCTGCTTATTCTAAGCCCTTTCCCTCTCCTCCTCATGTATCAGGGCCTTCCTGGTGATTCTAAGCCCTCTCCCTCTGCTCCTCATGTCTCGGGGCCTTCCTGGTGATTCTAAGCCCTCTCCCTCTCCTCCTCATGTCTCGGGGCCTTCCTGCTTATTCTAAACCCTTCCACTCTCCTCCTCATGTCTCGTGCCTTACTGGTGATTCTAACCCCTCCCCCTGTCCTCCTCATGTCTCACTGTCTTTCTGCTTATTCTAACACCTCTCCCTCTCCTCATGTCTCAGGGCCTTCCTGGTGATTCTAAGCCTTCTCCCTCACCTCCTAATGTCTCAGGGCCTTACTGGGGATTCTAAGCCCTCTCCCTCTCCTCCTCATGTCTCGCTGTCTTCCTGGTGATTTTAATCCCACTCCCTCTCCTCCCTCACTGTCTTCCTGCTTATTCTAAGCCCTTTCCCTCACCTTCTCATGTCTCACTGTTTTCCTGGTGATTCTAACCCCTCTCCCTCTCCTCCTCATGTCTCAGGGCCTTCCTGCTTATTCTAACACCTCTCCCTCTCCTCGTCATGTCTTGGTGCCTCATTGTTGATTGTAAGCCCTCTCCCTCTCCTCCTCATGTCTTACTGTCTTCCTGCTGATTCTAAACCCTCTCCCTCTCCTCCTCATGTCTCGGCGCCTTCCTGGTGATTCTAACTGCTCCTCTTCATGTCTCACCATCTTGCTGCTGATTCTAAGCCACCCCCTCTCCTCCTCATGTCTCACTGTCTTCCTGCTTATTCTAACCCCTCTCCCTCTCCTCATGTCTCAGGGCCTTCCTGGTGATTCTAAGCCCTCTCCCTCTCCTCCTCATGCCTCTGGGCCTTCCTGCTGATTCTAAACCCTCTCCCTCTACTCCTCATGTCTCAGGGCCTTCCTGGTGATTCTAAACCCTCTCCCTCTCCTCCTCATGTCTCGGGGCCTTCGTGGTGATTCTAAGCCTTCTCCCTATCCTCCTCGTGTCTTGGGGCCTTCCTGGTGATTCTAAGCCCTCTCCCTCTCCTCCTCGTGTCTCGGCGCATTCCTGGTGATTCTAACTGCTCCTCTTTATGTCTCACCATCTTGCTGCTGATTCTAAGCCCCCCCCTCTCCTCCTCATGTCTTACTGTCTTCCTGCTGATTCTAAGCCCTCTCCTTCTCCTCATGTCTCACTTTCTTCCTGCTGATTCTAAGACCTCTCCCTCTCCTGCTCATGTCTCACTGTCTTCCTGGTGATTCGAAGCCCTCTGCCTCTCCTGCTCATGTCTCACTGCCTTCCTGGTGATTGTAACCCCACCCCCTCTCCTCCTCATGTCTCACTGTCTTCCTGCTGATTCTAAGCCCTCTCCCACTCCTCCTCAAGTCTCGGGACCTTCCTGGTGATTCTAAGCCCTCCCCCTCTCCTCCTCATGTCTCGGTGCCTGGCTGGTGATTCTTACCCCTTCCCCTCTCCTCCTAATGTCTCGGGGCCTTCCTGGTGATTCTAAGCCCTCTCCCTCTCCTCCTCATGTCTCACTCTCTTCCCGCTGATTCTAAGCCCTCTCCCTCTCCTACTCGTGTCTCGGTGCCTTAATGGTGATTCTAAGCCCTCTCCCTCTCCTCCTCATGTCTCAGGGCCTTCCTGGTGATTCCCAGCCCTCTCCCTCTCCTCCTCATGTCTCGCTGTCTTCCTGGTGATTTTAACCCCACTCCCTCTCCTCCCTCACTGTCTTCCTGCTTATTGTAAGCCCTCTCCCTCTCCTCCTCATGTCTCACTGTATTCCTGGTGATTCTAACCCCTCCCCCTCTCCTCCTCATGTCTCTGGGCCTTGCTGGTGATTCTAACCCCTCCCCCTCTCCTTCTCATGTCTCACTGTCTTCCTGGTTATTCTAACCACTCCACCTCTCCTCCTCATGTCTCACTGTCTTCCAGCTGATTCTAAGCCCTCTCGCTCTCCTCCTCATGTCTCACTGTCTTCCCGGTGATTCGAAGCCCTCACCCTCTCCTGCTCATGTCTCACTGTCTTCCTGGTGATTGTAACCCCACCCCGTCTCCTTCTCATGTCTCGCTGTCTTCCTGGTGATTCGATGCCCTCTCCCTCTCCTCCTCGTGTCTCACTGTCTTCCTGCTGATTCTAAGCCCTCTCCCACTCCTCCTCATGTATCGGGGCCTTCCTGGTGATTCTAAGCCCTCCACCTCTCCTCCTCTTGTCTCACTGCATTCCTGGTGATTCTAACCCCTCCCCCTCTACTCCTCATGTCTCAGGGCCTTCCTGGTGATTCTAAACCCTCTCCCTCGCCTCCTCATGTCTCGGGGCCTTCGTGGTGATTCTAACCCCTCCCCCTCTCCTCCTCATGTCTCTGGGCCTTGCTGGTGATTCTAAACCCTCTCCCTCTACTCCTCATGTCTCAGGGCCTTCCTGGTGATTCTAAACCCTCTCCCTCGCCTCCTCATGTCTCAGGGCCTTCCTGGTGATTCCCAGCCCTCTCCCTCTCCTCCTCATGTCTCGCTGTCTTCCTGGTGATTTTAACCCCACTCCCTCTCCCCCCTCACTGTCTTCCTGCTTATTCTAAGCCCTCGCCCTCTCCTCCTCATGTCTCGCTGTCTTCCTGGTGATTTTAACCCCACTCCCTCTCCTCCCTCACTGTCTTCCTGCTTATTCTAAGCCCTCTCCCTCTCCTCCTCATATCTCACTGTATTCCTGGTGATTCTAACCCCTCCCCCTCTCCTCCTCATGTCTCTGGGCCTTGCTGGTGATTCTAACCCCTCCCCCTCTCCTTCTCATGTCTCACCGTCTTCCTGTGGATTCTAACCCCTCTCCCTCTCCTCCTCATGTCACACTCTCTTCCCGCTGATTCTAAGCCCTCTCCCTCTCCTTCTCGTGTCTCGGTGCCTTGCTGGTGATTCTAAGCCCTCTCCCTCTCCTCCCCATGTCTCAGGACCTTCCCTTCCCCCTGTCCTCCTCATGTCTCAGGGCCTTCCTGGTGATTCCCAGCCCTCTCCCTCTCCTCCTCATGTCTCGCTGTCTTCCTGGTGATTTTAACCCCACTCCCTCTCCTCCCTCACTGTCTTCCTGCTTATTCTAAGCCCTCTCTCTCTCCTCCTCATGTCTCACTGTATTCCTGGTGATTCTAACCCCTCCCCCTCTCCTCCTCATGTCTCTGGGCCTTGCTGGTGATTCTAACCCCTCCCCCTCTCCTTCTCATGTCTCACTGTCTTCCTGGTGATTCTAACCCCTCTACCGCTCCTCCTCGTGTCTCGTGCCTTCCTGGTGATTCCAACCCCTCCACCTCTCTTCCTCATGTCTCACTGTCTTCCACCTGATTCTAAGCCCTCACCCTCTCGTCCTCATGTCTCACTGTCTTCCTGGTGATTCTAACCCCTTTCCCTCTCCTCCTCATGTCTCGGTGCCTTCCTGTTGATTCTAATCCCTCTCCATCTCCTCCTCATGTCTCAGGGCCTTCCCCTCCACCTCTCCTCCTCATGTCTCACTGTCTTCCAGCTGATTCTAAGCCCTCACCCTCTCGTCCTCATGTCTCACTGTCTTCCTGGTTATTCTAACCACTCCACCTCTCCTCCTCATGTCTCACTGTCTTCCAGCTGATTCTAAGCCCTCTCCGTCTCCTCCTCATGTCATACTGTCTTCCCGGTGATTCGAAGCCCTCTCCCTCTCCTGCTCATGTCTCACTGTCTTCCTGGTGATTGTAACCCCACCCCGTCTCCTCCTCATGTCTCGCTGTCTTCCTGGTTATTCGATGCCCTCTCCCTCTCCTTCTCATGTCTCACTGTCTTCCTGCTGATTCTAAGCCCTCTCCCACTCCTCCTCATGTATCGGGGCCTTTCTGGTGATTCTAAGCCCTCCACCTCTCCTCCTCATGTCTCGGTGCCTTGCTGGTGATTCTAACCCCTCCCCCTCTCCTCCTCATGTCTCAGTGCCTTCCTGGTGATCCTAAGCCCTCCTCCTCTCCTGCTCATGTCTCAGGGCCTTCCTGGTGATTCTAACCCCTCTCCCTCTCCTCCTCATGTCTCACTCTCTTCCAGCTGATTCTAAGCCCTCTCCATCTCCTCCTCATGTCTCGGTGCCTTGCTGGTGATTATAAGCCCTCTCCCTCTCCTCCTCATGTCTCAGCTCCTTCCCCTCCCCCTCTCCTCCTCATGTCTCAGGGCCTTCCCCTCCCCCTCTCCTCCTCATGTCTCAGGGCCTTCCTGGTGATTCCCAGCCCTCTCACTCTCCTCTTCATGTCTCGCTGTCTTCCTGGTGATTTTAACCCCACTCCCTCTCCTCCCTCACTGTCTTCCTGCTTATTCTAAGCCCTTTCCCTCTCCTCCTCATGTATCAGGGCCTTCCTGGTGATTCTAAGCCCTCTCCCTCTGCTCCTCATGTCTCGGGGCCTTCCTGGTGATTCTAAGCCCTCTCCCTCTCCTCCTCATGTCTCGGGGCCTTCCTGCTTATTCTAAACCCTTCCCCTCTCCTCCTCATGTCTCGTGCCTTACTGGTGATTCTAACCCCTCCCCCTGTCCTCCTCATGTCTCACTGTCTTTCTGCTTATTCTAACACCTCTCCCTCTCCTCATGTCTCAGGGCCTTCCTGGTGATTCTAAGCCTTCTCCCTCACCTCCTAATGTCTCAGGGCCTTACTGGGGACTCTAAGCCCTCTCCCTCTCCTCCTCATGTCTCGCTGTCTTCCTGGTGATTTTAATCCCACTCCCTCTCCTCCCTCACTGTCTTCCTGCTTATTCTAAGCCCTTTCCCTCACCTTCTCATGTCTCACTGTCTTCCTGGTGATTCTAACCCCTCTCCCTCTCCTCCTCATGTCTCAGGGCCTTCCTGCTTATTCTAACACCTCTCCCTCTCCTCGTCATGTCTTGGTGCCTCATTGGTGATTGTAAGCCCTCTCCCTCTCCTCCTCATGTCTTACTGTCTTCCTGCTGATTCTAAACCCTCTCCCTCTCCTCCTCATGTCTCGGCGCCTTCCTGGTGATTCTAACTGCTCCTCTTCATGTCTCACCATCTTGCTGCTGATTCTAAGCCACCCCCTCTCCTCCTCATGTCTCACTGTCTTCCTGCTTATTCTAACCCCTCTCCCTCTCCTCATGTCTCAGGGCCTTCCTGGTGATTCTAAGCCCTCTCCCTCTCCTCCTCATGCCTCTGGGCCTTCCTGCTGATTCTAAACCCTCTCCCTCTCCTCCTCATGTCTCGGGGCCTTCGTGGTGATTCTAAGCCCTCTCCCTATCCTCCTCGTGTCTTGGGGCCTTCCTGGTGATTCTAAGCCCTCTCCCTCTCCTCCTCGTGTCTCGGCGCATTCCTGGTGATTCTAACTGCTCCTCTTCATGTCTCACCATCTTGCTGCTGATTCTAAGCCCCCCCCTCTCCTCCTCATGTCTCACTGTCTTCCTGCTGATTCTAAGCCCTCTCCTTCTCCTCATGTCTCACTTTCTTCCTGCTGATTCTAAGACCTCTCCCTCTCCTGCTCATGTCTCACTGTCTTCCTGGTGATTCGAAGCCCTCTCCCTCTCCTGCTCATGTCTCACTGCCTTCCTGGTGATTGTAACCCCACCCCCTCTCCTCCTCATGTCTCACTGTCTTCCTGCTGATTCTAAGCCCTCTCCCACTCCTCCTCAAGTCTCGGGACCTTCCTGGTGATTCTAAGCCCTCCCCCTCTCCTCCTCATGTCTCGGTGCCTGGCTGGTGATTCTTACCCCTTCCCCTCTCCTCCTAATGTCTCGGGGCCTTCCTGGTGATTCTAAGCCCTCTCCCTCTCCTCCTCATGTCTCACTCTCTTCCCGCTGATTCTAAGCCCTCTCCCTCTCCTACTCGTGTCTCGGTGCCTTGCTGGTGATTCTAAGCCCTCTCCCTCTCCTCCTCATGTCTCAGGGCCTTCCTGGTGATTCCCAGCCCTCTCCCTCTCCTCCTCATGTCTCGCTGTCTTCCTGGTGATTTTAACCCCACTCCCTCTCCTCCCTCACTGTCTTCCTGCTTATTGTAAGCCCTCTCCCTCTCCTCCTCATGTCTCACTGTATTCCTGGTGATTCTAACCCCTCCCCCTCTCCTCCTCATGTCTCTGGGTCTTTGCTGGTGATTCTAACCCCTCCCCCTCTCCTTCTCATGTCTCACCGTCTTCCTGTGGATTCTAACCCCTCTACCGCTCCTCCTCGTGTCTCATGCCTTCCTGCTGAATCCAACCCCTCTACCTCTCCTCCTCATGTCTCACTGTCTTCCTGGTTATTCTAACCACTCCACCTCTCCTCCTCATGTCTCACTGTCTTCCAGCTGATTCTAAGCCCTCTCGCTCTCCTCCTCATGTCTCACTGTCTTCCCGGTGATTCGAAGCCCTCACCCTCTCCTGCTCATGTCTCACTGTCTTCCTGGTGATTGTAACCCCACCCCGTCTCCTTCTCATGTCTCGCTGTCTTCCTGGTGATTCGATGCCCTCTCCCTCTCCTCCTCATGTCTCACTGTCTTCCTGCTGATTCTAAGCCCTCTCCCACTCCTCCTCATGTATCGGGGCCTTCCTGGTGATTCTAAGCCCTCCACCTCTCCTCCTCTTGTCTCACTGCATTCCTGGTGATTCTAACCCCTCCCCCTCTCCTCCTCATGTCTCTGGGCCTTGCTGGTGATTCTAAACCCTCTCCCTCTACTCCTCATGTCTCAGGGCCTTCCTGGTGATTCTAAACCCTCTCCCTCGCCTCCTCATGTCTCGGGGCCTTCGTGGTGATTCTAACCCCTCCCCCTCTCCTCCTCATGTCTCTGGGCCTTGCTGGTGATTCTAAACCCTCTCCCTCTACTCCTCATGTCTCAGGGCCTTCCTGGTGATTCTAAACCCTCTCCCTCGCCTCCTCATGTCTCAGGGCCTTCCTGGTGATTCCCAGCCCTCTCCCTCTCCTCCTCATGTCTCGCTGTCTTCCTGGTGATTTTAACCCCACTCCCTCTCCCCCCTCACTGTCTTCCTGCTTATTCTAAGCCCTCTCCCTCTCCTCCTCATATCTCACTGTATTCCTGGTGATTCTAACCCCTCCCCCTCACGTCCCTCACTGTCTTCCTGCTTATTCTAAGGCCTCTCCCTCTCCTCCTCATATCTCACTGTATTCCTGGTGATTCTAACCCCTCCCCCTCTCCTCCTCATGTCTCTGGGCCTTGCTGGTGATTCTAACCCCTCCCCCTCTCCTTCTCATGTCTCACCGTCTTCCTGTGGATTCTAACCCCTCTCCCTCTCCTCCTCATGTCACACTCTCTTCCCGCTGATTCTAAGCCCTCTCCCTCTCCTTCTCGTGTCTCGGTGCCTTGCTGGTGATTCTAAGCCCTCTCCCTCTCCTCCCCATGTCTCAGGACCTTCCCTTCCCCCTGTCCTCCTCATGTCTCAGGGCCTTCCTGGTGATTCCCAGCCCTCTCCCTCTCCTCCTCATGTCTCGCTGTCTTCCTGGTGATTTTAACCCCACTCCCTCTCCTCCCTCACTGTCTTCCTGCTTATTCTAAGCCCTCTCTCTCTCCTCCTCATGTCTCACTGTATTCCTGGTGATTCTAACCCCTCCCCCTCTCCTCCTCATGTCTCTGGGCCTTGCTGGTGATTCTAACCCCTCCCCCTCTCCTTCTCATGTCTCACTGTCTTCCTGGTGATTCTAACCCCTCTACCGCTCCTCCTCGTGTCTCGTGCCTTCCTGGTGATTCCAACCCCTCCACCTCTCTTCCTCATGTCTCACTGTCTTCCACCTGATTCTAAGCCCTCACCCTCTCGTCCTCATGTCTCACTGTCTTCCTGGTGATTCTAACCCCTTTCCCTCTCCTCCTCATGTCTCACTCTCTTCCAGCTGATTCTAAGCCCTCCTCCTCTCCTGCTCATGTCTCAGGGCCTTCCTGGTGATTCTAACCCCTCTCCCTCTCCTCCTCATGTCTCACTCTCTTCCAGCTGATTCTAAGCCCTCTCCATCTCCTCCTCATGTCTCACTGTCTTCCTGGTGATTCTAACCCCTTTCCCTCTCCTCCTCATGTCTCGGTGCCTTCCTGTTGATTCTAATCCCTCTCCATCTCCTCCTCATGTCTCAGGGCCTTCCCCTCCACCTCTCCTCCTCATGTCTCACTGTCTTCCAGCTGATTCTAAGCCCTCACCCTCTCGTCCTCATGTCTCACTGTCTTCCTGGTTATTCTAACCACTCCACCTCTCCTCCTCATGTCTCACTGTCTTCCAGCTGATTCTAAGCCCTCTCCGTCTCCTCCTCATGTCATACTGTCTTCCCGGTGATTCGAAGCCCTCTCCCTCTCCTGCTCATGTCTCACTGTCTTCCTGGTGATTGTAACCCCACCCCGTCTCCTCCTCATGTCTCGCTGTCTTCCTGGTTATTCGATGCCCTCTCCCTCTCCTTCTCATGTCTCACTGTCTTCCTGCTGATTCTAAGCCCTCTCCCACTCCTCCTCATGTATCGGGGCCTTTCTGGTGATTCTAAGCCCTCCACCTCTCCTCCTCATGTCTCGGTGCCTTGCTGGTGATTCTAACCCCTCCCCCTCTCCTCCTCATGTCTCAGTGCCTTCCTGGTGATCCTAAGCCCTCCTCCTCTCCTGCTCATGTCTCAGGGCCTTCCTGGTGATTCTAACCCCTCTCCCTCTCCTCCTCATGTCTCACTCTCTTCCAGCTGATTCTAAGCCCTCTCCATCTCCTCCTCATGTCTCGGTGCCTTGCTGGTGATTATAAGCCCTCTCCCTCTCCTCCTCATGTCTCGGTGCCTTGCTGGTGATTCTAAGCCCTCTCCCTCTCCTCCCCATGTCTCAGGACCTTCCCTTCCCCCTGTCCTCCTCATGTCTCAGGGCCTTCCTGGTGATTCCCAGCCCTCTCCCTCTCCTCCTCATGTCTCGCTGTCTTCCTGGTGATTTTAACCCCACTCCCTCTCCTCCCTCACTGTCTTCCTGCTTATTCTAAGCCCTCTCTCTCTCCTCCTCATGTCTCACTGTATTCCTGGTGATTCTAACCCCTCCCCCTCTCCTCCTCATGTCTCTGGGCCTTGCTGGTGATTCTAACCCCTCCCCCTCTCCTTCTCATGTCTCACTGTCTTCCTGGTGATTCTAACCCCTCTACCGCTCCTCCTCGTGTCTCGTGCCTTCCTGGTGATTCCAACCCCTCCACCTCTCTTCCTCATGTCTCACTGTCTTCCACCTGATTCTAAGCCCTCACCCTCTCGTCCTCATATCTCACTGTCTTCCTGGTGATTCTAACCCCTTTCCCTCTCCTCCTCATGTCTCACTCTCTTCCAGCTGATTCTAAGCCCTCCTCCTCTCCTGCTCATGTCTCAGGGCCTTCCTGGTGATTCTAACCCCTCTCCCTCTCCTCCTCATGTCTCACTCTCTTCCAGCTGATTCTAAGCCCTCTCCATCTCCTCCTCATGTCTCACTGTCTTCCTGGTGATTCTAACCCCTTTCCCTCTCCTCCTCATGTCTCGGTGCCTTCCTGTTGATTCTAATCCCTCTCCATCTCCTCCTCATGTCTCAGGGCCTTCCCCTCCACCTCTCCTCCTCATGTCTCACTGTCTTCCAGCTGATTCTAAGCCCTCACCCTCTCGTCCTCATGTCTCACTGTCTTCCTGGTTATTCTAACCACTCCACCTCTCCTCCTCATGTCTCACTGTCTTCCAGCTGATTCTAAGCCCTCTCCGTCTCCTCCTCATGTCATACTGTCTTCCCGGTGATTCGAAGCCCTCTCCCTCTCCTGCTCATGTCTCACTGTCTTCCTGGTGATTGTAACCCCACCCCGTCTCCTCCTCATGTCTCGCTGTCTTCCTGGTTATTCGATGCCCTCTCCCTCTCCTTCTCATGTCTCACTGTCTTCCTGCTGATTCTAAGCCCTCTCCCACTCCTCCTCTTGTATCGGGGCCTTTCTGGTGATTCTAAGCCCTCCACCTCTCCTCCTCATGTCTCGGTGCCTTGCTGGTGATTCTAACCCCTCCCCCTCTCCTCCTCATGTCTCAGTGCCTTCCTGGTGATCCTAAGCCCTCCTCCTCTCCTGCTCATGTCTCAGGGCCTTCCTGGTGATTCTAACCCCTCTCCCTCTCCTCCTCATGTCTCACTCTCTTCCAGCTGATTCTAAGCCCTCTCCATCTCCTCCTCATGTCTCGGTGCCTTGCTGGTGATTATAAGCCCTCTCCCTCTCCTCCTCATGTCTCAGCTCCTTCCCCTCCCCCTCTCCTCCTCATGTCTCAGGGCCTTCCCCTCCCCCTCTCCTCCTCATGTCTCAGGGCCTTCCTGGTGATTCTAAGCCCTCTCCCTCTCCTCCTCGTGTCTCGGCGCATTCCTGGTGATTCTAACTGCTCCTCTTCATGTCTCACCATCTTGCTGCTGATTCTAAGCCCCCCCCTCTCCTCCTCATGTCTTACTGTCTTCCTGCTGATTCTAAGCCCTCTCCTTCTCCTCATGTCTCACTTTCTTCCTGCTGATTCTAAGACCTCTCCCTCTCCTGCTCATGTCTCACTGTCTTCCTGGTGATTCGAAGCCCTCTCCCTCTCCTCCTCATGTCTCACTGCCTTCCTGGTGATTGTAACCCCACCCCCTCTCCTCCTCATGTCTCACTGTCTTCCTGCTGATTCTAAGCCCTCTCCCACTCCTCCTCAAGTCTCGGGACCTTCCTGGTGATTCTAAGCCCTCCCCCTCTCCTCCTCATGTCTCGGTGCCTGGCTGGTGATTCTTACCCCTTCCCCTCTCCTCCTAATGTCTCGGGGCCTTCCTGGTGATTCTAAGCCCTCTCCCTCTCCTCCTCATGTCTCACTCTCTTCCCGCTGATTCTAAGCCCTCTCCCTCTCCTACTCGTGTCTCGGTGCCTTAATGGTGATTCTAAGCCCTCTCCCTCTCCTCCTCATGTCTCAGGGCCTTCCTGGTGATTCCCAGCCCTATCCCTCTCCTCCTCATGTCTCGCTGTCTTCCTGGTGATTTTAACCCCACTCCCTCTCCTCCCTCACTGTCTTCCTGCTTATTGTAAGCCCTCTCCCTCTCCTCCTCATGTCTCACTGTATTCCTGGTGATTCTAACCCCTCCCCCTCTCCTCCTCATGTCTCTGGGCCTTGCTGGTGATTCTAACCCCTCCCCCTCTCCTTCTCATGTCTCACCGTCTTCCTGTGGATTCTAACCCCTCTACCGCTCCTCCTCGTGTCTCATGCCTTCCTGCTGAATCCAACCCCTCTACCTCTCCTCCTCATGTCTCACTGTCTTCCTGGTTATTCTAACCACTCCACCTCTCCTCCTCATGTCTCACTGTCTTCCAGCTGATTCTAAGCCCTCTCGCTCTCCTCCTCATGTCTCACTGTCTTCCCGGTGATTCGAAGCCCTCACCCTCTCCTGCTCATGTCTCACTGTCTTCCTGGTGATTGTAACCCCACCCCGTCTCCTTCTCATGTCTCGCTGTCTTCCTGGTGATTCGATGCCCTCTCCCTCTCCTCCTCATGTCTCACTGTCTTCCTGCTGATTCTAAGCCCTCTCCCACTCCTCCTCATGTATCGGGGCCTTCCTGGTGATTCTAAGCCCTCCACCTCTCCTCCTCTTGTCTCACTGCATTCCTGGTGATTCTAACCCCTCCCCCTCTCCTCCTCATGTCTCTGGGCCTTGCTGGTGATTCTAAACACTCTCCCTCTACTCCTCATGTCTCAGGGCCTTCCTGGTGATTCTAAACCCTCTCCCTCGCCTCCTCATGTCTCGGGGCCTTCGTGGTGATTCTAACCCCTCCCCCTCTCCTCCTCATGTCTCTGGGCCTTGCTGGTGATTCTAAACCCTCTCCCTCTACTCCTCATGTCTCAGGGCCTTCCTGGTGATTCTAAACCCTCTCCCTCGCCTCCTCATGTCTCAGGGCCTTCCTGGTGATTCCCAGCCCTCTCCCTCTCCTCCTCATGTCTCGCTGTCTTCCTGGTGATTTTAACCCCACTCCCTCTCCCCCCTCACTGTCTTCCTGCTTATTCTAAGCCCTCGCCCTCTCCTCCTCATGTCTCGCTGTCTTCCTGGTGATTTTAACCCCACTCCCTCTCCTCCCTCACTGTCTTCCTGCTTATTCTAAGCCCTCTCCCTCTCCTCCTCATATCTCACTGTATTCCTGGTGATTCTAACCCCTCCCCCTCTCCTCCTCATGTCTCTGGGCCTTGCTGGTGATTCTAACCCCTCCCCCTCTCCTTCTCATGTCTCACCGTCTTCCTGTGGATTCTAACCCCTCTCCCTCTCCTCCTCATGTCACACTCTCTTCCCGCTGATTCTAAGCCCTCTCCCTCTCCTTCTCGTGTCTCGGTGCCTTGCTGGTGATTCTAAGCCCTCTCCCTCTCCTCCTCATGTCTCAGGACCTTCCCTTCCCCCTGTCCTCCTCATGTCTCAGGGCCTTCCTGGTGATTCCCAGCCCTCTCCCTCTCCTCCTCATGTCTCGCTGTCTTCCTGGTGATTTTAACCCCACTCCCTCTCCTCCCTCACTGTCTTCCTGCTTATTCTAAGCCATCTCTCTCTCCTCCTTATGTCTCACTGTATTCCTGGTGATTCTAACCCCTCCCCCTCTCCTCCTCATGTCTCTGGGCCTTGCTGGTGATTCTAACCCCTCCCCCTCTCCTTCTCATGTCTCACTGTCTTCCTGGTGATTCTAACCCCTCTACCGCTCCTCCTCGTGTCTCGTGCCTTCCTGGTGATTCCAACCCCTCCACCTCTCTTCCTCATGTCTCACTGTCTTCCACCTGATTCTAAGCCCTCACCCTCTCGTCCTCATGTCTCACTGTCTTCCTGGTGATTCTAACCCCTTTCCCTCTCCTCCTCATGTCTCGGTGCCTTCCTGTTGATTCTAATCCCTCTCCATCTCCTCCTCATGTCTCAGGGCCTTCCCCTCCACCTCTCCTCCTCATGTCTCACTGTCTTCCAGCTGATTCTAAGCCCTCACCCTCTCGTCCTCATGTCTCACTGTCTTCCTGGTTATTCTAACCACTCCACCTCTCCTCCTCATGTCTCACTGTCTTCCAGCTGATTCTAAGCCCTCTCCGTCTCCTCCTCATGTCATACTGTCTTCCCGGTGATTCGAAGCCCTCTCCCTCTCCTGCTCATGTCTCACTGTCTTCCTGGTGATTGTAACCCCACCCCGTCTCCTCCTCATGTCTCGCTGTCTTCCTGGTTATTCGATGCCCTCTCCCTCTCCTTCTCATGTCTCACTGTCTTCCTGCTGATTCTAAGCCCTCTCCCACTCCTCCTCATGTATCGGGGCCTTTCTGGTGATTCTAAGCCCTCCACCTCTCCTCCTCATGTCTCGGTGCCTTGCTGGTGATTCTAACCCCTCCCCCTCTCCTCCTCATGTCTCAGTGCCTTCCTGGTGATCCTAAGCCCTCCTCCTCTCCTGCTCATGTCTCAGGGCCTTCCTGGTGATTCTAACCCCTCTCCCTCTCCTCCTCATGTCTCACTCTCTTCCAGCTGATTCTAAGCCCTCTCCATCTCCTCCTCATGTCTCGGTGCCTTGCTGGTGATTATAAGCCCTCTCCCTCTCCTCCTCATGTCTCAGCTCCTTCCCCTCCCCCTCTCCTCCTCATGTCTCAGGGCCTTCCCCTCCCCCTCTCCTCCTCATGTCTCAGGGCCTTCCTGGTGATTCCCAGCCCTCTCACTCTCCTCTTCATGTCTCGCTGTCTTCCTGGTGATTTTAACCCCACTCCCTCTCCTCCCTCACTGTCTTCCTGCTTATTCTAAGCCCTTTCCCTCTCCTCCTCATGTATCAGGGCCTTCCTGGTGATTCTAAGCCCTCTCCCTCTGCTCCTCATGTCTCGGGGCCTTCCTGGTGATTCTAAGCCCTCTCCCTCTCCTCCTCATGTCTCGGGGCCTTCCTGCTTATTCTAAACCCTTCCCCTCTCCTCCTCATGTCTCGTGCCTTACTGGTGATTCTAACCCCTCCCCCTGTCCTCCTCATGTCTCACTGTCTTTCTGCTTATTCTAACACCTCTCCCTCTCCTCATGTCTCAGGGCCTTCCTGGTGATTCTAAGCCTTCTCCCTCACCTCCTAATGTCTCAGGGCCTTACTGGGGATTCTAAGCCCTCTCCCTCTCCTCCTCATGTCTCGCTGTCTTCCTGGTGATTTTAATCCCACTCCCTCTCCTCCCTCACTGTCTTCCTGCTTATTCTAAGCCCTTTCCCTCACCTTCTCATGTCTCACTGTCTTCCTGGTGATTCTAACCCCTCTCCCTCTCCTCCTCATGTCTCAGGGCCTTCCTGCTTATTCTAACACCTCTCCCTCTCCTCGTCATGTCTTGGTGCCTCATTGGTGATTGTAAGCCCTCTCCCTCTCCTCCTCATGTCTTACTGTCTTCCTGCTGATTCTAAACCCTCTCCCTCTCCTCCTCATGTCTCGGCGCCTTCCTGGTGATTCTAACTGCTCCTCTTCATGTCTCACCATCTTGCTGCTGATTCTAAGCCACCCCCTCTCCTCCTCATGTCTCACTGTCTTCCTGCTTATTCTAACCCCTCTCCCTCTCCTCATGTCTCAGGGCCTTCCTGGTGATTCTAAGCCCTCTCCCTCTCCTCCTCATGCCTCTGGGCCTTCCTGCTGATTCTAAACCCTCTCCCTCTCCTCCTCATGTCTCGGGGCCTTCGTGGTGATTCTAAGCCCTCTCCCTATCCTCCTCGTGTCTTGGGGCCTTCCTGGTGATTCTAAGCCCTCTCCCTCTCCTCCTCGTGTCTCGGCGCATTCCTGGTGATTCTAACTGCTCCTCTTCATGTCTCACCATCTTGCTGCTGATTCTAAGCCCCCCCCTCTCCTCCTCATGTCTCACTGTCTTCCTGCTGATTCTAAGCCCTCTCCTTCTCCTCATGTCTCACTTTCTTCCTGCTGATTCTAAGACCTCTCCCTCTCCTGCTCATGTCTCACTGTCTTCCTGGTGATTCGAAGCCCTCTCCCTCTCCTGCTCATGTCTCACTGCCTTCCTGGTGATTGTAACCCCACCCCCTCTCCTCCTCATGTCTCACTGTCTTCCTGCTGATTCTAAGCCCTCTCCCACTCCTCCTCAAGTCTCGGGACCTTCCTGGTGATTCTAAGCCCTCCCCCTCTCCTCCTCATGTCTCGGTGCCTGGCTGGTGATTCTTACCCCTTCCCCTCTCCTCCTAATGTCTCGGGGCCTTCCTGGTGATTCTAAGCCCTCTCCCTCTCCTCCTCATGTCTCACTCTCTTCCCGCTGATTCTAAGCCCTCTCCCTCTCCTACTCGTGTCTCGGTGCCTTGCTGGTGATTCTAAGCCCTCTCCCTCTCCTCCTCATGTCTCAGGGCCTTCCTGGTGATTCCCAGCCCTCTCCCTCTCCTCCTCATGTCTCGCTGTCTTCCTGGTGATTTTAACCCCACTCCCTCTCCTCCCTCACTGTCTTCCTGCTTATTGTAAGCCCTCTCCCTCTCCTCCTCATGTCTCACTGTATTCCTGGTGATTCTAACCCCTCCCCCTCTCCTCCTCATGTCTCTGGGTCTTTGCTGGTGATTCTAACCCCTCCCCCTCTCCTTCTCATGTCTCACCGTCTTCCTGTGGATTCTAACCCCTCTACCGCTCCTCCTCGTGTCTCATGCCTTCCTGCTGAATCCAACCCCTCTACCTCTCCTCCTCATGTCTCACTGTCTTCCTGGTTATTCTAACCACTCCACCTCTCCTCCTCATGTCTCACTGTCTTCCAGCTGATTCTAAGCCCTCTCGCTCTCCTCCTCATGTCTCACTGTCTTCCCGGTGATTCGAAGCCCTCACCCTCTCCTGCTCATGTCTCACTGTCTTCCTGGTGATTGTAACCCCACCCCGTCTCCTTCTCATGTCTCGCTGTCTTCCTGGTGATTCGATGCCCTCTCCCTCTCCTCCTCATGTCTCACTGTCTTCCTGCTGATTCTAAGCCCTCTCCCACTCCTCCTCATGTATCGGGGCCTTCCTGGTGATTCTAAGCCCTCCACCTCTCCTCCTCTTGTCTCACTGCATTCCTGGTGATTCTAACCCCTCCCCCTCTCCTCCTCATGTCTCTGGGCCTTGCTGGTGATTCTAAACCCTCTCCCTCTACTCCTCATGTCTCAGGGCCTTCCTGGTGATTCTAAACCCTCTCCCTCGCCTCCTCATGTCTCGGGGCCTTCGTGGTGATTCTAACCCCTCCCCCTCTCCTCCTCATGTCTCTGGGCCTTGCTGGTGATTCTAAACCCTCTCCCTCTACTCCTCATGTCTCAGGGCCTTCCTGGTGATTCTAAACCCTCTCCCTCGCCTCCTCATGTCTCAGGGCCTTCCTGGTGATTCCCAGCCCTCTCCCTCTCCTCCTCATGTCTCGCTGTCTTCCTGGTGATTTTAACCCCACTCCCTCTCCCCCCTCACTGTCTTCCTGCTTATTCTAAGCCCTCGCCCTCTCCTCCTCATGTCTCGCTGTCTTCCTGGTGATTTTAACCCCACTCCCTCTCCTCCCTCACTGTCTTCCTGCTTATTCTAAGCCCTCTCCCTCTCCTCCTCATATCTCACTGTATTCCTGGTGATTCTAACCCCTCCCCCTCTCCTCCTCATGTCTCTGGGCCTTGCTGGTGATTCTAACCCCTCCCCCTCTCCTTCTCATGTCTCACCGTCTTCCTGTGGATTCTAACCCCTCTCCCTCTCCTCCTCATGTCACACTCTCTTCCCGCTGATTCTAAGCCCTCTCCCTCTCCTTCTCGTGTCTCGGTGCCTTGCTGGTGATTCTAAGCCCTCTCCCTCTCCTCCCCATGTCTCAGGACCTTCCCTTCCCCCTGTCCTCCTCATGTCTCAGGGCCTTCCTGGTGATTCCCAGCCCTCTCCCTCTCCTCCTCATGTCTCGCTGTCTTCCTGGTGATTTTAACCCCACTCCCTCTCCTCCCTCACTGTCTTCCTGCTTATTCTAAGCCCTCTCTCTCTCCTCCTCATGTCTCACTGTATTCCTGGTGATTCTAACCCCTCCCCCTCTCCTCCTCATGTCTCTGGGCCTTGCTGGTGATTCTAACCCCTCCCCCTCTCCTTCTCATGTCTCACTGTCTTCCTGGTGATTCTAACCCCTCTACCGCTCCTCCTCGTGTCTCGTGCCTTCCTGGTGATTCCAACCCCTCCACCTCTCTTCCTCATGTCTCACTGTCTTCCACCTGATTCTAAGCCCTCACCCTCTCGTCCTCATGTCTCACTGTCTTCCTGGTGATTCTAACCCCTTTCCCTCTCCTCCTCATGTCTCGGTGCCTTCCTGTTGATTCTAATCCCTCTCCATCTCCTCCTCATGTCTCAGGGCCTTCCCCTCCACCTCTCCTCCTCATGTCTCACTGTCTTCCAGCTGATTCTAAGCCCTCACCCTCTCGTCCTCATGTCTCACTGTCTTCCTGGTTATTCTAACCACTCCACCTCTCCTCCTCATGTCTCACTGTCTTCCAGCTGATTCTAAGCCCTCTCCGTCTCCTCCTCATGTCATACTGTCTTCCCGGTGATTCGAAGCCCTCTCCCTCTCCTGCTCATGTCTCACTGTCTTCCTGGTGATTGTAACCCCACCCCGTCTCCTCCTCATGTCTCGCTGTCTTCCTGGTTATTCGATGCCCTCTCCCTCTCCTTCTCATGTCTCACTGTCTTCCTGCTGATTCTAAGCCCTCTCCCACTCCTCCTCATGTATCGGGGCCTTTCTGGTGATTCTAAGCCCTCCACCTCTCCTCCTCATGTCTCGGTGCCTTGCTGGTGATTCTAACCCCTCCCCCTCTCCTCCTCATGTCTCAGTGCCTTCCTGGTGATCCTAAGCCCTCCTCCTCTCCTGCTCATGTCTCAGGGCCTTCCTGGTGATTCTAACCCCTCTCCCTCTCCTCCTCATGTCTCACTCTCTTCCAGCTGATTCTAAGCCCTCTCCATCTCCTCCTCATGTCTCGGTGCCTTGCTGGTGATTATAAGCCCTCTCCCTCTCCTCCTCATGTCTCAGCTCCTTCTCCTCCCCCTCTCCTCCTCATGTCTCAGGGCCTTCCCCTCCCCCTCTCCTCCTCATGTCTCAGGGCCTTCCTGGTGATTCCCAGCCCTCTCACTCTCCTCTTCATGTCTCGCTGTCTTCCTGGTGATTTTAACCCCACTCCCTCTCCTCCCTCACTGTCTTCCTGCTTATTCTAAGCCCTTTCCCTCTCCTCCTCATGTATCAGGGCCTTCCTGGTGATTCTAAGCCCTCTCCCTCTGCTCCTCATGTCTCGGGGCCTTCCTGGTGATTCTAAGCCCTCTCCCTCTCCTCCTCATGTCTCGGGGCCTTCCTGCTTATTCTAAACCCTTCCCCTCTCCTCCTCATGTCTCGTGCCTTACTGGTGATTCTAACCCCTCCCCCTGTCCTCCTCATGTCTCACTGTCTTTCTGCTTATTCTAACACCTCTCCCTCTCCTCATGTCTCAGGGCCTTCCTGGTGATTCTAAGCCTTCTCCCTCACCTCCTAATGTCTCAGGGCCTTACTGGGGATTCTAAGCCCTCTCCCTCTCCTCCTCATGTCTCGCTGTCTTCCTGGTGATTTTAATCCCACTCCCTCTCCTCCCTCACTGTCTTCCTGCTTATTCTAAGCCCTTTCCCTCACCTTCTCATGTCTCACTGTTTTCCTGGTGATTCTAACCCCTCTCCCTCTCCTCCTCATGTCTCAGGGCCTTCCTGCTTATTCTAACACCTCTCCCTCTCCTCGTCATGTCTTGGTGCCTCATTGGTGATTGTAAGCCCTCTCCCTCTCCTCCTCATGTCTTACTGTCTTCCTGCTGATTCTAAACCCTCTCCCTCTCCTCCTCATGTCTCGGCGCCTTCCTGGTGATTCTAACTGCTCCTCTTCATGTCTCACCATCTTGCTGCTGATTCTAAGCCACCCCCTCTCCTCCTCATGTCTCACTGTCTTCCTGCTTATTCTAACCCCTCTCCCTCTCCTCATGTCTCAGGGCCTTCCTGGTGATTCTAAGCCCTCTCCCTCTCCTCCTCATGCCTCTGGGCCTTCCTGCTGATTCTAAACCCTCTCCCTCTCCTCCTCATGTCTCGGGGCCTTCGTGGTGATTCTAAGCCCTCTCCCTATCCTCCTCGTGTCTTGGGGCCTTCCTGGTGATTCTAAGCCCTCTCCCTCTCCTCCTCGTGTCTCGGCGCATTCCTGGTGATTCTAACTGCTCCTCTTCATGTCTCACCATCTTGCTGCTGATTCTAAGCCCCCCCTCTCCTCCTCATGTCTCACTGTCTTCCTGCTGATTCTAAGCCCTCTCCTTCTCCTCATGTCTCACTTTCTTCCTGCTGATTCTAAGACCTCTCCCTCTCCTGCTCATCTCTCACTGTCTTCCTGGTGATTCGAAGCCCTCTCCCTCTCCTGCTCATGTCTCACTGCCTTCCTGGTGATTGTAACCCCACCCCCTCTCCTCCTCATGTCTCACTGTCTTCCTGCTGATTCTAAGCCCTCTCCCACTCCTCCTCAAGTCTCGGGACCTTCCTGGTGATTCTAAGCCCTCCCCCTCTCCTCCTCATGTCTCGGTGCCTGGCTGGTGATTCTTACCCCTTCCCCTCTCCTCCTAATGTCTCGGGGCCTTCCTGGTGATTCTAAGCCCTCTCCCTCTCCTCCTCATGTCTCACTCTCTTCCCGCTGATTCTAAGCCCTCTCCCTCTCCTACTCGTGTCTCGGTGCCTTGCTGGTGATTCTAAGCCCTCTCCCTCTCCTCCTCATGTCTCAGGGCCTTCCTGGTGATTCCCAGCCCTCTCCCTCTCCTCCTCATGTCTCGCTGTCTTCCTGGTGATTTTAACCCCACTCCCTCTCCTCCCTCACTGTCTTCCTGCTTATTGTAAGCCCTCTCCCTCTCCTCCTCATGTCTCACTGTATTCCTGGTGATTCTAACCCCTCCCCCTCTCCTCCTCATGTCTCTGGGCCTTGCTGGTGATTCTAACCCCTCCCCCTCTCCTTCTCATGTCTCACCGTCTTCCTGTGGATTCTAAACCCTCTACCGCTCCTCCTCGTGTCTCATGCCTTCCTGCTGAATCCAACCCCTCTACCTCTCCTCCTCATGTCTCACTGTCTTCCTGGTTATTCTAACCACTCCACCTCTCCTCCTCATGTCTCACTGTCTTCCAGCTGATTCTAAGCCCTCTCGCTCTCCTCCTCATGTCTCACTGTCTTCCCGGTGATTCGAAGCCCTCACCCTCTCCTGCTCATGTCTCACTGTCTTCCTGGTGATTGTAACCCCACCCCGTCTCCTTCTCATGTCTCGCTGTCTTCCTGGTGATTCGATGCCCTCTCCCTCTCCTCCTCATGTCTCACTGTCTTCCTGCTGATTCTAAGCCCTCTCCCACTCCTCCTCATGTATCGGGGCCTTCCTGGTGATTCTAAGCCCTCCACCTCTCCTCCTCTTGTCTCACTGCATTCCTGGTTATTCTAACCCCTCCCCCTCTCCTCCTCATGTCTCTGGGCCTTGCTGGTGATTCTAAACCCTCTCCCTCTACTCCTCATGTCTCTGGGCCTTGCTGGTGATTCTAAACCCTCTCCCTTGCCTCCTCATGTCTCGGGGCCTTCGTGGTGATTCTAACCCCTCCCCCTCTCCTCCTCATGTCTCTGGGCCTTGCTGGTGATTCTAAACCCTCTCCCTCTACTCCTCATGTCTCAGGGCCTTCCTGGTGATTCTAAACCCTCTCCCTCGCCTCCTCATGTCTCAGGGCCTTCCTGGTGATTCCCAGCCCTCTCCCTCTCCTCCTCATGTCTCGCTGTCTTCCTGGTGATTTTAACCCCACTCCCTCTCCCCCCTCACTGTCTTCCTGCTTATTCTAAGCCCTCGCCCTCTCCTCCTCATGTCTCGCTGTCTTCCTGGTGATTTTAACCCCACTCCCTCTCCTCCCTCACTGTCTTCCTGCTTATTCTAAGCCCTCTCCCTCTCCTCCTCATATCTCACTGTATTCCTGGTGATTCTAACCCCTCCCCCTCTCCTCCTCATGTCTCTGGGCCTTGCTGGTGATTCTAACCCCTCCCCCTCTCCTTCTCATGTCTCACCGTCTTCCTGTGGATTCTAACCCCTCTCCCTCTCCTCCTCATGTCACACTCTCTTCCCGCTGATTCTAAGCCCTCTCCCTCTCCTTCTCGTGTCTCGGTGCCTTGCTGGTGATTCTAAGCCCTCTCCCTCTCCTCCCCATGTCTCAGGACCTTCCCTTCCCCCTGTCCTCCTCATGTCTCAGGGCCTTCCTGGTGATTCCCAGCCCTCTCCCTCTCCTCCTCATGTCTCGCTGTCTTCCTGGTGATTTTAACCCCACTCCCTCTCCTCCCTCACTGTCTTCCTGCTTATTCTAAGCCCTCTCTCTCTCCTCCTCATGTCTCACTGTATTCCTGGTGATTCTAACCCCTCCCCCTCTCCTCCTCATGTCTCTGGGCCTTGCTGGTGATTCTAACCCCTCCCCCTCTCCTTCTCATGTCTCACTGTCTTCCTGGTGATTCTAACCCCTCTACCGCTCCTCCTCGTGTCTCGTGCCTTCCTGGTGATTCCAACCCCTCCACCTCTCTTCCTCATGTCTCACTGTCTTCCACCTGATTCTAAGCCCTCACCCTCTCGTCCTCATGTCTCACTGTCTTCCTGGTGATTCTAACCCCTTTCCCTCTCCTCCTCATGTCTCGGTGCCTTCCTGTTGATTCTAATCCCTCTCCATCTCCTCCTCATGTCTCAGGGCCTTCCCCTCCACCTCTCCTCCTCATGTCTCACTGTCTTCCAGCTGATTCTAAGCCCTCACCCTCTCGTCCTCATGTCTCACTGTCTTCCTGGTTATTCTAACCACTCCACCTCTCCTCCTCATGTCTCACTGTCTTCCAGCTGATTCTAAGCCCTCTCCGTCTCCTCCTCATGTCATACTGTCTTCCCGGTGATTCGAAGCCCTCTCCCTCTCCTGCTCATGTCTCACTGTCTTCCTGGTGATTGTAACCCCACCCCGTCTCCTCCTCATGTCTCGCTGTCTTCCTGGTTATTCGATGCCCTCTCCCTCTCCTTCTCATGTCTCACTGTCTTCCTGCTGATTCTAAGCCCTCTCCCACTCCTCCTCATGTATCGGGGCCTTTCTGGTGATTCTAAGCCCTCCACCTCTCCTCCTCATGTCTCGGTGCCTTGCTGGTGATTCTAACCCCTCCCCCTCTCCTCCTCATGTCTCAGTGCCTTCCTGGTGATCCTAAGCCCTCCTCCTCTCCTGCTCATGTCTCAGGGCCTTCCTGGTGATTCTAACCCCTCTCCCTCTCCTCCTCATGTCTCACTCTCTTCCAGCTGATTCTAAGCCCTCTCCATCTCCTCCTCATGTCTCGGTGCCTTGCTGGTGATTATAAGCCCTCTCCCTCTCCTCCTCATGTCTCAGCTCCTTCCCCTCCCCCTCTCCTCCTCATGTCTCAGGGCCTTCCCCTCCCCCTCTCCTCCTCATGTCTCAGGGCCTTCCTGGTGATTCCCAGCCCTCTCACTCTCCTCTTCATGTCTCGCTGTCTTCCTGGTGATTTTAACCCCACTCCCTCTCCTCCCTCACTGTCTTCCTGCTTATTCTAAGCTCTTTCCCTCTCCTCCTCATGTATCAGGGCCTTCCTGGTGATTCTAAGCCCTCTCCCTCTGCTCCTCATGTCTCGGGGCCTTCCTGGTGATTCTAAGCCCTCTCCCTCTCCTCCTCATGTCTCGGGGCCTTCCTGCTTATTCTAAACCCTTCCCCTCTCCTCCTCATGTCTCGTGCCTTACTGGTGATTCTAACCCCTCCCCCTGTCCTCCTCATGTCTCACTGTCTTTCTGCTTATTCTAACACCTCTCCCTCTCCTCATGTCTCAGGGCCTTCCTGGTGATTCTAAGCCTTCTCCCTCACCTCCTAATGTCTCAGGGCCTTACTGGGGATTCTAAGCCCTCTCCCTCTCCTCCTCATGTCTCGCTGTCTTCCTGGTGATTTTAATCCCACTCCCTCTCCTCCCTCACTGTCTTCCTGCTTATTCTAAGCCCTTTCCCTCACCTTCTCATGTCTCACTGTTTTCCTGGTGATTCTAACCCCTCTCCCTCTCCTCCTCATGTCTCAGGGCCTTCCTGCTTATTCTAACACCTCTCCCTCTCCTCGTCATGTCTTGGTGCCTCATTGGTGATTGTAAGCCCTCTCCCTCTCCTCCTCATGTCTTACTGTCTTCCTGCTGATTCTAAACCCTCTCCCTCTCCTCCTCATGTCTCGGCGCCTTCCTGGTGATTCTAACTGCTCCTCTTCATGTCTCACCATCTTGCTGCTGATTCTAAGCCACCCCCTCTCCTCCTCATGTCTCACTGTCTTCCTGCTTATTCTAACCCCTCTCCCTCTCCTCATGTCTCAGGGCCTTCCTGGTGATTCTAAGCCCTCTCCCTCTCCTCCTCATGCCTCTGGGCCTTCCTGCTGATTCTAAACCCTCTCCCTCTCCTCCTCATGTCTCGGGGCCTTCGTGGTGATTCTAAGCCCTCTCCCTATCCTCCTCGTGTCTTGGGGCCTTCCTGGTGATTCTAAGCCCTCTCCCTCTCCTCCTCGTGTCTCGGCGCATTCCTGGTGATTCTAACTGCTCCTCTTCATGTCTCACTGTCTTCCTGCTGATTCTAACCCCTCTCCTTCTCCTCATGTCTCACTTTCTTCCTGGTGATTCGAAGCCCTCTCCCTCTCCTGCTCATGTCTCACTGCCTTCCTGGTGATTGTAACCCCACCCCCTCTCCTCCTCATGTCTCACTGTCTTCCTGCTGATTCTAAGCCCTCTCCCACTCCTCCTCAAGTCTCGGGGCCTTCCTGGTGATTCTAAGCCCTCCCCCTCTCCTCCTCATGTCTCGGTGCCTGGCTGGTGAATCTTACCCCTCCCCCTCTCCTCCTAATGTCTCGGGGCCTTCCTGGTGATTCTAAGCCCTCTCCCTCTCCTCCTCATGTCTCACTCTCTTCCCGCTGATTCTAAGCCCTCTCCATCTCCTCCTCATGTCTCGGTGCCTTGCTGGTGATTCTAAGCCTTCTCCCTCTCCTCCTCATGTCTCAGCTCCTTCCCCTCCCCCTCTCCTCCTCATGTCTCAGGGCCTTCCCCTCCCCCTCTCCTCCTCATGTCTCAGGGCCTTCCTAGTGATTCCCAGCCCTCTCACTCTCCTCTTCATGTCTCGCTGTCTTCCTGGTGATTTAAACCCCACTCCCTCTCCTCCCTCACTGTCTTCCTGCTGATTCTAAGCCCTTTCCCTCTCCTCCTCATGTATCAGGGCCTTCCTGGTGATTCTAAGCCCTCTCCCTCTGCTCCTCATGTCTCGGGGCCTTCCTGGTGAATCTAAGCCCTCTCCCTCTCCTCCTCGTGTCTCATGCCTTCCTGCTGAATCCAACCCCTCTACCGCTCCTCCTCATGTCTCACTGTCTTCCTGGTTATTCTAACCACTCCACCTCTCCTCCTCATGTCTCACTGTCTTCCAGCTGATTCTAAGCCCTCTCGCTCTCCTCCTCATGTCTCACTGTCTTCCCGGTGATTCGAAGCCCTCTCCCTCTCCTGCTCATGTCTCACTGTCTTCCTGGTGATTGTATCCCCACCCCGTCTCCTCCTCATGTCTCGCTGTCTTCCTGGTGATTCGATGCCCTCTCCCTCTCCTCCTCATGTCTCACTGTCTTCCTGCTGATTCTAAGCCCTCTCCCACTCCTCCTCATGTATCGGGGCCTTCCTGGTGATTCTAAGCCCTCCACCTCTCCTCCTCATGTCTCGGTGCCTTGCTGGTGATTCTAACCCCTCCCCCTCTCCTCCTCATGTCTCAGTGCCTTCCTGGTGATCCTAAGCCCTCCCCCTCTCCTGCTCATGTCTCAGGGCCTTCCTGGTGATTCTAACCCCTCTCCCTCTCCTCCTCATGTCTCACTCTCTTCCAGCTGATTCTAAGCCCTCTCCATCTCCTCCTCATGTCTCGGTGCCTTGCTGGTGATTCTAAGCCTTCTCCCTCTCCTCCTCATGTCTCAGCTCCTTCCCCTCCCCCTCTCCTCCTCATGTCTCAGGGCCTTCCCCTCCCCCTCTCCTCCTCATGTCTCAGGGCCTTCCTAGTGATTCCCAGCCCTCTCACTCTCCTCTTCATGTCTCGCTGTCTTCCTGGTGATTTAAACCCCACTCCCTCTCCTCCCTCACTGTCTTCCTGCTGATTCTAAGCCCTTTCCCTCTCCTCCTCATGTATCAGGGCCTTCCTGGTGATTCTAAGCCCTCTCCCTCTGCTCCTCATGTCTCGGGGCCTTCCTGGTGATTCTAAGCCCTCTCCCTCTCCTCCTCATGTCTCGGGGCCTTCCTGCTTATTCTAAACCCTTCCCCTCTCCTCCTCATGTCTCGTGCCTTACTGGTGATTCTAACCCCTCCCCCTGTCCTCCTCATGTCTCACTGTCTTTCTGCTTATTCTAACACCTCTCCCTCTCCTCATGTCTCAGGGCCTTCCTGGTGATTCTAAGCCTTCTCCCTCACCTCCTAATGTCTCAGGGCCTTACTGGGGATTCTAAGCCCTCTCCCTCTCCTCCTCATGTCTCGCTGTCTTCCTGGTGATTTTAATCCCACTCCCTCTCCTCCCTCACTGTCTTCCTGCTTATTCTAAGCCCTTTCCCTCACCTTCTCATGTCTCACTGTCTTCCTGGTGATTCTAACCCCTCTCCCTCTCCTCCTCATGTCTCAGGGCCTTCCTGCTTATTCTAACACCTCTCCCTCTCCTCGTCATGTCTTGGTGCCTCATTGGTGATTGTAAGCCCTCTCCCTCTCCTCCTCATGTCTTACTGTCTTCCTGCTGATTCTAAACCCTCTCCCTCTCCTCCTCATGTCTCGGCGCCTTCCTGGTGATTCTAACTGCTCCTCTTCATGTCTCACCATCTTGCTGCTGATTCTAAGCCACCCCCTCTCCTCCTCATGTCTCACTGTCTTCCTGCTTATTCTAACCCCTCTCCCTCTCCTCATGTCTCAGGGCCTTCCTGGTGATTCTAAGCCCTCTCCCTCTCCTCCTCTTGCCTCTGGGCCTTCCTGCTGATTCTAAACCCTCTCACTCTCCTCCTCATGTCTCAGGGCCTTCCTGGTGATTCTAAACCCTCTCCCTCTCCTCCTCATGTCTCGGGGCCTTCGTGGTGATTCTAAGCCCTCTCCCTATCCTCCTCGTGTCTTGGGGCCTTCCTGGTGATTCTAAGCCCTCTCCCGCTCCTCCTCGTGTCTCGGCGCATTCCTGGTGATTCTAACTGCTCCTCTTCATGTCTCACCATCTTGCTGCTGATTCTAACCCCTCTCCTTCTCCTCATGTCTCACTTTCTTCCTGCTGATTCTAAGACCTCTCCCTCTCCTGCTCATGTCTCACTGTCTTCCTGGTGATTCGAAGCCCTCTCCCTCTCCTGCTCATGTTTCACTGCCTTCCTGGTGATTGTAACCCCACCCCCTCTCCTCCTCATGTCTCACTGTCTTCCTGCTGATTCTAAGCCCTCTCCCACTCCTCCTCAAGTCTCGGGGCCTTCCTGGTGATTCTAAGCCCTCCCCCTCTCCTCCTCATGTCTCGGTGCCTGGCTGGTGATTCTTACCCCTCCTCCTCTCCTCCTAATGTCTCGGGGCCTTCCTGGTGATTCTAAGCCCTCTCCCTCTCCTCCTCATGTTTCACTCTCTTCCCGCTGATTCTAAGCCCTCTCCCTCTCCTACTCGTGTCTCTTTGCCTTGCTGGTGATTCTAAGCCCTCTCCCTCTCCTCCTCATGTCTCGGTGCCTTGCTGGTGATTCTAAGCCCTCTCCCTCTCCTCCTCATGTCTCAGGACCTTCCCTTCCCCCTCTCCTCCTCATGTCTCAGGGCCTTCCTGGTGATTCCCAGCCCTCGCCCTCTCCTCCTCATGTCTCGCTGTCTTCCTGGTGATTTTAACCCCACTCCCTCTCCTCCCTCACTGTCTTCCTGCTTATTCTAAGCCCTCTCCCTCTCCTCCTCATGTCTCACTGCATTCCTGGTGATTCTAACCCCTCCCCCTCTCCTCCTCATGTCTCTGGGCCTTGCTGGTGATTTTAAACCCTCTCCCTCTACTCCTCATGTTTCAGGGCCTTCCTGGTGATTCTAAACCCTCTCCCTCGCCTCCTCATGTCTCACTGTATTCCTGGTGATTCTAACCCCTCCCCCTCTCCTCCTCATGTCTCTGGGCCTTGCTGGTGATTCTAACCCTCCCCCTCTCCTTTTCATGTCTCACCGTCTTCCTGTGGATTCTAACCCCTCTATCGCTCCTCCTCGTGTCTCATGCCTTCCTGCTGAATCCAACCCCTCTACCTCTCCTCCTCATGTCTCACTGTCTTCCAGCTGATTCTAAGCCCTCTCCCTCTCATCCTCATGTCTCACTGTCTTCCTGGTGATTCTAACCCCTCTCCCTCTCCTCCTCATGTCTCGGTGCCTTGCTGGTGATTCTAAGCCCTCTCCCTCTCCTCCTCATGTGTCAGGACCTTCCCTTCCCCCTCTCCTCCTCATGTCTCAGGGCCTTCCTGGTGATTCCCAGCCCTCTCCCTCTCCTCCTCATGTCTCGCTGTCTTCCTGGTGATTTTAACCCCACTCCCTCTCCTCCCTCACTGTCTTCCTGCTTATTCTAAGCCCTCTCCCTCTCCTCCTCATGTCTCACTGCATTCCTGGTGATTCTAACCCCTCCCCCTCTCCTCCTCATGTCTCTGGGCCTTGCTGGTGATTCTAAACCCTCTCCCTCTACTCCTCATGTCTCTGGGCCTTGCTGGTGATTCTAAACCCTCTCCCTCTACTCCTCATGTCTCAGGGCCTTCCTGGTGATTCCCAGCCCTCTCCCTCTCCTCCTCATGTCTCGCTGTCTTCCTGGTGATTTTAACCCCACTCCCTCTCCTCCCTCACTGTCTTCCTGCTTATTCTAAGCCCTCGCCCTCTCCTCCTCATGTCTCGCTGTCTTCCTGGTGATTTTAACCCCACTCCCTCTCCTCCCTCACTGTCTTCCTGCTTATTCTAAGCCCTCTCCCTCTCCTACTCATGTCTCACTGTATTCCTGGTGATTCTAACCCCTCCCCCTCTCCTCCTCATGTCTCTGGGCCTTGCTGGTGATTCTAACCCCTCCCCCTCTCCTTCTCATGTCTCACCGTCTTCCTGTGGATTCTAACCCCTCTCCCTCTCCTCCTCATGTCACACTCTCTTCCCGCTGATTCTAAGCCCTCTCCCTCTCCTTCTCGTGTCTCGGTGCCTTGCTGGTGATTCTAAGCCCTCTCCCTCTCCTCCCCATGTCTCAGGACCTTCCCTTCCCCCTGTCCTCCTCATGTCTCAGGGCCTTCCTGGTGATTCCCAGCCCTCTCCCTCTCCTCCTCATGTCTCGCTGTCTTCCTGGTGATTTTAACCCCACTCCCTCTCCTCCCTCACTGTCTTCATGCTTATTCTAAGCCCTCTCTCTCTCCTCCTCATGTCTCACTGTATTCCTGGTGATTCTAACCCCTCCCCCTCTCCTCCTCATGTCTCTGGGCCTTGCTGGTGATTCTAACCCCTCCCCCTCTCCTTCTCATGTCTCACTGTCTTCCTGGTGATTCTAACCCCTCTACCGCTCCTCCTCGTGTCTCGTGCCTTCCTGGTGATTCCAACCCCTCCACCTCTCTTCCTCATGTCTCACTGTCTTCCACCTGATTCTAAGCCCTCACCCTCTCGTCCTCATGTCTCACTGTCTTCCTGGTGATTCTAACCCCTTTCCCTCTCCTCCTCATGTCTCGGTGCCTTCCTGTTGATTCTAATCCCTCTCCATCTCCTCCTCATGTCTCAGGGCCTTCCCCTCCACCTCTCCTCCTCATGTCTCACTGTCTTCCAGCTGATTCTAAGCCCTCACCCTCTCGTCCTCATGTCTCACTGTCTTCCTGGTTATTCTAACCACTCCACCTCTCCTCCTCATGTCTCAGGGCCTTCCTGGTGATTCCAAGCCCTCCACCTCTCCTCCTCATGTCTCGGTGCCTTGCTGGTGATTCTAACCCCTCCCCCTCTCCTCCTCATGTCTCAGTGCCTTCCTGGTGATCCTAAGCCCTCCCCCTCTCCTGCTCATGTCTCAGGGCCTTCCTGGTGATTCTAACCCCTCTCCCTCTCCTCCTCATGTCTCACTCTCTTCCAGCTGATTCTAAGCCCTCTCCATCTCCTCCTCATGTCTCGGTGCCTTGCTGGTGATTCTAAGCCCTCTCCCTCTCCTCCTCATGTCTCAGCTCCTTCCCCTCCCCCTCTCCTCCTCATGTCTCAGGACCTTCCCCTCCCCCTCTCCTCCTCATGTCTCAGGGCCTTCCTGGTGATTCCCAGCCCTCTCACTCTCCTCTTCATGTCTCGCTGTCTTCCTGGTGATTTTAACCCCACTCCCTCTCCTCCCTCACTGTCTTCCTGCTTATTCTAAGCCCTCTCCCTCTCCTCCTCATGTCTCACTGCATTCCTGGTGATTCTAACCCCTCCCCCTCTCCTCCTCATGTCTCTGGGCCTTGCTGGTGATTCTAAACCCTCTCCCTCTACTCCTCATGTCTCTGGGCCTTGCTGGTGATTCTAAACCCTCTCCCTCTACTCCTCATGTCTCAGGGCCTTCCTGGTGATTCCCAGCCCTCTCCCTCTCCTCCTCATGTCTCGCTGTCTTCCTGGTGATTTTAACCCCACTCCCTCTCCTCCCTCACTGTCTTCCTGCTTATTCTAAGCCCTCGCCCTCTCCTCCTCATGTCTCGCTGTCTTCCTGGTGATTTTAACCCCACTCCCTCTCCTCCCTCACTGTCTTCCTGCTTATTCTAAGCCCTCTCCCTCTCCTACTCATGTCTCACTGTATTCCTGGTGATTCTAACCCCTCCCCCTCTCCTCCTCATGTCTCTGGGCCTTGCTGGTGATTCTAACCCCTCCCCCTCTCATTCTCATGTCTCACCGTCTTCCTGTGGATTCTAACCCCTCTCCCTCTCCTCCTCATGTCACACTCTCTTCCCGCTGATTCTAAGCCCTCTCCCTCTCCTTCTCGTGTCTCGGTGCCTTGCTGGTGATTCTAAGCCCTCTCCCTCTCCTCCCCATGTCTCAGGACCTTCCCTTCCCCCTGTCCTCCTCATGTCTCAGGGCCTTCCTGGTGATTCCCAGCCCTCTCCCTCTCCTCCTCATGTCTCGCTGTCTTCCTGGTGATTTTAACCCCACTCCCTCTCCTCCCTCACTGTCTTCATGCTTATTCTAAGCCCTCTCTCTCTCCTCCTCATGTCTCACTGTATTCCTGGTGATTCTAACCCCTCCCCCTCTCCTCCTCATGTCTCTGGGCCTTGCTGGTGATTCTAACCCCTCCCCCTCTCCTTCTCATGTCTCACTGTCTTCCTGGTGATTCTAACCCCTCTACCGCTCCTCCTCGTGTCTCGTGCCTTCCTGGTGATTCCAACCCCTCCACCTCTCTTCCTCATGTCTCACTGTCTTCCACCTGATTCTAAGCCCTCACCCTCTCGTCCTCATGTCTCACTGTCTTCCTGGTGATTCTAACCCCTTTCCCTCTCCTCCTCATGTCTCGGTGCCTTCCTGTTGATTCTAATCCCTCTCCATCTCCTCCTCATGTCTCAGGGCCTTCCCCTCCACCTCTCCTCCTCATGTCTCACTGTCTTCCAGCTGATTCTAAGCCCTCACCCTCTCGTCCTCATGTCTCACTGTCTTCCTGGTTATTCTAACCACTCCACCTCTCCTCCTCATGTCTCAGGGCCTTCCTGGTGATTCCAAGCCCTCCACCTCTCCTCCTCATGTCTCGGTGCCTTGCTGGTGATTCTAACCCCTCCCCCTCTCCTCCTCATGTCTCAGTGCCTTCCTGGTGATCCTAAGCCCTCCCCCTCTCCTGCTCATGTCTCAGGGCCTTCCTGGTGATTCTAACCCCTCTCCCTCTCCTCCTCATGTCTCACTCTCTTCCAGCTGATTCTAAGCCCTCTCCATCTCCTCCTCATGTCTCGGTGCCTTGCTGGTGATTCTAAGCCCTCTCCCTCTCCTCCTCATGTCTCAGCTCCTTCCCCTCCCCCTCTCCTCCTCATGTCTCAGGACCTTCCCCTCCCCCTCTCCTCCTCATGTCTCAGGGCCTTCCTGGTGATTCCCAGCCCTCTCACTCTCCTCTTCATGTCTCGCTGTCTTCCTGGTGATTTTAACCCCACTCCCTCTCCTCCCTCACTGTCTTCCTGCTTATTCTAAGCCCTTTCCCTCTCCTCCTCATGTATCAGGGCCTTCCTGGTGATTCTAAGCCCTCTCCCTCTGCTCCTCATGTCTCGGGGCCTTCCTGGTGATTCTAAGCCCTCTCCCTCTCCTCCTCATGTCTCGGGGCCTTCCTGCTTATTCTAAACCCTTCCGCTCTCCTCCTCATGTCTCGTGCCTTACTGGTGATTCTAACCCCTCCCCCTGTCCTCCTCATGTCTCACTGTCTTTCTGCTTATTCTAACACCTCTCCCTCTCCTCATGTCTCAGGGCCTTCCTGGTGATTCTAAGCCTTCTCCCTCACCTCCTAATGTCTCAGGGCCTTACTGGGGATTCTAAGCCCTCTCCCTCTCCTCCTCATGTCTCGCTGTCTTCCTGGTGATTTTAATCCCACTCCCTCTCCTCCCTCACTGTCTTCCTGCTTATTCTAAGCCCTTTCCCTCACCTTCTCATGTCTCACTGTTTTCCTGGTGATTCTAACCCCTCTCCCTCTCCTCCTCATGTCTCAGGGCCTTCCTGCTTATTCTAACACCTCTCCCTCTCCTCATCATGTCTTGGTGCCTCATTGGTAATTGTAAGCCCTCTCCCTCTCCTCCTCATGTCTTACTTTCTTCCTGCTGATTCTAAACCCTCTCCCTCTCCTCCTCATGTCTCGGCGACTTCCTGGTGATTCTAACTGCTCCTCTTCATGTCTCACCATCTTGCTGCTGATTCTAAGCCACCCCCTCTCCTCCTCATGTCTCACTGTCTTCCTGCTTATTCTAACCCCTCTCCCTCTCCTCATGTCTCAGGGCCTTCCTGGTGATTCTAAGCCCTCTCCCTCTCCTCCTCATGCCTCTGGGCCTTCCTGCTGATTCTAAACCCTCTCCCTCTCCTCCTCATGTCTCAGGGCCTTCCTGGTGATTCTAAACCCTCTCCCTCTCCTCCTCATGTCTCGGGGCCTTCGTGGTGATTCTAAGCCCTCTCCCACTCCTCCTCAAGTCTCGGGGCCTTCCTGGTGATTCTAAGCCCTCCCCCTCTCCTCCTCATGTCTCGGTGCCTGGCTGGTGATTCTTACCCCTCCCCCTCTCCTCCTAATGTCTCGGGGCCTTCCTGGTGATTCTAAGCCCTCTCCCTCTCCTCCTCATGTCTCACTCTCTTCCCGCTGATTCTAAGCCCTCTCCCTCTCCTACTCGTGTCTCGGTGCCTTGCTGGTGATTCTAAGCCCTCTCCCTCTCCTCCTCATGTCTCAGGGCCTTCCTGGTGATTCCCAGCCCTCTCCCTCTCCTCCTCATGTCTCGCTGTCTTCCTGGTGATTTTAACCCCACTCCCTCTCCTCCCTCACTGTCTTCCTGCTTATTGTAAGCCCTCTCCCTCTCCTCCTCATGTCTCACTGTATTCCTGGTGATTCTAACCCCTCCCCCTCTCCTCCTCATGTCTCTGGGCCTTGCTGGTGATTCTAACCCCTCCCCCTCTCCTTCTCATGTCTCACCGTCTTCCTGTGGATTCTAACCCCTCTACCGCTCCTCCTCGTGTCTCATGCCTTCCTGCTGAATCCAACCCCTCTACCTCTCCTCCTCATGTCTCACTGTCTTCCAGCTGAATCTAAGTCCTCTCCCTCTCATCCTCATGTCTCACTGTCTTCCTGGTGATTCTAACCCCTCTCCCTCTCCTCCTCATGTCTCGGTGCCTTGCTGGTGATTCTAAGCCCTCTCCCTCTCCTCCTCATGTCTCAGGACCTTCCCTTCCCCTTCTCCTCCTCATGTCTCAGGGCCTTCCTGGTGATTCCCAGCCCTCTCCCTCTCCTCCTCATGTCTCGCTGTCTTCCTGGTGATTTTAACCCCACTCCCTCTCCTCCCTCACTGTCTTCCTGCTTATTCTAAGCCCTCTCCCTCTCCTCCTCATGTCTCACTGCATTCCTGGTGATTCTAACCCCTCCCCCTCTCCTCCTCATGTCTCGGTGCCTTGCTGGTGATTCTAAGCCCTCTCCCTCTCCTCCTCATGTCTCAGGACCTTCCCTTCCCCCTCTCCTCCTCATGTCTCAGGGCCTTCCTGGTGATTCCCAGCCCTCGCCCTCTCCTCCTCATGTCTCGCTGTCTTCCTGGTGATTTTAACCCCACTCCCTCTCCTCCCTCACTGTCTTCCTGCTTATTCTAAGCCCTCTCCCTCTCCTCCTCATCTCTCACTGCATTCCTGGTGATTCTAACCCCTCCCCCTCTCCTCCTCATGTCTCTGGGCCTTGCTGGTGATTCTAACCCCTCCCCCTCTCCTCCTCATGTCTCAGTGTCTTCCAGCTGATTCTAAGCCCTCTCCCTCTCCTCCTCATGCCTCGGGGCTTTCCTGCTGATTCTAAACCCTCTCCCTCTACTCCTCATGTCTCAGGGCCTTCCTGGTGATTCTAAACCCTCTCCCTCTCCTCCTCATGTCTCGGGGCCTTCGTGGTGAATCTAAGCCCTCTCCCTCTCCTCCTCGTGTCTTGGGGCCTTCCTGGTCATTCTAAGCCCTCTCCCTCTCCTCCTCGTGTCTCGGGGCCTTCCTGGTGATTCTAACCGTTCCTCTTCATGTCTCACCATCTTCCTGCTGATTCTAAGCCCCCCCCTCTCCTCCTCATGTCTCACTGTCTTCCTGCTGATTCTAAGCCCTCTCCCTCCCCTGCTCATGTCTCACTGTCTTCCTGGTGATTCGAAGCCCTCTCCCTCTCCTCCTCATGTCTCACTGTCTTCCTGGTGATTGTAAACCCACCCCCTCTCCTCCTCATGTCTCGCTGTCTTACTGGTGATTCGAAGCCCTCTCCCTCTCCTCCTCATGTCTCACTGTCTTCCTACTGATTCTAAGCCCTCTCCCACTCCTCCTCATGTCTCGGGGCCTTCCTGGTGATTCTAAGCCCTCCCCCTCTCCTCCTCATGTCTCAGTGCCTGGCTGGTGATTCTAACCCCTCCCCCTCTCCTCCTCATGTCTCAGGGCCTTCCTGGTGATTCTAACCCCTCTCCCTCTCCTCCTCATGTCACACTCTCTTCCCGCTGATTCTAAGCCCTCTCCCTCTCCTTCTCGTGTCTCGGTGCCCTGCTGGTGATTCTAAGCCCTCTCCCTCTCCTCCTCATGTCTCAGGATCTTCCCTTCCCCCTGTCCTCCTCATGTCTCAGGGCCTTCCTGGTGATTCCCAGCCCTCTCCCTCTCCTCCTCATGTCTCGCTGTCTTCCTGGTGATTTTAACCCCACTCCCTCTCCTCCCTCACTGTCTTCCTGCTTATTCTAAGCCCTCTCCCTCTCCTCCTCATGTCTCACTGTATTCCTGGTGATTCTAACCCCTCCCCCTCTCCTCCTCATGTCTCTGGGCCTTGCTGGTGATTCTAACCCCTCCCCCTCTCCTTCTCATGTCTCACTGTCTTCCTGGTGATTCTAACCCCTCTACCGCTCCTCCTCGTGTCTCGTGCCTTCCTGGTGATTCCAACCCCTCCACCTCTCTTCCTCATGTCTCACTGTCTTCCACCTGATTCTAAGCCCTCACCCTCTCGTCCTCATGTCTCACTGTTTTCCTGGTGATTCTAACCCCTTTCCCTCTCCTCCTCATGTCTCGGTGCCTTCCTGTTGATTCTAATCCCTCTCCATCTCCTCCTCATGTCTCAGGGCCTTCCCCTCCACCTCTCCTCCTCATGTCTCACTGTCTTCCAGCTGATTCTAAGCCCTCTCCCTCTCCTCCTCATGTCTCACTGTCTTCCCGATGATTCGAAGCCCTCTCCCTCTCCTGCTCATGTCTCACTGTCTTCCTGGTGATTGTAACCCCACCCCGTCTTCTCCTCATGTCTCGCTGTCTTCCTGGTGAGTCGATGCCCTCTCCCTCTCCTCCTCATGTCTCACTGTCTTCCTGCTGATTCTAAGCCCTCTCCCACTCTGCTCATGTCTCAGGGCCTTCCTGGTGATTCTAACCCCTCTGCCTCTCCTCCTCATGTCTCAGGGCCTTCCCCTCCCCCTCTCCTCCTCATATCTCAGGGCCTTCCCCTCCCCCTCTCCTCCTCATGTCTCAGGGCCTTCCTGGTGATTCCCACCCCTCGCACTCTCCTCCTCATGTCTCGCTGTCTTCCTGGTGATTTTAAACCCACTCCCTCTCCTCCCTCACTGTCTTCCTGCTTATTCTAAGCCCTCTCCCTCTCCTCCTCATGTCTCACTGTATTCCTGGTGAATCTAACCCCTCCCCCTCTCCTCCTCATGTCTCTGGGCCTTCCTGCTGATTCTAACCCCTCCCCCTCTCCTCCTCATGTCTCAGTGTCTTCCAGCTGATTCTAAGCCCTCTCCCTCTCCTCCTCATGTCTCAGGGCCTTCCTGGTGATTCTAAACCCTCTCCCTCTCCTCCTCATGTCTCGGGGCCTTCGTGGTGAATCTAAGCCCTCTCCCTCTCCTCCTCGTGTCTTGGGGCCTTTCTGGTGATTCTAAGCCCTCTCCCTCTCCTCCTCGTGTCTCGGGGCCTTCCTGGTGATTCTAACCGCTCCTCTTCATGTCTCACCATCTTCCTGCTGATTCTAAGCCCCCCCCCCTCTCCTCCTCATGTCTCACTGTCTTCCTGCTGATTCTAAGCCCTCTCATTCCCATGCTCATGTCTCACTGTCTTCCTGGTGATTCTAACCCCTCTACCGCTCCTCCTCATGTCTCAGGGCCTTCCTGGTGATTCTAAACCCTCTCCCTCTCCTCCTCATGTCTCGGGGCCTTCGTGGTGAATCTAAGCCCTCTCCCTCTCCTCCTCGTGTCTTGGGGCCTTTCTGGTGATTCTAAGCCCTCTCCCTCTCCTCCTCGTGTCTCGGGGCCTTCCTGGTGATTCTAACCGCTCCTCTTCATGTCTCACCATCTTCCTGCTGATTCTAAGCCCCCCCCCCTCTCCTCCTCATGTCTCACTGTCTTCCTGCTGATTCTAAGCCCTCTCATTCCCATGCTCATGTCTCACTGTCTTCCTGGTGATTCTAACCCCTCTACCGCTCCTCCTCGTGTCTCGGGGCCTTCCTGGTGATTCTAACCGCTCCTCTTCATGTCTCACCATCTTCCTGCTGATTCTAAGCCCCCCCCCCTCTCCTCCTCATGTCTCACTGTCTTCCTGCTGATTCTAAGCCCTCTCCATCCCCTGCTCATGTCTCACTGTCTTCCTGGGGTGATTCGAAGCCCTCTCCCTCTCCTCCTCATGTCTCACTGTCTTCCTACTGATTCTAAGCCCTCTCCCACTCCTCCTCATGTCTCGGGGCCTTCCTGGTGATTCTAAGCCCTCCCCCTCTCCTCCTCATGTCTCAGGGCCTTCCTGGTGATTCTAACCCCTCTCCCTCTCCTCCTCATGTCTCACTGTCTTCCAGCCGATTCTAAGCCCTCACCCTCTCGTCCTCATGTCTCACTGTCTTCCTGGTTATTCTAACCACTCCATCTCTCCTCCTCATGTCTCACTGTCTTCCAGCTGATTCTAAGCCCTCTCGCTCTCCTCCTCATGTCTCACTGTCTTCCCGGTGATTCGAAGCCCTCTCCCTCTCCTGCTCATGTCTCACTGTCTTCCTGGTGATTGTAACCCCACCCCGTCTCCTCCTCATGTCTCGCTGTCTTCCTGGTGATTCGATGCCCTCTCCCTCTCCTCCTCATGTCTCACTGTCTTCCTGCTGATTCTAAGCCCTCTCCCACTCCTCCTCATGTATCGGGGCCTTCCTGGTGATTCTAAGCCCTCCACCTCTCCTCCTCATGTCTCGGTGCCTTGCTGGTGATTCTAACCCGTCCCCCTCTCCTCCTCATGTCTCAGTGCCTTCCTGGTGATCCTAAGCCCTCCCCCTCTCCTGCTCATGTCTCAGGGCCTTCCTGGTGATTCTAACCCCTCTCCCTCTCCTCCTCATGTCTCACTCTCTTCCAGCTGATTCTAAGCCCTCTCCATCTCCTCCTCATGTCTCGGTGCCTTGCTGGTGATTCTAAGCCCTCTCCCTCTCCTCCTCATGTCTCAGCTCCTTCCCCTCCCCCTCTCCTCCTCATGTCTCAGGGCCTTCCCCTCCCCCTCTCCTCCTCATGTCTCAGGGCCTTCCTGGTGATTCCCAGCCCTCTCACTCTCCTCTTCATGTCTCGCTGTCTTCCTGGTGATTTAAACCCCACTCCCTCTCCTCCCTCACTGAATTCCTGCTGATTCTAAGCCCTTTCCCTCTCCTCCTCATGTATCAGGGCCTTCCTGGTGATTCTAAGCCCTCTCCCTCTGCTCCTCATGTCTCGGGGCCTTCCTGGTGATTCTAAGCCCTCTCCCTCTCCTCCTCATGTCTCGGGGCCTTCCTGCTTATTCTAAACCCTTCCCCTCTCCTCCTCATGTCTCGTGCCTTACTGGTGATTCTAACCCCTCCCCCCTGTCCTCTTCATGTCTCACTGTCTTTCTGCTTATTCTAACACCTCTCCCTCATCTCATGTCTCAGGGCCTTCCTGGTGATTCTAAGCCTTCTCCCTCACCTCCTAATGTCTCAGGGCCTTACTGGTGATTCTAAGCCCTCTCCCTCTCCTCCTCATGTCTCGCTGTCTTCCTGGTGATTTTAATCCCACTCCCTCTCCTCCCTCACTGTCTTCCTGCTTATTCTAAGCCCTTTCCCTCACCTTCTCATGTCTCACTGTCTTCCTGGTGATTCTAACCCCTCTCCCTCTCCTCCTCATGTCTCAGGGCCTTCCTGCTTATTCTAACACCTCTCCCTCTCCTCGTCATGTCTTGGTGCCTCATTGGTGATTGTAAGCCCTCTCCCTCTCCTCCTCATGTCTTACTGTCTTCCTGCTGATTCTAAACCCTCTCCCTCTCCTCCTCATGTCTCGGCGCCTTCCTGGTGATTCTAACTGCTCCTCTTCATGTCTCACCATCTTGCTGCTGATTCTAAGCCACCCCCTCTCCTCCTCATGTCTCACTGTCTTCCTGCTTATTCTAACCCCTCTCCCTCTCCTCATGTCTCAGGGCCTTCCTGGTGATTCTAAGCCCTCTCCCTCTCCTCCACTTGCCTCTGGGCCTTCCTGCTGATTCTAAACCCTCTCACTCTCCTCCTCATGTCTCAGGGCCTTCCTGGTGATTCTAAACCCTCTCCCTCTCCTCCTCATATCTCGGGGCCTTCGTGGTGATTCTAAGCCCTCTCCCTATCCTCCTCGTGTCTTGGGGCCTTCCTGGTGATTCTAAGCCATCTCCCTCTCCTCCTCGTGTCTCGGCGCATTCCTGGTGATTCTAACTGCTCCTCTTCATGTCTCAGCATCTTGCTGCTGATTCTAAGCCCCCCCCCTCTCTTCCTCATGTCTCACTGTCTTCCTGCTGATTCTAAGCCCTCTCCTTCTCCTCATGTCTCACTTTCTTCCTGCTGATTCTAAGACCTCTCCCTCTCCTGCTCATGTCTCACTGTCTTCCTGGTGATTCGAAGCCCTCTCCCTCTCCTGCTCATGTCTCACTGCCTTCCTGGTGATTGTAACCCCACCCCCTCTCCTCCTCATGTCTCACTGTCTTCCTGCTGATTCTAAGCCCTCCCCCTCTCCTCCTCATGTCTCGGTGCCTGGCTGGTGATTCTTACCCCTCCTCCTCTCCTCCTAATGTCTCGGGGCCTTCCTGGTGATTCTAAGCCCTCTCCCTCTCCTCCTCATGTCTCACTCTCTTCCCGCTGATTCTAAGCCCTCTCCCTCTCCTACTCGTGTCTCGGTGCCTTGCTGGTGATTCTAAGCCCTCTCCCTCTCCTCCTCATGTCTCAGGGCCTTCCTGGTGATTCCCAGCCCTCTCCCTCTCCTCCTCATGTCTCGCTGTCTTCCTGGTGATTTTAACCCCACTCCCTCTCCTCCCTCACTGTCTTCCTGCTTATTGTAAGCCCTCTCCCTCTCCTCCTCATGTCTCACTGTATTCCTGGTGATTCTAACCCCTCCCCCTCTCCTCCTCATGTCTCTGGGCCTTGCTGGTGATTCTAACCCCTCACCCTCTCCTTCTCATGTCTCACCGTCTTCCTGTGGATTCTAACCCCTCTATCGCTCCTCCTCGTGTCTCATGCCTTCCTGCTGAATCCAACCCCTCTACCTCTCCTCCTCATGTCTCACTGTCTTCCAGCTGATTCTAAGCCCTCTCCCTCTCATCCTCATGTCTCACTGTCTTCCTGGTGATTCTAACCCCTCTCCCTCTCCTCCTCATGTCTCGGTGCCTTGCTGGTGATTCTAAGCCCTCTCCCTCTCCTCCTCATGTCTCAGGACCTTCCCTTCCCCCTCTCCTCCTCATGTCTCAGGGCCTTCCTGGTGATTCCCAGCCCTCTCCCTCTCCTCCTCATGTCTCGCTGTCTTCCTGGTGATTTTAACCCCACTCCCTCTCCTCCCTCACTGTCTTCCTGCTTATTCTAAGACCTCTCCCTCTCCTCCTCATGTCTCACTGCATTCCTGGTGATTCTAACCCCTCCCCCTCTCCTCCTCATGTCTCGGTGCCTTGCTGGTGATTCTAAGCCCTCTCCCTCTCCTCCTCATGTCTCAGGACCTTCCCTTCCCCCTCTCCTCCTCATGTCTCAGGGCCTTCCTGGTGATTCCCAGCCCTCGCCCTCTCCTCCTCATGTCTCGCTGTCTTCCTGGTGATTTTAACCCCACTCCCTCTCCTCCCTCACTGTCTTCCTGCTTATTCTAAGCCCTCTCCCTCTCCTCCTCATGTCTCACTGTATTCCTGGTGATTCTAACCCCTCCCCCTCTCCTCCTCATGTCTCTGGGCCTTGCTGGTGATTCTAAACCCTCTCCCTCTGCTCCTCATGTCTCGGGGCCTTCCTGGTGATTCTAAGCCCTCTCCCTCTCCTCCTCATGTCTCGGGGCCTTCCTGCTTATTCTAAACCCTTCCCCTCTCCTCCTCATGTCTCGTGCCTTACTGGTGATTCTAACCCCTCCCCCTGTCCTCTTCATGTCTCACTGTCTTTCTGCTTATTCTAACACCTCTCCCTCATCTCATGTCTCAGGGCCTTCCTGGTGATTCTAAGCCTTCTCCCTCACCTCCTAATGTCTCAGGGCCTTACTGGTGATTCTAAGCCCTCTCCCTCTCCTCCTCATGTCTCGCTGTCTTCCTGGTGATTTTAATCCCACTCCCTCTCCTCCCTCACTGTCTTCCTGCTTATTCTAAGCCCTTTCCCTCACCTTCTCATGTCTCACTGTCTTCCTGGTGATTCTAACCCCTCTCCCTCTCCTCCTCATGTCTCAGGGCCTTCCTGCTTATTCTAACACCTCTCCCTCTCCTCGTCATGTCTTGGTGCCTCATTGGTGATTGTAAGCCCTCTCCCTCTCCTCCTCATGTCTTACTGTCTTCCTGCTGATTCTAAACCCTCTCCCTCTCCTCCTCATGTCTCGGCGCCTTCCTGGTGATTCTAACTGCTCCTCTTCATGTCTCACCATCTTGCTGCTGATTCTAAGCCACCCCCTTTCCTCCTCATGTCTCACTGTCTTCCTGCTTATTCTAACCCCTCTCCCTCTCCTCATGTCTCAGGACCTTCCCTTCCCCCTCTCCTCCTCATGTCTCAGGGCCTTCCTGGTGATTCCCAGCCCTCGCCCTCTCCTCCTCATGTCTCGCTGTCTTCCTGGTGATTTTAACCCCACTTCCTCTCCTCCCTCACTGTCTTCCTGCTTATTCTAAGCCCTCTCCCTCTCCTCCTCATGTCTCACTGCATTCCTGGTGATTCTAACCCCTCCCCCTCTCCTCCTCATGTCTCTGGGCCTTGCTGGTGATTCTAAACCCTCTCCCACTACTCCTCATGTCTCAGGGCCTTCCTGGTGATTCTAAACCCTCTCCCTCGCCTCCTCATGTCTCGGGGCCTTCGTGGTGAATCTAAGCCCTCTCCCTCGCCTCCTCATGTCTCGGGGCCTTCGTGGTGATTCTAACCCCTCCCCCTCTCCTCCTCATGTCTCTGGGCCTTGCTGGTGATTCTAAACCCTCTCCCTCTACTCCTCATGTCTCAGGGCCTTCCTGGTGATTCTAAACCCTCTCCCTCGCCTCCTCATGTCTCAGGGCCTTCCTGGTGATTCCCAGCCCTCTCCCTCTCCTCCTCATGTCTCGCTGTCTTCCTGGTGATTTTAACCCCACTCCCTCTCCTCCCTCACTGTCTTCCTGCTTATTCTAAGCCCTCGCCCTCTCCTCCTCATGTCTCGCTGTCTTCCTGGTGATTTTAACCCCACTCCCTCTCCTCCCTCACTGTCTTCCTGCTTATTCTAAGCCCTCTCCCTCTCCTCCTCATGTCTCACTGTATTCCTGGTGATTCTAACCCCTCCCCCTCTCCTCCTCATGTCTCTGGGCCTTGCTGGTGATTCTAACCCCTCCCCCTCTCCTTCTCATGTCTCACCGTCTTCCTGTGGATTCTAACCCCTCTCCCTCTCCTCCTCATGTCACACTCTCTTCCCGCTGATTCTAAGCCCTCTCCCTCTCCTTCTCGTGTCTCGGTGCCTTGCTGGTGATTCTAAGCCCTCTCCCTCTCCTCCTCATGTCTCAGGACCTTCCCTTCCCCCTGTCCTCCTCATGTCTCAGGGCCTTCCTGGTGATTCCCAGCCCTCTCCCTCTCCTCCTCATGTCTCGCTGTCTTCCTGGTGATTTTAACCCCACTCCCTCTCCTCCCTCACTGTCTTCCTGCTTATTCTAAGCCCTCTCCCTCTCCTCCTCATGTCTCACTGTATTCCTGGTGATTCTAACCCCTCCCCCTCTCCTCCTCATGTCTCTGGGCCTTGCTGGTGATTCTAACCCCTCCCCCTCTCCTTCTCATGTCTCACTGTCTTCCTGGTGATTCTAACCCCTCTACCGCTCCTCCTCGTGTCTCGTGCCTTCCTGGTGATTCCAACCCCTCCACCTCTCTTCCTCATGTCTCACTGTCTTCCACCTGATTCTAAGCCCTCACCCTCTCGTCCTCATGTCTCACTGTCTTCCTGGTGATTCTAACCCCTTTCCCTCTCCTCCTCATGTCTCGGTGCCTTCCTGTTGATTCTAATCCCTCTCCATCTCCTCCTCATGTCTCAGGGCCTTCCCCTCCACCTCTCCTCCTCATGTCTCACTGTCTTCCAGCTGATTCTAAGCCCTCACCCTCTCGTCCTCATGTCTCACTGTCTTCCTGGTTATTCTAACCACTCCACCTCTCCTCCTCATGTCTCACTGTCTTCCAGCTGATTCTAAGCCCTCTCCGTCTCCTCCTCATGTCATACTGTCTTCCCGGTGATTCGAAGCCCTCTCCCTCTCCTGCTCATGTCTCACTGTCTTCCTGGTGATTGTAACCCCACCCCGTCTCCTCCTCATGTCTCGCTGTCTTCCTGGTTATTCGATGCCCTCTCCCTCTCCTTCTCATGTCTCACTGTCTTCCTGCTGATTCTAAGCCCTCTCCCACTCCTCCTCATGTATCGGGGCCTTCCTGGTGATTCTAAGCCCTCCACCTCTCCTCCTCATGTCTCGGTGCCTTGCTGGTGATTCTAAGCCCTCTCCCTCTCCTCCTCATGTCTCAGGACCTTCCCTTCCCCCTCTCCTCCTCATGTCTCAGGGCCTTCCTGGTGATTCCCAGCCCTCGCCCTCTCCTCCTCATGTCTCGCTGTCTTCCTGGTGATTTTAACCCCACTCCCTCTCCTCCCTCACTGTCTTCCTGCTTATTCTAAGCCCTCTCCCTCTCCTCCATATTTCTCACTGTATTCCTGGTGATTCTAACCCCTCCCCCTCTCCTCCTCATGTCTCTGGGCCTTGCTGGTGATTCTAAACCCTCTCCCTCTGCTCCTCATGTCTCGGGGCCTTCCTGGTGATTCTAAGCCCTCTCCCTCTCCTCCTCATGTCTCGGGGCCTTCCTGCTTATTCTAAACCCTTCCCCTCTCCTCCTCATGTCTCGTGCCTTACTGGTGATTCTAACCCCTCCCCCTGTCCTCTTCATGTCTCACTGTCTTTCTGCTTATTCTAACACCTCTCCCTCATCTCATGTCTCAGGGCCTTCCTGGTGATTCTAAGCCTTCTCCCTCACCTCCTAATGTCTCAGGGCCTTACTGGTGATTCTAAGCCCTCTCCCTCTCCTCCTCATGTCTCGCTGTCTTCCTGGTGATTTTAATCCCACTCCCTCTCCTCCCTCACTGTCTTCCTGCTTATTCTAAGCCCTTTCCCTCACCTTCTCATGTCTCACTGTTTTCCTGGTGATTCTAACCCCTCTCCCTCTCCTCCTCATGTCTCAGGGCCTTCCTGCTTATTCTAACACCTCTCCCTCTCCTCGTCATGTCTTGGTGCCTCATTGGTGATTGTAAGCCCTCTCCCTCTCCTCCTCATGTCTTACTGTCTTCCTGCTGATTCTAAACCCTCTCCCTCTCCTCCTCATGTCTCGGCGCCTTCCTGGTGATTCTAACTGCTCCTCTTCATGTCTCACCATCTTGCTGCTGATTCTAAGCCACCCCCTTTCCTCCTCATGTCTCACTGTCTTCCTGCTTATTCTAACCCCTCTCCCTCTCCTCATGTCTCAGGACCTTCCCTTCCCCCTCTCCTCCTCATGTCTCAGGGCCTTCCTGGTGATTCCCAGCCCTCGCCCTCTCCTCCTCATGTCTCGCTGTCTTCCTGGTGATTTTAACCCCACTTCCTCTCCTCCCTCACTGTCTTCCTGCTTATTCTAAGCCCTCTCCCTCTCCTCCTCATGTCTCACTGCATTCCTGGTGATTCTAAGCCCTCCACCTCTCCTCCTCATGTCTCGGTGCCTTGCTGGTGATTCTAACCCCTCCCCCTCTCCTCCTCATGTCTCAGGGCCTTCCTGGTGATTCTAAACCCTCTCCCTCGCCTCCTCATGTCTCGGGGCCTTCGTGGTGAATCTAAGCCCTCTCCCTCGCCTCCTCATGTCTCGGGGCCTTCGTGGTGATTCTAACCCCTCCCCCTCTCCTCCTCATGTCTCTGGGCCTTGCTGGTGATTCTAAACCCTCTCCCTCTACTCCTCATGTCTCAGGGCCTTCCTGGTGATTCTAAACCCTCTCCCTCGCCTCCTCATGTCTCAGGGCCTTCCTGGTGATTCCCAGCCCTCTCCCTCTCCTCCTCATGTCTCGCTGTCTTCCTGGTGATTTTAACCCCACTCCCTCTCCTCCCTCACTGTCTTCCTGCTTATTCTAAGCCCTCGCCCTCTCCTCCTCATGTCTCGCTGTCTTCCTGGTGATTTTAACCCCACTCCCTCTCCTCCCTCACTGTCTTCCTGCTTATTCTAAGCCCTCTCCCTCTCCTCCTCATGTCTCACTGTATTCCTGGTGATTCTAACCCCTCCCCCTCTCCTCCTCATGTCTCTGGGCCTTGCTGGTGATTCTAACCCCTCCCCCTCTCCTTCTCATGTCTCACCGTCTTCCTGTGGATTCTAACCCCTCTCCCTCTCCTCCTCATGTCACACTCTCTTCCCGCTGATTCTAAGCCCTCTCCCTCTCCTTCTCGTGTCTCGGTGCCTTGCTGGTGATTCTAAGCCCTCTCCCTCTCCTCCTCATGTCTCAGGACCTTCCCTTCCCCCTGTCCTCCTCATGTCTCAGGGCCTTCCTGGTGATTCCCAGCCCTCTCCCTCTCCTCCTCATGTCTCGCTGTCTTCCTGGTGATTTTAACCCCACTCCCTCTCCTCCCTCACTGTCTTCCTGCTTATTCTAAGCCCTCTCCCTCTCCTCCTCATGTCTCACTGTATTCCTGGTGATTCTAACCCCTCCCCCTCTCCTCCTCATGTCTCTGGGCCTTGCTGGTGATTCTAACCCCTCCCCCTCTCCTTCTCATGTCTCACTGTCTTCCTGGTGATTCTAACCCCTCTACCGCTCCTTCTCGTGTCTCGTGCCTTCCTGGTGATTCCAACCCCTCCACCTCTCTTTCTCATGTCTCACTGTCTTCCACCTGATTCTAAGCCCTCACCCTCTCGTCCTCATGTCTCACTGTCTTCCTGGTGATTCTAACCCCTTTCCCTCTCCTCCTCATGTCTCGGTGCCTTCCTGTTGATTCTAATCCCTCTCCATCTCCTCCTCATGTCTCAGGGCCTTCCCCTCCACCTCTCCTCCTCATGTCTCACTGTCTTCCAGCTGATTCTAAGCCCTCACCCTCTCGTCCTCATGTCTCACTGTCTTCCTGGTTATTCTAACCACTCCACCTCTCCTCCTCATGTCTCACTGTCTTCCAGCTGATTCTAAGCCCTCTCCGTCTCCTCCTCATGTCATACTGTCTTCCCGGTGATTCGAAGCCCTCTCCCTCTCCTGCTCATGTCTCACTGTCTTCCTGGTGATTGTAACCCCACCCCGTCTCCTCCTCATGTCTCGCTGTCTTCCTGGTTATTCGATGCCCTCTCCCTCTCCTTCTCATGTCTCACTGTCTTCCTGCTGATTCTAAGCCCTCTCCCACTCCTCCTCATGTATCGGGGCCTTCCTGGTGATTCTAAGCCCTCCACCTCTCCTCCTCATGTCTCGGTGCCTTGCTGGTGATTCTAACCCCTCTCCCTCTCCTCCTCATGTCTCAGTGCCTTCCTGGTGATCCTAAGCCCTCCCACTCTCTTGCTCATGTCTCAGGGCCTTCCTGGTGATTCTAACCCCTCTCCCTCTCCTCCTCATGTCTCACTCTCTTCCAGCTGATTCTAAGCCCTCTCCATCTCCTCCTCATGTCTCGGTGCCTTGCTGGTGATTATAAGCCCTCTCCCTCTCCTCCTCATGTCTCAGCTCCTTCCCCTCCCCCTCTCCTCCTCATGTCTCAGGGCCTTCCCCTCCCCCTCTCCTCCTCATGTCTCAGGGCCTTCCTGGTGATTCCCAGCCCTCTCACTCTCCTCTTCATGTCTCGCTGTCTTCCTGGTGATTTTAACCCCACTCCCTCTCCTCCCTCACTGTCTTCCTGCTTATTCTAAGCCCTTTCCCTCTCCTCCTCATGTATCAGGGCCTTCCTGGTGATTCTAAGCCCTCTCCCTCTGCTCCTCATGTCTCGGGGCCTTCCTGGTGATTCTAAGCCCTCTCCCTCTCCTCCTCATGTCTCGGGGCCTTCCTGCTTATTCTAAACCCTTCCCCTCTCCTCCTCATGTCTCGTGCCTTACTGGTGATTCTAACCCCTCCCCCTGTCCTCCTCATGTCTCACTGTCTTTCTGCTTATTCTAACACCTCTCCCTCTCCTCATGTCTCAGGGCCTTCCTGGTGATTCTAAGCCTTCTCCCTCACCTCCTAATGTCTCAGGGCCTTACTGGGGATTCTAAGCCCTCTCCCTCTCCTCCTCATGTCTCGCTGTCTTCCTGGTGATTTTAATCCCACTCCCTCTCCTCCCTCACTGTCTTCCTGCTTATTCTAAGCCCTTTCCCTCACCTTCTCATGTCTCACTGTTTTCCTGGTGATTCTAACCCCTCTCCCTCTCCTCCTCATGTCTCAGGGCCTTCCTGCTTATTCTAACACCTCTCCCTCTCCTCGTGATGTCTTGGTGCCTCATTGGTGATTGTAAGCCCTCTCCCTCTCCTCCTCATGTCTTACTGTCTTCCTGCTGATTCTAAACCCTCTCCCTCTCCTCCTCATGTCTCGGCGCCTTCCTGGTGATTCTAACTGCTCCTCTTCATGTCTCACCATCTTGCTGCTGATTCTAAGCCACCCCCTCTCCTCCTCATGTCTCACTGTCTTCCTGCTTATTCTAACCCCTCTCCCTCTCCTCATGTCTCAGGGCCTTCCTGGTGATTCTAAGCCCTCTCCCTCTCCTCCTCATGCCTCTGGGCCTTCCTGCTGATTCTAAACCCTCTCCCTCTCCTCCTCATGTGTCAGGGCCTTCCTGGTGATTCTTAACCCTCTCCCTCTCCTCCTCATGTCTCGGGGCCTTCGTGGTGATTCTAAGCCCTCTCCCTATCCTCCTCGTGTCTTGGGGCCTTCCTGGTGATTCTAAGCCCTCTCCCTCTCCTCCTCGTGTCTCGGCGCATTCCTGGTGATTCTAACTGCTCCTCTTCATGTCTCACCATCTTGCTGCTGATTCTAAGCCCCCCCCTCTCCTCCTCATGTCTCACTGTCTTCCTGCTGATTCTAAGCCCTCTCCTTCTCCTCATGTCTCACTTTCTTCCTGCTGATTCTAAGCCCTCTCCCTCTCCTGCTCATGTCTCACTGTCTTCCTGGTGATTCGAAGCCCTCTGCCTCTCCTGCTCATGTCTCACTGTCTTCCTGGTGATTGTAACCCCACCCCCTCTCCTCCTCATGTCTCACTGTCTTCCTGCTGATTCTAAGCCCTCTCCCACTCCTCCTCAAGTCTCGGGGCCTTCCTGGTGATTCTAAGCCCTCCCCCTCTCCTCCTCATGTCTCGGTGCCTGGCTGGTGATTCTTACCCCTCCCCCTCTCCTCCTAATGTCTCGGGGACTTCCTGGTGATTCTAAGCCCTCTCCCTCTCCTCCTCATGTCTCACTCTCTTCCCGCTGATTCTAAGCCCTCTCCCTCTCCTACTCGTGTCTCGGTGCCTTGCTGGTGATTCTATGCCCTCTCCCTCTCCTCCTCATGTCTCAGGGCCTTCCTGGTGATTCCCAGCCCTCTCCCTCTCCTCCTCATGTCTCGCTGTCTTCCTGGTGATTTTAACCCCACTCCCTCTCCTCCCTCACTGTCTTCCTGCTTATTGTAAGCCCTCTCCCTCTCCTCCTCATGTCTCACTGTATTCCTGGTGATTCTAACCCCTCCCCCTCTCCTCCTCATGTCTCTGGGCCTTGCTGGTGATTCTAACCCCTCCCCCTCTCCTTCTCATGTCTCACCGTCTTCCTGTGGATTCTAACCCCTCTACCGCTCCTCCTCGTGTCTCATGCCTTCCTGCTGAATCCAACCCCTCTACCTCTCCTCCTCATGTCTCACTGTCTTCCAGCTGATTCTAAGCCCTCTCCCTCTCATCCTCATGTCTCACTGTCTTCCTGGTGATTCTAACCCCTCTCCCTCTCCTCCTCATGTCTCGGTGCCTTGCTGGTGATTCTAAGCCCTCTCCCTCTCCTCCTCATGTCTCAGGACCTTCCCTTCCCCCTCTCCTCCTCATGTCTCAGGGCCTTCCTGGTGATTCCCAGCCCTCGCCCTCTCCTCCTCATGTCTCGCTGTCTTCCTGGTGATTTTAACCCCACTCCCTCTCCTCCCTCACTGTCTTCCTGCTTATTCTAAGCCCTCTCCCTCTCCTCCTCATGTCTCACTGCATTCCTGGTGATTCTAACCCCTCCCCCTCTCCTCCTCATGTCTCGGTGCCTTGCTGGTGATTCTAAGCCCTCTCCCTCTCCTCCTCATGTCTCAGGACCTTCCCTTCCCCCTCTCCTCCTCATGTCTCAGGGCCTTCCTGGTGATTCCCAGCCCTCGCCCTCTCCTCCTCATGTCTCGCTGTCTTCCTGGTGATTTTAACCCCACTACCTCTCCTCCCTCACTGTCTTCCTGCTTATTCTAAGCCCTCTCCCTCTCCTCCTCATGTCTCACTGCATTCCTGGTGATTCTAACCCCTCCCCCTCTCCTCCTCATGTCTCTGGGCCTTGCTGGTGATTCTAACCCCTCCCCCTCTCCTCCTCATGTCTCAGTGTCTTCCAGCTGATTCTAAGCCCTCTCCCTCTCCTCCTCATGCCTCATGGCTTTCCTGCTGATTCTAAACCCTCTCCCTCTACTCCTCATGTCTCAGGGCCTTCCTGGTGATTCTAAACCCTCTCCCTCTCCTCCTCATGTCTCGGAGCCTTCGTGGTGAATCTAAGCCCTCTCCCTCTCCTCCTCGTGTCTTGGGGCCTTCCTGGTGATTCTAAGCCCTCTCCCTCTCCTCCTCGTGTCTCGGGGCCTTCCTGGTGATTCTAACCGCTCCTCTTCATGTCTCACCATCTTCCTGCTGATTCTAAGCCCCCCCCCTTCTCCTCCTCATGTCTCACTGTCTTCCTGCTGATTCTAAGCCCTCTCCCTCCCCTGCTCATGTCTCACTGTCTTCCTGGTGATATGAAGCCCTCTCCCTCTCCTCCTCATGTCTCACTGTCTTCCTGGTGATTGTAAACCCACCCCCTCTCCTCCTCATGTCTCGCTGTCTTACTGGTGATTCGAAGCCCTCTCCCTCTCCTCCTCATGTCTCACTGTCTTCCTACTGATTCTAAGCCCTCTCCCACTCCTCCTCATGTCTCGGGGCCTTCCTGGTGATTCTAAGCCCTCCCCCTCTCCTCCTCATGTCTCAGTGCCTGGCTGGTGATTCTAACCCCTCCCCCTCTCCTCCTCATGTCTCAGGGCCTTCCTGGTGATTCTAACCCCTCTCCCTCTCCTCCTCATGTCACACTCTCTTCCCGCTGATTCTAAGCCCTCTCCCTCTCCTTCTCGTGTCTCGGTGCCTTGCTGGTGATTCTAAGCCCTCTCCCTCTCCTCCTCATGTCTCAGGACCTTCCCTTCCCCCTGTCCTCCTCATGTCTCAGGGCCTTCCTGGTGATTCCCAGCCCTCTCCCTCTCCTCCTCATGTCTCGCTGTCTTCCTGGTGATTTTAACCCCACTCCCTCTCCTCCCTCACTGTCTTCCTGCTTATTCTAAGCCCTCTCCCTCTCCTCCTCATGTCTCACTGTATTCCTGGGGATTCTAACCCCTCCCTCTCTCCTCCTCATGTCTCTGGGCCTTGCTGGTGATTCTAACCCCTCCCCCTCTCCTTCTCATGTCTCACTGTCTTCCTGGTGATTCTAACCCCTCTACCGCTCCTCCTCGTGTCTTGTGCCTTCGTGGTGATTCCAACCCCTCCACCTCTCTTCCTCATGTCTCACTGTCTTCCACCTGATTCCAACCCCTCCACCTCTCTTCCTCATGTCTCACTGTCTTCCAGCTGATTCTAAGCCCTCTCCCTCTCATCCTCATGTCTCACTGTCTTCCTGGTGATTCTAACCCCTCTCCCTCTCCTCCTCATGTCTCGGTGCCTTGCTGGTGATTCTAAGCCCTCTCCCTCTCCTCCTCATGTCTCAGGACCTTCCCTTCCCCCTCTCCTCCTCATTTCTCAGGGCCTTCCTGGTGATTCCCAGCCCTCGCCCTCTCCTCCTCATGTCTCGCTGTCTTCCTGGTGATTTTAACCCCACTACCTCTCCTCCCTCACTGTCTTCCTGCTTATTCTAAGCCCTCTCCCTCTCCTCCTCATGTCTCACTGCATTCCTGGTGATTCTAACCCCTCCCCCTCTCCTCCTCATGTCTCTGGGCCTTGCTGGTGATTCTAACCCCTCCCCCTCTCCTCCTCATGTCTCAGTGTCTTCCAGCTGATTCTAAGCCCTCTCCCTCTCCTCCTCATGCCTCATGGCTTTCCTGCTGATTCTAAACCCTCTCCCTCTACTCCTCATGTCTCAGGGCCTTCCTGGTGATTCTAAACCCTCTCCCTCTCCTCCTCATGTCTCGGAGCCTTCGTGGTGAATCTAAGCCCTCTCCCTCTCCTCCTTGTGTCTTGGGGCCTTCCTGGTGATTCTAAGCCCTCTCCCTCTCCTCCTCGTGTCTCGGGGCCTTCCTGGTGATTCTAACCGCTCCTCTTCATGTCTCACCATCTTCCTGCTGATTCTAAGCCCCCCCCCCTCTCCTCCTCATGTCTCAATGTCTTCCTGCTGATTCTAAGCCCTCTCCCTCCCCTGCTCATGTCTCACTGTCTTCCTGGTTATTCTAACCACTCCACCTCTCCTCCTCATGTCTCACTGTCTTCCAGCTGATTCTAAGCCCTCTCGCTCTCCTCCTCATGTCTCACTGTCTTCCCGGTGATTCGAAGCCCTCTCCCTCTCCTGCTCATGTCTCACTGTCTTCCTGGTGATTGTATCCCCACCCCGTCTCCTCCTCATGTCTCGCTGTCTTCCTGGTGATTCGATGCCCTCTCCCTCTCCTCCTCATGTCTCACTGTCTTCCTGCTGATTCTAAGCCCTCTCCCACTCCTCCTCATGTATCGGGGCCTTCCTGGTGATTCTAAGCCCTCCACCTCTCCTCCTCATGTCTCGGTGCCTTGCTGGTGATTCTAACCCCTCCCCCTCTCCTCCTCATGTCTCAGTGCCTTCCTGGTGATCCTAAGCCCTCCCCCTCTCCTGCTCATGTCTCAGGGCCTTCCTGGTGATTCTAACCCCTCTCCCTCTCCTCCTCATGTCTCACTCTCTTCCAGCTGATTCTAAGCCCTCTCCATCTCCTCCTCATGTCTCGGTGCCTTGCTGGTGATTCTAAGCCTTCTCCCTCTCCTCCTCATGTCTCAGCTCCTTCCCCTCCCCCTCTCCTCCTCATGTCTCAGGGCCTTCCCCTCCCCCTCTCCTCCTCATGTCTCAGGGCCTTCCTAGTGATTCCCAGCCCTCTCACTCTCCTCTTCATGTCTCGCTGTCTTCCTGGTGATTTAAACCCCACTCCCTCTCCTCCCTCACTGTCTTCCTGCTGATTCTAAGCCCTTTCCCTCTCCTCCTCATGTATCAGGGCCTTCCTGGTGATTCTAAGCCCTCTCCCTCTGCTCCTCATGTCTCGGGGCCTTCCTGGTGATTCTAAGCCCTCTCCCTCTCCTCCTCATGTCTCGGGGCCTTCCTGCTTATTCTAAACCCTTCCCCTCTCCTCCTCATGTCTCGTGCCTTACTGGTGATTCTAACCCCTCCCCCTGTCCTCCTCATGTCTCACTGTCTTTCTGCTTATTCTAACACCTCTCCCTCTCCTCATGTCTCAGGGCCTTCCTGGTGATTCTAAGCCTTCTCCCTCACCTCCTAATGTCTCAGGGCCTTACTGGGGATTCTAAGCCCTCTCCCTCTCCTCCTCATGTCTCGCTGTCTTCCTGGTGATTTTAATCCCACTCCCTCTCCTCCCTCACTGTCTTCCTGCTTATTCTAAGCCCTTTCCCTCACCTTCTCATGTCTCACTGTCTTCCTGGTGATTCTAACCCCTCTCCCTCTCCTCCTCATGTCTCAGGGCCTTCCTGCTTATTCTAACACCTCTCCCTCTCCTCGTCATGTCTTGGTGCCTCATTGGTGATTGTAAGCCCTCTCCCTCTCCTCCTCATGTCTTACTGTCTTCCTGCTGATTCTAAACCCTCTCCCTCTCCTCCTCATGTCTCGGCGCCTTCCTGGTGATTCTAACTGCTCCTCTTCATGTCTCACCATCTTGCTGCTGATTCTAAGCCACCCCCTCTCCTCCTCATGTCTCACTGTCTTCCTGCTTATTCTAACCCCTCTCCCTCTCCTCATGTCTCAGGGCCTTCCTGGTGATTCTAAGCCCTCTCCCTCTCCTCCTCTTGCCTCTGGGCCTTCCTGCTGATTCTAAACCCTCTCACTCTCCTCCTCATGTCTCAGGGCCTTCCTGGTGATTCTAAACCCTCTCCCTCTCCTCCTCATGTCTCGGGGCCTTCGTGGTGATTCTAAGCCCTCTCCCTATCCTCCTCGTGTCTTGGGGCCTTCCTGGTGATTCTAAGCCCTCTCCCGCTCCTCCTCGTGTCTCGGCGCATTCCTGGTGATTCTAACTGCTCCTCTTCATGTCTCACCATCTTGCTGCTGATTCTAAGCCCCCCCCTCTCTTCCTCATGTCTCACTGTCTTCCTGCTGATTCTAACCCCTCTCCTTCTCCTCATGTCTCACTTTCTTCCTGCTGATTCTAAGACCTCTCCCTCTCCTGCTCATGTCTCACTGTCTTCCTGGTGATTCGAAGCCCTCTCCCTCTCCTGCTCATGTTTCACTGCCTTCCTGGTGATTGTAACCCCACCCCCTCTCCTCCTCATGTCTCACTGTCTTCCTGCTGATTCTAAGCCCTCTCCCACTCCTCCTCAAGTCTCGGGGCCTTCCTGGTGATTCTAAGCCCTCCCCCTCTCCTCCTCATGTCTCGGTGCCTGGCTGGTGATTCTTACCCCTCCTCCTCTCCTCCTAATGTCTCGGGGCCTTCCTGGTGATTCTAAGCCCTCTCCCTCTCCTCCTCATGTTTCACTCTCTTCCCGCTGATTCTAAGCCCTCTCCCTCTCCTACTCGTGTCTCTTTGCCTTGCTGGTGATTCTAAGCCCTCTCCCTCTCCTCCTCATGTCTCGGTGCCTTGCTGGTGATTCTAAGCCCTCTCCCTCTCCTCCTCATGTCTCAGGACCTTCCCTTCCCCCTCTCCTCCTCATGTCTCAGGGCCTTCCTGGTGATTCCCAGCCCTCGCCCTCTCCTCCTCATGTCTCGCTGTCTTCCTGGTGATTTTAACCCCACTCCCTCTCCTCCCTCACTGTCTTCCTGCTTATTCTAAGCCCTCTCCCTCTCCTCCTCATGTCTCACTGCATTCCTGGTGATTCTAACCCCTCCCCCTCTCCTCCTCATGTCTCTGGGCCTTGCTGGTGATTTTAAACCCTCTCCCTCTACTCCTCATGTTTCAGGGCCTTCCTGGTGATTCTAAACCCTCTCCCTCGCCTCCTCATGTCTCACTGTATTCCTGGTGATTCTAACCCCTCCCCCTCTCCTCCTCATGTCTCTGGGCCTTGCTGGTGATTCTAACCCTCCCCCTCTCCTTTTCATGTCTCACCGTCTTCCTGTGGATTCTAACCCCTCTATCGCTCCCCCTCGTGTCTCATGCCTTCCTGCTGAATCCAACCCCTCTACCTCTCCTCCTCATGTCTCACTGTCTTCCAGCTGATTCTAAGCCCTCTCCCTCTCATCCTCATGTCTCACTGTCTTCCTGGTGATTCTAACCCCTCTCCCTCTCCTCCTCATGTCTCGGTGCCTTGCTGGTGATTCTAAGCCCTCTCCCTCTCCTCCTCATGTGTCAGGACCTTCCCTTCCCCCTCTCCTCCTCATGTCTCAGGGCCTTCCTGGTGATTCCCAGCCCTCTCCCTCTCCTCCTCATGTCTCGCTGTCTTCCTGGTGATTTTAACCCCACTCCCTCTCCTCCCTCACTGTCTTCCTGCTTATTCTAAGCCCTCTCCCTCTCCTCCTCATGTCTCACTGCATTCCTGGTGATTCTAACCCCTCCCCCTCTCCTCCTCATGTCTCTGGGCCTTGCTGGTGATTCTAAACCCTCTCCCTCTACTCCTCATGTCTCTGGGCCTTGCTGGTGATTCTAAACCCTCTCCCTCTACTCCTCATGTCTCAGGGCCTTCCTGGTGATTCCCAGCCCTCTCCCTCTCCTCCTCATGTCTCGCTGTCTTCCTGGTGATTTTAACCCCACTCCCTCTCCTCCCTCACTGTCTTCCTGCTTATTCTAAGCCCTCGCCCTCTCCTCCTCATGTCTCGCTGTCTTCCTGGTGATTTTAACCCCACTCCCTCTCCTCCCTCACTGTCTTCCTGCTTATTCTAAGCCCTCTCCCTCTCCTACTCATGTCTCACTGTATTCCTGGTGATTCTAACCCCTCCCCCTCTCCTCCTCATGTCTCTGGGCCTTGCTGGTGATTCTAACCCCTCCCCCTCTCCTTCTCATGTCTCACCGTCTTCCTGTGGATTCTAACCCCTCTCCCTCTCCTCCTCATGTCACACTCTCTTCCCGCTGATTCTAAGCCCTCTCCCTCTCCTTCTCGTGTCTCGGTGCCTGGCTGGTGATTCTAAGCCCTCTCCCTCTCCTCCCCATGTCTCAGGACCTTCCCTTCCCCCTGTCCTCCTCATGTCTCAGGGCCTTCCTGGTGATTCCCAGCCCTCTCCCTCTCCTCCTCATGTCTCGCTGTCTTCCTGGTGATTTTAACCCCACTCCCTCTCCTCCCTCACTGTCTTCATGCTTATTCTAAGCCCTCTCTCTCTCCTCCTCATGTCTCACTGTATTCCTGGTGATTCTAACCCCTCCCCCTCTCCTCCTCATGTCTCTGGGCCTTGCTGGTGATTCTAACCCCTCCCCCTCTCCTTCTCATGTCTCACTGTCTTCCTGGTGATTCTAACCCCTCTACCGCTCCTCCTCGTGTCTCGTGCCTTCCTGGTGATTCCAACCCCTCCACCTCTCTTCCTCATGTCTCACTGTCTTCCACCTGATTCTAAGCCCTCACCCTCTCGTCCTCATGTCTCACTGTCTTCCTGGTGATTCTAACCCCTTTCCCTCTCCTCCTCATGTCTCGGTGCCTTCCTGTTGATTCTAATCCCTCTCCATCTCCTCCTCATGTCTCAGGGCCTTCCCCTCCACCTCTCCTCCTCATGTCTCACTGTCTTCCAGCTGATTCTAAGCCCTCACCCTCTCCTCCTCTTGCCTCTGGGCCTTCCTGCTGATTCTAAACCCTCTCACTCTCCTCCTCATGTCTCAGGGCCTTCCTGGTGATTCTAAACCCTCTCCCTCTCCTCCTCATGTCTCGGGGCCTTCGTGGTGATTCTAAGCCCTCTCCCTATCCTCCTCGTGTCTTGGGGCCTTCCTGGTGATTCTAAGCCCTCTCCCGCTCCTCCTCGTGTCTCGGCGCATTCCTGGTGATTCTAACTGCTCCTCTTCATGTCTCACCATCTTGCTGCTGATTCTAAGCCCCCCCCTCTCTTCCTCATGTCTCACTGTCTTCCTGCTGATTCTAACCCCTCTCCTTCTCCTCATGTCTCACTTTCTTCCTGCTGATTCTAAGACCTCTCCCTCTCCTGCTCATGTCTCACTGTCTTCCTGGTGATTCGAAGCCCTCTCCCTCTCCTGCTCATGTTTCACTGCCTTCCTGGTGATTGTAACCCCACCCCCTCTCCTCCTCATGTCTCACTGTCTTCCTGCTGATTCTAAGCCCTCTCCCACTCCTCCTCAAGTCTCGGGGCCTTCCTGGTGATTCTAAGCCCTCCCCCTCTCCTCCTCATGTCTCGGTGCCTGGCTGGTGATTCTTACCCCTCCTCCTCTCCTCCTAATGTCTCGGGGCCTTCCTGGTGATTCTAAGCCCTCTCCCTCTCCTCCTCATGTTTCACTCTCTTCCCGCTGATTCTAAGCCCTCTCCCTCTCCTACTCGTGTCTCTTTGCCTTGCTGGTGATTCTAAGCCCTCTCCCTCTCCTCCTCATGTCTCGGTGCCTTGCTGGTGATTCTAAGCCCTCTCCCTCTCCTCCTCATGTCTCAGGACCTTCCCTTCCCCCTCTCCTCCTCATGTCTCAGGGCCTTCCTGGTGATTCCCAGCCCTCGCCCTCTCCTCCTCATGTCTCGCTGTCTTCCTGGTGATTTTAACCCCACTCCCTCTCCTCCCTCACTGTCTTCCTGCTTATTCTAAGCCCTCTCCCTCTCCTCCTCATGTCTCACTGCATTCCTGGTGATTCTAACCCCTCCCCCTCTCCTCCTCATGTCTCTGGGCCTTGCTGGTGATTTTAAACCCTCTCCCTCTACTCCTCATGTTTCAGGGCCTTCCTGGTGATTCTAAACCCTCTCCCTCGCCTCCTCATGTCTCACTGTATTCCTGGTGATTCTAACCCCTCCCCCTCTCCTCCTCATGTCTCTGGGCCTTGCTGGTGATTCTAACCCTCCCCCTCTCCTTTTCATGTCTCACCGTCTTCCTGTGGATTCTAACCCCTCTATCGCTCCTCCTCGTGTCTCATGCCTTCCTGCTGAATCCAACCCCTCTACCTCTCCTCCTCATGTCTCACTGTCTTCCAGCTGATTCTAAGCCCTCTCCCTCTCATCCTCATGTCTCACTGTCTTCCTGGTGATTCTAACCCCTCTCCCTCTCCTCCTCATGTCTCGGTGCCTTGCTGGTGATTCTAAGCCCTCTCCCTCTCCTCCTCATGTGTCAGGACCTTCCCTTCCCCCTCTCCTCCTCATGTCTCAGGGCCTTCCTGGTGATTCCCAGCCCTCTCCCTCTCCTCCTCATGTCTCGCTGTCTTCCTGGTGATTTTAACCCCACTCCCTCTCCTCCCTCACTGTCTTCCTGCTTATTCTAAGCCCTCTCCCTCTCCTCCTCATGTCTCACTGCATTCCTGGTGATTCTAACCCCTCCCCCTCTCCTCCTCATGTCTCTGGGCCTTGCTGGTGATTCTAAACCCTCTCCCTCTACTCCTCATGTCTCTGGGCCTTGCTGGTGATTCTAAACCCTCTCCCTCTACTCCTCATGTCTCAGGGCCTTCCTGGTGATTCCCAGCCCTCTCCCTCTCCTCCTCATGTCTCGCTGTCTTCCTGGTGATTTTAACCCCACTCCCTCTCCTCCCTCACTGTCTTCCTGCTTATTCTAAGCCCTCGCCCTCTCCTCCTCATGTCTCGCTGTCTTCCTGGTGATTTTAACCCCACTCCCTCTCCTCCCTCACTGTCTTCCTGCTTATTCTAAGCCCTCTCCCTCTCCTACTCATGTCTCACTGTATTCCTGGTGATTCTAACCCCTCCCCCTCTCCTCCTCATGTCTCTGGGCCTTGCTGGTGATTCTAACCCCTCCCCCTCTCCTTCTCATGTCTCACCGTCTTCCTGTGGATTCTAACCCCTCTCCCTCTCCTCCTCATGTCACACTCTCTTCCCGCTGATTCTAAGCCCTCTCCCTCTCCTTCTCGTGTCTCGGTGCCTTGCTGGTGATTCTAAGCCCTCTCCCTCTCCTCCCCATGTCTCAGGACCTTCCCTTCCCCCTGTCCTCCTCATGTCTCAGGGCCTTCCTGGTGATTCCCAGCCCTCTCCCTCTCCTCCTCATGTCTCGCTGTCTTCCTGGTGATTTTAACCCCACTCCCTCTCCTCCCTCACTGTCTTCATGCTTATTCTAAGCCCTCTCTCTCTCCTCCTCATGTCTCACTGTATTCCTGGTGATTCTAACCCCTCCCCCTCTCCTCCTCATGTCTCTGGGCCTTGCTGGTGATTCTAACCCCTCCCCCTCTCCTTCTCATGTCTCACTGTCTTCCTGGTGATTCTAACCCCTCTACCGCTCCTCCTCGTGTCTCGTGCCTTCCTGGTGATTCCAACCCCTCCACCTCTCTTCCTCATGTCTCACTGTCTTCCACCTGATTCTAAGCCCTCACCCTCTCGTCCTCATGTCTCACTGTCTTCCTGGTGATTCTAACCCCTTTCCCTCTCCTCCTCATGTCTCGGTGCCTTCCTGTTGATTCTAATCCCTCTCCATCTCCTCCTCATGTCTCAGGGCCTTCCCCTCCACCTCTCCTCCTCATGTCTCACTGTCTTCCAGCTGATTCTAAGCCCTCACCCTCTCGTCCTCATGTCTCACTGTCTTCCTGGTTATTCTAACCACTCCACCTCTCCTCCTCATGTCTCACTGTCTTCCAGCTGATTCTAAGCCCTCTCCCTCTCCTCCTCATGTCATACTGTCTTCCCGGTGATTCGAAGCCCTCTCCCTCTCCTGCTCATGTCTCACTGTCTTCCTGGTGATTGTAACCCCACCCCGTCTCCTCCTCATGTCTCGCTGTCTTCCTGGTTATTCGATGCCCTCTCCCTCTCCTTCTCATGTCTCACTGTCTTCCTGCTGATTCTAAGCCCTCTCCCACTCCTCCTCATGTATCGGGGCCTTCCTGGTGATTCCAAGCCCTCCACCTCTCCTCCTCATGTCTCGGTGCCTTGCTGGTGATTCTAACCCCTCCCCCTCTCCTCCTCATGTCTCAGTGCCTTCCTGGTGATCCTAAGCCCTCCCCCTCTCCTGCTCATGTCTCAGGGCCTTCCTGGTGATTCTAACCCCTCTCCCTCTCCTCCTCATGTCTCACTCTCTTCCAGCTGATTCTAAGCCCTCTCCATCTCCTCCTCATGTCTCGGTGCCTTGCTGGTGATTCTAAGCCCTCTCCCTCTCCTCCTCATGTCTCAGCTCCTTCCCCTCCCCCTCTCCTCCTCATGTCTCAGGACCTTCCCTTCCCCCTGTCCTCCTCATGTCTCAGGGCCTTCCTGGTGATTCCCAGCCCTCTCCCTCTCCTCTTCATGTCTCGCTGTCTTCCTGGTGATTTTAACCCCACTCCCTCTCCTCCCTCACTGTCTTCCTGCTTATTCTAAGCCCTCTCCCTCTCCTCCTCATGTCTCACTGCATTCCTGGTGATTCTAACCCCTCCCCCTCTCCTCCTCATGTCTCTGGGCCTTGCTGGTGATTCTAAACCCTCTCCCTCTACTCCTCATGTCTCTGGGCCTTGCTGGTGATTCTAAACCCTCTCCCTCTACTCCTCATGTCTCAGGGCCTTCCTGGTGATTCCCAGCCCTCTCCCTCTCCTCCTCATGTCTCGCTGTCTTCCTGGTGATTTTAACCCCACTCCCTCTCCTCCCTCACTGTCTTCCTGCTTATTCTAAGCCCTCGCCCTCTCCTCCTCATGTCTCGCTGTCTTCCTGGTGATTTTAACCCCACTCCCTCTCCTCCCTCACTGTCTTCCTGCTTATTCTAAGCCCTCTCCCTCTCCTACTCATGTCTCACTGTATTCCTGGTGATTCTAACCCCTCCCCCTCTCCTCCTCATGTCTCTGGGCCTTGCTGGTGATTCTAACCCCTCCCCCTCTCCTTCTCATGTCTCACCGTCTTCCTGTGGATTCTAACCCCTCTCCCTCTCCTCCTCATGTCACACTCTCTTCCCGCTGATTCTAAGCCCTCTCCCTCTCCTTCTCGTGTCTCGGTGCCTTGCTGGTGATTCTAAGCCCTCTCCCTCTCCTCCCCATGTCTCAGGACCTTCCCTTCCCCCTGTCCTCCTCATGTCTCAGGGCCTTCCTGGTGATTCCCAGCCCTCTCCCTCTCCTCCTCATGTCTCGCTGTCTTCCTGGTGATTTTAACCCCACTCCCTCTCCTCCCTCACTGTCTTCATGCTTATTCTAAGCCCTCTCTCTCTCCTCCTCATGTCTCACTGTATTCCTGGTGATTCTAACCCCTCCCCCTCTCCTCCTCATGTCTCTGGGCCTTGCTGGTGATTCTAACCCCTCCCCCTCTCCTTCTCATGTCTCACTGTCTTCCTGGTGATTCTAACCCCTCTACCGCTCCTCCTCGTGTCTCGTGCCTTCCTGGTGATTCCAACCCCTCCACCTCTCTTCCTCATGTCTCACTGTCTTCCACCTGATTCTAAGCCCTCACCCTCTCGTCCTCATGTCTCACTGTCTTCCTGGTGATTCTAACCCCTTTCCCTCTCCTCCTCATGTCTCGGTGCCTTCCTGTTGATTCTAATCCCTCTCCATCTCCTCCTCATGTCTCAGGGCCTTCCCCTCCACCTCTCCTCCTCATGTCTCACTGTCTTCCAGCTGATTCTAAGCCCTCACCCTCTCGTCCTCATGTCTCACTGTCTTCCTGGTTATTCTAACCACTCCACCTCTCCTCCTCATGTCTCAGGGCCTTCCTGGTGATTCCAAGCCCTCCACCTCTCCTCCTCATGTCTCGGTGCCTTGCTGGTGATTCTAACCCCTCCCCCTCTCCTCCTCATGTCTCAGTGCCTTCCTGGTGATCCTAAGCCCTCCCCCTCTCCTGCTCATGTCTCAGGGCCTTCCTGGTGATTCTAACCCCTCTCCCTCTCCTCCTCATGTCTCACTCTCTTCCAGCTGATTCTAAGCCCTCTCCATCTCCTCCTCATGTCTCGGTGCCTTGCTGGTGATTCTAAGCCCTCTCCCTCTCCTCCTCATGTCTCAGCTCCTTCCCCTCCCCCTCTCCTCCTCATGTCTCAGGACCTTCCCCTCCCCCTCTCCTCCTCATGTCTCAGGGCCTTCCTGGTGATTCCCAGCCCTCTCACTCTCCTCTTCATGTCTCGCTGTCTTCCTGGTGATTTTAACCCCACTCCCTCTCCTCCCTCACTGTCTTCCTGCTTATTCTAAGCCCTTTCCCTCTCCTCCTCATGTATCAGGGCCTTCCTGGTGATTCTAAGCCCTCTCCCTCTGCTCCTCATGTCTCGGGGCCTTCCTGGTGATTCTAAGCCCTCTCCCTCTCCTCCTCATGTCTCGGGGCCTTCCTGCTTATTCTAAACCCTTCCGCTCTCCTCCTCATGTCTCGTGCCTTACTGGTGATTCTAACCCCTCCCCCTGTCCTCCTCATGTCTCACTGTCTTTCTGCTTATTCTAACACCTCTCCCTCTCCTCATGTCTCAGGGCCTTCCTGGTGATTCTAAGCCTTCTCCCTCACCTCCTAATGTCTCAGGGCCTTACTGGGGATTCTAAGCCCTCTCCCTCTCCTCCTCATGTCTCGCTGTCTTCCTGGTGATTTTAATCCCACTCCCTCTCCTCCCTCACTGTCTTCCTGCTTATTCTAAGCCCTTTCCCTCACCTTCTCATGTCTCACTGTTTTCCTGGTGATTCTAACCCCTCTCCCTCTCCTCCTCATGTCTCAGGGCCTTCCTGCTTATTCTAACACCTCTCCCTCTCCTCATCATGTCTTGGTGCCTCATTGGTAATTGTAAGCCCTCTCCCTCTCCTCCTCATGTCTTACTTTCTTCCTGCTGATTCTAAACCCTCTCCCTCTCCTCCTCATGTCTCGGCGACTTCCTGGTGATTCTAACTGCTCCTCTTCATGTCTCACCATCTTGCTGCTGATTCTAAGCCACCCCCTCTCCTCCTCATGTCTCACTGTCTTCCTGCTTATTCTAACCCCTCTCCCTCTCCTCATGTCTCAGGGCCTTCCTGGTGATTCTAAGCCCTCTCCCTCTCCTCCTCATGCCTCTGGGCCTTCCTGCTGATTCTAAACCCTCTCCCTCTCCTCCTCATGTCTCAGGGCCTTCCTGGTGATTCTAAACCCTCTCCCTCTCCTCCTCATGTCTCGGGGCCTTCGTGGTGATTCTAAGCCCTCTCCCACTCCTCCTCAAGTCTCGGGGCCTTCCTGGTGATTCTAAGCCCTCCCCCTCTCCTCCTCATGTCTCGGTGCCTGGCTGGTGATTCTTACCCCTCCCCCTCTCCTCCTAATGTCTCGGGGCCTTCCTGGTGATTCTAAGCCCTCTCCCTCTCCTCCTCATGTCTCACTCTCTTCCCGCTGATTCTAAGCCCTCTCCCTCTCCTACTCGTGTCTCGGTGCCTTGCTGGTGATTCTAAGCCCTCTCCCTCTCCTCCCTCACTGTCTTCCTGCTTATTGTAAGCCCTCTCCCTCTCCTCCTCATGTCTCACTGTATTCCTGGTGATTCTAACCCCTCCCCCTCTCCTCCTCATGTCTCTGGGCCTTGCTGGTGATTCTAACCCCTCCCCCTCTCCTTCTCATGTCTCACCGTCTTCCTGTGGATTCTAACCCCTCTACCGCTCCTCCTCGTGTCTCATGCCTTCCTGCTGAATCCAACCCCTCTACCTCTCCTCCTCATGTCTCACTGTCTTCCAGCTGAATCTAAGTCCTCTCCCTCTCATCCTCATGTCTCACTGTCTTCCTGGTGATTCTAACCCCTCTCCCTCTCCTCCTCATGTCTCGGTGCCTTGCTGGTGATTCTTACCCCTCCCCCTCTCCTCCTCATGTCTCAGGGCCTTCCTGGTGATTCCCAGCCCTCTCCCTCTCCTCCTCATGTCTCGCTGTCTTCCTGGTGATTTTAACCCCACTCCCTCTCCTCCCTCACTGTCTTCCTGCTTATTGTAAGCCCTCTCCCTCTCCTCCTCATGTCTCACTGTATTCCTGGTGATTCTAACCCCTCCCCCTCTCCTCCTCATGTCTCTGGGCCTTGCTGGTGATTCTAACCCCTCCCCCTCTCCTTCTCATGTCTCACCGTCTTCCTGTGGATTCTAACCCCTCTACCGCTCCTCCTCGTGTCTCATGCCTTCCTGCTGAATCCAACCCCTCTACCTCTCCTCCTCATGTCTCACTGTCTTCCAGCTGAATCTAAGTCCTCTCCCTCTCATCCTCATGTCTCACTGTCTTCCTGGTGATTCTAACCCCTCTCCCTCTCCTCCTCATGTCTCGGTGCCTTGCTGGTGATTCTAAGCCCTCTCCCTCTCCTCCTCATGTCTCAGGACCTTCCCTTCCCCTTCTCCTCCTCATGTCTCAGGGCCTTCCTGGTGATTCCCAGCCCTCTCCCTCTCCTCCTCATGTCTCGCTGTCTTCCTGGTGATTTTAACCCCACTCCCTCTCCTCCCTCACTGTCTTCCTGCTTATTCTAAGCCCTCTCCCTCTCCTCCTCATGTCTCACTGCATTCCTGGTGATTCTAACCCCTCCCCCTCTCCTCCTCATGTCTCGGTGCCTTGCTGGTGATTCTAAGCCCTCTCCCTCTCCTCCTCATGTCTCAGGACCTTCCCTTCCCCCTCTCCTCCTCATGTCTCAGGGCCTTCCTGGTGATTCCCAGCCCTCGCCCTCTCCTCCTCATGTCTCGCTGTCTTCCTGGTGATTTTAACCCCACTCCCTCTCCTCCCTCACTGTCTTCCTGCTTATTCTAAGCCCTCTCCCTCTCCTCCTCATCTCTCACTGCATTCCTGGTGATTCTAACCCCTCCCCCTCTCCTCCTCATGTCTCTGGGCCTTGCTGGTGATTCTAACCCCTCCCCCTCTCCTCCTCATGTCTCAGTGTCTTCCAGCTGATTCTAAGCCCTCTCCCTCTCCTCCTCATGCCTCGGGGCTTTCCTGCTGATTCTAAACCCTCTCCCTCTACTCCTCATGTCTCAGGGCCTTCCTGGTGATTCTAAACCCTCTCCCTCTCCTCCTCATGTCTCGGGGCCTTCGTGGTGAATCTAAGCCCTCTCCCTCTCCTCCTCGTGTCTTGGGGCCTTCCTGGTCATTCTAAGCCCTCTCCCTCTCCTCCTCGTGTCTCGGGGCCTTCCTGGTGATTCTAACCGTTCCTCTTCATGTCTCACCATCTTCCTGCTGATTCTAAGCCCCCCCCTCTCCTCCTCATGTCTCACTGTCTTCCTGCTGATTCTAAGCCCTCTCCCTCCCCTGCTCATGTCTCACTGTCTTCCTGGTGATTCGAAGCCCTCTCCCTCTCCTCCTCATGTCTCACTATCTTCCTGGTGATTGTAAACCCACCCCCTCTCCTCCTCATGTCTCGCTGTCTTACTGGTGATTCGAAGCCCTCTCCCTCTCCTCCTCATGTCTCACTGTCTTCCTACTGATTCTAAGCCCTCTCCCACTCCTCCTCATGTCTCGGGGCCTTCCTGGTGATTCTAAGCCCTCCCCCTCTCCTCCTCATGTCTCAGTGCCTGGCTGGTGATTCTAACCCCTCCCCCTCTCCTCCTCATGTCTCAGGGCCTTCCTGGTGATTCTAACCCCTCTCCCTCTCCTCCTCATGTCACACTCTCTTCCCGCTGATTCTAAGCCCTCTCCCTCTCCTTCTCGTGTCTCGGTGCCCTGCTGGTGATTCTAAGCCCTCTCCCTCTCCTCCTCATGTCTCAGGATCTTCCCTTCCCCCTGTCCTCCTCATGTCTCAGGGCCTTCCTGGTGATTCCCAGCCCTCTCCCTCTCCTCCTCATGTCTCGCTGTCTTCCTGGTGATTTTAACCCCACTCCCTCTCCTCCCTCACTGTCTTCCTGCTTATTCTAAGCCCTCTCCCTCTCCTCCTCATGTCTCACTGTATTCCTGGTGATTCTAACCCCTCCCCCTCTCCTCCTCATGTCTCTGGGCCTTGCTGGTGATTCTAACCCCTCCCCCTCTCCTTCTCATGTCTCACTGTCTTCCTGGTGATTCTAACCCCTCTACCGCTCCTCCTCGTGTCTCGTGCCTTCCTGGTGATTCCAACCCCTCCACCTCTCTTCCTCATGTCTCACTGTCTTCCACCTGATTCTAAGCCCTCACCCTCTCGTCCTCATGTCTCACTGTTTTCCTGGTGATTCTAACCCCTTTCCCTCTCTTCCTCATGTCTCGGTGCCTTCCTGTTGATTCTAATCCCTCTCCATCTCCTCCTCATGTCTCAGGGCCTTCCCCTCCACCTCTCCTCCTCATGTCTCACTGTCTTCCAGCTGATTCTAAGCCCTCTCCCTCTCCTCCTCATGTCTCACTGTCTTCCCGATGATTCGAAGCCCTCTCCCTCTCCTGCTCATGTCTCACTGTCTTCCTGGTGATTGTAACCCCACCCCGTCTTCTCCTCATGTCTCGCTGTCTTCCTGGTGAGTCGATGCCCTCTCCCTCTCCTCCTCATGTCTCACTGTCTTCCTGCTGATTCTAAGCCCTCTCCCACTCTGCTCATGTCTCAGGGCCTTCCTGGTGATTCTAACCCCTCTGCCTCTCCTCCTCATGTCTCAGGGCCTTCCCCTCCCCCTCTCCTCCTCATATCTCAGGGCCTTCCCCTCCCCCTCTCCTCCTCATGTCTCAGGGCCTTCCTGGTGATTCCCACCCCTCGCACTCTCCTCCTCATGTCTCGCTGTCTTCCTGGTGATTTTAAACCCACTCCCTCTCCTCCCTCACTGTCTTCCTGCTTATTCTAAGCCCTCTCCCTCTCCTCCTCATGTCTCACTGTATTCCTGGTGAATCTAACCCCTCCCCCTCTCCTCCTCATGTCTCTGGGCCTTCCTGCTGATTCTAACCCCTCCCCCTCTCCTCCTCATGTCTCAGTGTCTTCCAGCTGATTCTAAGCCCTCTCCCTCTCCTCCTCATGTCTCAGGGCCTTCCTGGTGATTCTAAACCCTCTCCCTCTCCTCCTCATGTCTCGGGGCCTTCGTGGTGAATCTAAGCCCTCTCCCTCTCCTCCTCGTGTCTTGGGGCCTTTCTGGTGATTCTAAGCCCTCTCCCTCTCCTCCTCGTGTCTCGGGGCCTTCCTGGTGATTCTAACCGCTCCTCTTCATGTCTCACCATCTTCCTGCTGATTCTAAGCCCCCCCCCCTCTCCTCCTCATGTCTCACTGTCTTCCTGCTGATTCTAAGCCCTCTCATTCCCATGCTCATGTCTCACTGTCTTCCTGGTGATTCTAACCCCTCTACCGCTCCTCCTCGTGTCTCGGGGCCTTCCTGGTGATTCTAACCGCTCCTCTTCATGTCTCACCATCTTCCTGCTGATTCTAAGCCCCCCCCCTCTCCTCCTCATGTCTCACTGTCTTCCTGCTGATTCTAAGCCCTCTCCATCCCCTGCTCATGTCTCACTGTCTTCCTGGGGTGATTCGAAGCCCTCTCCCTCTCCTCCTCATGTCTCACTGTCTTCCTACTGATTCTAAGCCCTCTCCCACTCCTCCTCATGTCTCGGGGCCTTCCTGGTGATTCTAAGCCCTCCCCCTCTCCTCCTCATGTCTCAGGGCCTTCCTGGTGATTCTAACCCCTCTCCCTCTCCTCCTCATGTCTCACTGTCTTCCAGCCGATTCTAAGCCCTCACCCTCTCGTCCTCATGTCTCACTGTCTTCCTGGTTATTCTAACCACTCCATCTCTCCTCCTCATGTCTCACTGTCTTCCAGCTGATTCTAAGCCCTCTCGCTCTCCTCCTCATGTCTCACTGTCTTCCCGGTGATTCGAAGCCCTCTCCCTCTCCTGCTCATGTCTCACTGTCTTCCTGGTGATTGTAACCCCACCCCGTCTCCTCCTCATGTCTCGCTGTCTTCCTGGTGATTCGATGCCCTCTCCCTCTCCTCCTCATGTCTCACTGTCTTCCTGCTGATTCTAAGCCCTCTCCCACTCCTCCTCATGTATCGGGGCCTTCCTGGTGATTCTAAGCCCTCCACCTCTCCTCCTCATGTCTCGGTGCCTTGCTGGTGATTCTAACCCGTCCCCCTCTCCTCCTCATGTCTCAGTGCCTTCCTGGTGATCCTAAGCCCTCCCCCTCTCCTGCTCATGTCTCAGGGCCTTCCTGGTGATTCTAACCCCTCTCCCTCTCCTCCTCATGTCTCACTCTCTTCCAGCTGATTCTAAGCCCTCTCCATCTCCTCCTCATGTCTCGGTGCCTTGCTGGTGATTCTAAGCCCTCTCCCTCTCCTCCTCATGTCTCAGCTCCTTCCCCTCCCCCTCTCCTCCTCATGTCTCAGGGCCTTCCCCTCCCCATCTCCTCCTCATGTCTCAGGGCCTTCCTGGTGATTCCCAGCCCTCTCACTCTCCTCTTCATGTCTCGCTGTCTTCCTGGTGATTTAAACCCCACTCCCTCTCCTCCCTCACTGAATTCCTGCTGATTCTAAGCCCTTTCCCTCTCCTCCTCATGTATCAGGGCCTTCCTGGTGATTCTAAGCCCTCTCCCTCTGCTCCTCATGTCTCGGGGCCTTCCTGGTGATTCTAAGCCCTCTCCCTCTCCTCCTCATGTCTCGGGGCCTTCCTGCTTATTCTAAACCCTTCCCCTCTCCTCCTCATGTCTCGTGCCTTACTGGTGATTCTAACCCCTCCCCCTGTCCTCTTCATGTCTCACTGTCTTTCTGCTTATTCTAACACCTCTCCCTCATCTCATGTCTCAGGGCCTTCCTGGTGATTCTAAGCCTTCTCCCTCACCTCCTAATGTCTCAGGGCCTTACTGGTGATTCTAAGCCCTCTCCCTCTCCTCCTCATGTCTCGCTGTCTTCCTGGTGATTTTAATCCCACTCCCTCTCCTCCCTCACTGTCTTCCTGCTTATTCTAAGCCCTTTCCCTCACCTTCTCATGTCTCACTGTCTTCCTGGTGATTCTAACCCCTCTCCCTCTCCTCCTCATGTCTCAGGGCCTTCCTGCTTATTCTAACACCTCTCCCTCTCCTCGTCATGTCTTGGTGCCTCATTGGTGATTGTAAGCCCTCTCCCTCTCCTCCTCATGTCTTACTGTCTTCCTGCTGATTCTAAACCCTCTCCCTCTCCTCCTCATGTCTCGGCGCCTTCCTGGTGATTCTAACTGCTCCTCTTCATGTCTCACCATCTTGCTGCTGATTCTAAGCCACCCCCTCTCCTCCTCATGTCTCACTGTCTTCCTGCTTATTCTAACCCCTCTCCCTCTCCTCATGTCTCAGGGCCTTCCTGGTGATTCTAAGCCCTCTCCCTCTCCTCCTCTTGCCTCTGGGCCTTCCTGCTGATTCTAAACCCTCTCACTCTCCTCCTCATGTCTCAGGGCCTTCCTGGTGATTCTAAACCCTCTCCCTCTCCTCCTCATATCTCGGGGCCTTCGTGGTGATTCTAAGCCCTCTCCCTATCCTCCTCGTGTCTTGGGGCCTTCCTGGTGATTCTAAGCCATCTCCCTCTCCTCCTCGTGTCTCGGCGCATTCCTGGTGATTCTAACTGCTCCTCTTCATGTCTCAGCATCTTGCTGCTGATTCTAAGCCCCCCCCCTCTCTTCCTCATGTCTCACTGTCTTCCTGCTGATTCTAAGCCCTCTCCTTCTCCTCATGTCTCACTTTCTTCCTGCTGATTCTAAGACCTCTCCCTCTCCTGCTCATGTCTCACTGTCTTCCTGGTGATTCGAAGCCCTCTCCCTCTCCTGCTCATGTCTCACTGCCTTCCTGGTGATTGTAACCCCACCCCCTCTCCTCCTCATGTCTCACTGTCTTTCTGCTTATTCTAAGCCCTCCCCCTCTCCTCCTCATGTCTCGGTGCCTGGCTGGTGATTCTTACCCCTCCTCCTCTCCTCCTAATGTCTCGGGGCCTTCCTGGTGATTCTAAGCCCTCTCCCTCTCCTCCTCATGTCTCACTCTCTTCCCGCTGATTCTAAGCCCTCTCCCTCTCCTACTCGTGTCTCGGTGCCTTGCTGGTGATTCTAAGCCCTCTCCCTCTCCTCCTCATGTCTCAGGGCCTTCCTGGTGATTCCCAGCCCTCTCCCTCTCCTCCTCATGTCTCGCTGTCTTCCTGGTGATTTTAACCCCACTCCCTCTCCTCCCTCACTGTCTTCCTGCTTATTGTAAGCCCTCTCCCTCTCCTCCTCATGTCTCACTGTATTCCTGGTGATTCTAACCCCTCCCCCTCTCCTCCTCATGTCTCTGGGCCTTGCTGGTGATTCTAACCCCTCACCCTCTCCTTCTCATGTCTCACCGTCTTCCTGTGGATTCTAACCCCTCTATCGCTCCTCCTCGTGTCTCATGCCTTCCTGCTGAATCCAACCCCTCTACCTCTCCTCCTCATGTCTCACTGTCTTCCAGCTGATTCTAAGCCCTCTCCCTCTCATCCTCATGTCTCACTGTCTTCCTGGTGATTCTAACCCCTCTCCCTCTCCTCCTCATGTCTCGGTGCCTTGCTGGTGATTCTAAGCCCTCTCCCTCTCCTCCTCATGTCTCAGGACCTTCCCTTCCCCCTCTCCTCCTCATGTCTCAGGGCCTTCCTGGTGATTCCCAGCCCTCTCCCTCTCCTCCTCATGTCTCGCTGTCTTCCTGGTGATTTTAACCCCACTCCCTCTCCTCCCTCACTGTCTTCCTGCTTATTCTAAGACCTCTCCCTCTCCTCCTCATGTCTCACTGCATTCCTGGTGATTCTAACCCCTCCCCCTCTCCTCCTCATGTCTCGGTGCCTTGCTGGTGATTCTAAGCCCTCTCCCTCTCCTCCTCATGTCTCAGGACCTTCCCTTCCCCCTCTCCTCCTCATGTCTCAGGGCCTTCCTGGTGATTCCCAGCCCTCGCCCTCTCCTCCTCATGTCTCGCTGTCTTCCTGGTGATTTTAACCCCACTCCCTCTCCTCCCTCACTGTCTTCCTGCTTATTCTAAGCCCTCTCCCTCTCCTCCTCATGTCTCACTGTATTCCTGGTGATTCTAACCCCTCCCCCTCTCCTCCTCATGTCTCTGGGCCTTGCTGGTGATTCTAAACCCTCTCCCTCTGCTCCTCATGTCTCGGGGCCTTCCTGGTGATTCTAAGCCCTCTCCCTCTCCTCCTCATGTCTCGGGGCCTTCCTGCTTATTCTAAACCCTTCCCCTCTCCTCCTCATGTCTCGTGCCTTACTGGTGATTCTAACCCCTCCCCCTGTCCTCTTCATGTCTCACTGTCTTTCTGCTTATTCTAACACCTCTCCCTCATCTCATGTCTCAGGGCCTTCCTGGTGATTCTAAGCCTTCTCCCTCACCTCCTAATGTCTCAGGGCCTTACTGGTGATTCTAAGCCCTCTCCCTCTCCTCCTCATGTCTCGCTGTCTTCCTGGTGATTTTAATCCCACTCCCTCTCCTCCCTCACTGTCTTCCTGCTTATTCTAAGCCCTTTCCCTCACCTTCTCATGTCTCACTGTTTTCCTGGTGATTCTAACCCCTCTCCCTCTCCTCCTCATGTCTCAGGGCCTTCCTGCTTATTCTAACACCTCTCCCTCTCCTCGTCATGTCTTGGTGCCTCATTGGTGATTGTAAGCCCTCTCCCTCTCCTCCTCATGTCTTACTGTCTTCCTGCTGATTCTAAACCCTCTCCCTCTCCTCCTCATGTCTCGGCGCCTTCCTGGTGATTCTAACTGCTCCTCTTCATGTCTCACCATCTTGCTGCTGATTCTAAGCCACCCCCTTTCCTCCTCATGTCTCACTGTCTTCCTGCTTATTCTAACCCCTCTCCCTCTCCTCATGTCTCAGGACCTTCCCTTCCCCCTCTCCTCCTCATGTCTCAGGGCCTTCCTGGTGATTCCCAGCCCTCGCCCTCTCCTCCTCATGTCTCGCTGTCTTCCTGGTGATTTTAACCCCACTTCCTCTCCTCCCTCACTGTCTTCCTGCTTATTCTAAGCCCTCTCCCTCTCCTCCTCATGTCTCACTGCATTCCTGGTGATTCTAACCCCTCCCCCTCTCCTCCTCATGTCTCTGGGCCTTGCTGGTGATTCTAACCCCTCTCCCTCTCCTCCTCATGTCTCAGGGCCTTCCTGGTGATTCTAAACCCTCTCCCTCGCCTCCTCATGTCTCGGGGCCTTCGTGGTGAATCTAAGCCCTCTCCCTCGCCTCCTCATGTCTCGGGGCCTTCGTGGTGATTCTAACCCCTCCCCCTCTCCTCCTCATGTCTCTGGGCCTTGCTGGTGATTCTAAACCCTCTCCCTCTACTCCTCATGTCTCAGGGCCTTCCTGGTGATTCTAAACCCTCTCCCTCGCCTCCTCATGTCTCAGGGCCTTCCTGGTGATTCCCAGCCCTCTCCCTCTCCTCCTCATGTCTCGCTGTCTTCCTGGTGATTTTAACCCCACTCCCTCTCCTCCCTCACTGTCTTCCTGCTTATTCTAAGCCCTCGCCCTCTCCTCCTCATGTCTCGCTGTCTTCCTGGTGATTTTAACCCCACTCCCTCTCCTCCCTCACTGTCTTCCTGCTTATTCTAAGCCCTCTCCCTCTCCTCCTCATGTCTCACTGTATTCCTGGTGATTCTAACCCCTCCCCCTCTCCTCCTCATGTCTCTGGGCCTTGCTGGTGATTCTAACCCCTCCCCCTCTCCTTCTCATGTCTCACCGTCTTCCTGTGGATTCTAACCCCTCTCCCTCTCCTCCTCATGTCACACTCTCTTCCCGCTGATTCTAAGCCCTCTCCCTCTCCTTCTCGTGTCTCGGTGCCTTGCTGGTGATTCTAAGCCCTCTCCCTCTCCTCCTCATGTCTCAGGACCTTCCCTTCCCCCTGTCCTCCTCATGTCTCAGGGCCTTCCTGGTGATTCCCAGCCCTCTCCCTCTCCTCCTCATGTCTCGCTGTCTTCCTGGTGATTTTAACCCCACTCCCTCTCCTCCCTCACTGTCTTCCTGCTTATTCTAAGCCCTCTCCCTCTCCTCCTCATGTCTCACTGTATTCCTGGTGATTCTAACCCCTCCCCCTCTCCTCCTCATGTCTCTGGGCCTTGCTGGTGATTCTAACCCCTCCCCCTCTCCTTCTCATGTCTCACTGTCTTCCTGGTGATTCTAACCCCTCTACCGCTCCTCCTCGTGTCTCGTGCCTTCCTGGTGATTCCAACCCCTCCACCTCTCTTCCTCATGTCTCACTGTCTTCCACCTGATTCTAAGCCCTCACCCTCTCGTCCTCATGTCTCACTGTCTTCCTGGTGATTCTAACCCCTTTCCCTCTCCTCCTCATGTCTCGGTGCCTTCCTGTTGATTCTAATCCCTCTCCATCTCCTCCTCATGTCTCAGGGCCTTCCCCTCCACCTCTCCTCCTCATGTCTCACTGTCTTCCAGCTGATTCTAAGCCCTCACCCTCTCGTCCTCATGTCTCACTGTCTTCCTGGTTATTCTAACCACTCCACCTCTCCTCCTCATGTCTCACTGTCTTCCAGCTGATTCTAAGCCCTCTCCGTCTCCTCCTCATGTCATACTGTCTTCCCGGTGATTCGAAGCCCTCTCCCTCTCCTGCTCATGTCTCACTGTCTTCCTGGTGATTGTAACCCCACCCCGTCTCCTCCTCATGTCTCGCTGTCTTCCTGGTTATTCGATGCCCTCTCCCTCTCCTTCTCATGTCTCACTGTCTTCCTGCTGATTCTAAGCCCTCTCCCACTCCTCCTCATGTATCGGGGCCTTCCTGGTGATTCTAAGCCCTCCACCTCTCCTCCTCATGTCTCGGTGCCTTGCTGGTGATTCTAAGCCCTCTCCCTCTCCTCCTCATGTCTCAGGACCTTCCCTTCCCCCTCTCCTCCTCATGTCTCAGGGCCTTGCTGGTGATTCCCAGCCCTCGCCCTCTCCTCCTCATGTCTCGCTGTCTTCCTGGTGATTTTAACCCCACTCCCTCTCCTCCCTCACTGTCTTCCTGCTTATTCTAAGCCCTCTCCCTCTCCTCCATATTTCTCACTGTATTCCTGGTGATTCTAACCCCTCCCCCTCTCCTCCTCATGTCTCTGGGCCTTGCTGGTGATTCTAAACCCTCTCCCTCTGCTCCTCATGTCTCGGGGCCTTCCTGGTGATTCTAAGCCCTCTCCCTCTCCTCCTCATGTCTCGGGGCCTTCCTGCTTATTCTAAACCCTTCCCCTCTCCTCCTCATGTCTCGTGCCTTACTGGTGATTCTAACCCCTCCCCCTGTCCTCTTCATGTCTCACTGTCTTTCTGCTTATTCTAACACCTCTCCCTCATCTCATGTCTCAGGGCCTTCCTGGTGATTCTAAGCCTTCTCCCTCACCTCCTAATGTCTCAGGGCCTTACTGGTGATTCTAAGCCCTCTCCCTCTCCTCCTCATGTCTCGCTGTCTTCCTGGTGATTTTAATCCCACTCCCTCTCCTCCCTCACTGTCTTCCTGCTTATTCTAAGCCCTTTCCCTCACCTTCTCATGTCTCACTGTTTTCCTGGTGATTCTAACCCCTCTCCCTCTCCTCCTCATGTCTCAGGGCCTTCCTGCTTATTCTAACACCTCTCCCTCTCCTCGTCATGTCTTGGTGCCTCATTGGTGATTGTAAGCCCTCTCCCTCTCCTCCTCATGTCTTACTGTCTTCCTGCTGATTCTAAACCCTCTCCCTCTCCTCCTCATGTCTCGGCGCCTTCCTGGTGATTCTAACTGCTCCTCTTCATGTCTCACCATCTTGCTGCTGATTCTAAGCCACCCCCTTTCCTCCTCATGTCTCACTGTCTTCCTGCTTATTCTAACCCCTCTCCCTCTCCTCATGTCTCAGGACCTTCCCTTCCCCCTCTCCTCCTCATGTCTCAGGGCCTTCCTGGTGATTCCCAGCCCTCGCCCTCTCCTCCTCATGTCTCGCTGTCTTCCTGGTGATTTTAACCCCACTTCCTCTCCTCCCTCACTGTCTTCCTGCTTATTCTAAGCCCTCTCCCTCTCCTCCTCATGTCTCACTGCATTCCTGGTGATTCTAAGCCCTCCACCTCTCCTCCTCATGTCTCTGGGCCTTGCTGGTGATTCTAAACCCTCCCCCTCTCCTCCTCATGTCTCAGGGCCTTCCTGGTGATTCTAAACCCTCTCCCTCGCCTCCTCATGTCTCGGGGCCTTCGTGGTGAATCTAAGCCCTCTCCCTCGCCTCCTCATGTCTCGGGGCCTTCGTGGTGATTCTAACCCCTCCCCCTCTCCTCCTCATGTCTCTGGGCCTTGCTGGTGATTCTAAACCCTCTCCCTCTACTCCTCATGTCTCAGGGCCTTCCTGGTGATTCTAAACCCTCTCCCTCGCCTCCTCATGTCTCAGGGCCTTCCTGGTGATTCCCAGCCCTCTCCCTCTCCTCCTCATGTCTCGCTGTCTTCCTGGTGATTTTAACCCCACTCCCTCTCCTCCCTCACTGTCTTCCTGCTTATTCTAAGCCCTCGCCCTCTCCTCCTCATGTCTCGCTGTCTTCCTGGTGATTTTAACCCCACTCCCTCTCCTCCCTCACTGTCTTCCTGCTTATTCTAAGCCCTCTCCCTCTCCTCCTCATGTCTCACTGTATTCCTGGTGATTCTAACCCCTCCCCCTCTCCTCCTCATGTCTCTGGGCCTTGCTGGTGATTCTAACCCCTCCCCCTCTCCTTCTCATGTCTCACCGTCTTCCTGTGGATTCTAACCCCTCTCCCTCTCCTCCTCATGTCACACTCTCTTCCCGCTGATTCTAAGCCCTCTCCCTCTCCTTCTCGTGTCTCGGTGCCTTGCTGGTGATTCTAAGCCCTCTCCCTCTCCTCCTCATGTCTCAGGACCTTCCCTTCCCCCTGTCCTCCTCATGTCTCAGGGCCTTCCTGGTGATTCCCAGCCCTCTCCCTCTCCTCCTCATGTCTCGCTGTCTTCCTGGTGATTTTAACCCCACTCCCTCTCCTCCCTCACTGTCTTCCTGCTTATTCTAAGCCCTCTCCCTCTCCTCCTCATGTCTCACTGTATTCCTGGTGATTCTAACCCCTCCCCCTCTCCTCCTCATGTCTCTGGGCCTTGCTGGTGATTCTAACCCCTCCCCCTCTCCTTCTCATGTCTCACTGTCTTCCTGGTGATTCTAACCCCTCTACCGCTCCTTCTCGTGTCTCGTGCCTTCCTGGTGATTCCAACCCCTCCACCTCTCTTTCTCATGTCTCACTGTCTTCCACCTGATTCTAAGCCCTCACCCTCTCGTCCTCATGTCTCACTGTCTTCCTGGTGATTCTAACCCCTTTCCCTCTCCTCCTCATGTCTCGGTGCCTTCCTGTTGATTCTAATCCCTCTCCATCTCCTCCTCATGTCTCAGGGCCTTCCCCTCCACCTCTCCTCCTCATGTCTCACTGTCTTCCAGCTGATTCTAAGCCCTCACCCTCTCGTCCTCATGTCTCACTGTCTTCCTGGTTATTCTAACCACTCCACCTCTCCTCCTCATGTCTCACTGTCTTCCAGCTGATTCTAAGCCCTCTCCGTCTCCTCCTCATGTCATACTGTCTTCCCGGTGATTCGAAGCCCTCTCCCTCTCCTGCTCATGTCTCACTGTCTTCCTGGTGATTGTAACCCCACCCCGTCTCCTCCTCATGTCTCGCTGTCTTCCTGGTTATTCGATGCCCTCTCCCTCTCCTTCTCATGTCTCACTGTCTTCCTGCTGATTCTAAGCCCTCTCCCACTCCTCCTCATGTATCGGGGCCTTCCTGGTGATTCTAAGCCCTCCACCTCTCCTCCTCATGTCTCGGTGCCTTGCTGGTGATTCTAACCCCTCTCCCTCTCCTCCTCATGTCTCAGTGCCTTCCTGGTGATCCTAAGCCCTCCCACTCTCTTGCTCATGTCTCAGGGCCTTCCTGGTGATTCTAACCCCTCTCCCTCTCCTCCTCATGTCTCACTCTCTTCCAGCTGATTCTAAGCCCTCTCCATCTCCTCCTCATGTCTCGGTGCCTTGCTGGTGATTATAAGCCCTCTCCCTCTCCTCCTCATGTCTCAGCTCCTTCCCCTCCCCCTCTCCTCCTCATGTCTCAGGGCCTTCCCCTCCCCCTCTCCTCCTCATGTCTCAGGGCCTTCCTGGTGATTCCCAGCCCTCTCACTCTCCTCTTCATGTCTCGCTGTCTTCCTGGTGATTTTAACCCCACTCCCTCTCCTCCCTCACTGTCTTCCTGCTTATTCTAAGCCCTTTCCCTCTCCTCCTCATGTATCAGGGCCTTCCTGGTGATTCTAAGCCCTCTCCCTCTGCTCCTCATGTCTCGGGGCCTTCCTGGTGATTCTAAGCCCTCTCCCTCTCCTCCTCATGTCTCGGGGCCTTCCTGCTTATTCTAAACCCTTCCCCTCTCCTCCTCATGTCTCGTGCCTTACTGGTGATTCTAACCCCTCCCCCTGTCCTCCTCATGTCTCACTGTCTTTCTGCTTATTCTAACACCTCTCCCTCTCCTCATGTCTCAGGGCCTTCCTGGTGATTCTAAGCCTTCTCCCTCACCTCCTAATGTCTCAGGGCCTTACTGGGGATTCTAAGCCCTCTCCCTCTCCTCCTCATGTCTCGCTGTCTTCCTGGTGATTTTAATCCCACTCCCTCTCCTCCCTCACTGTCTTCCTGCTTATTCTAAGCCCTTTCCCTCACCTTCTCATGTCTCACTGTTTTCCTGGTGATTCTAACCCCTCTCCCTCTCCTCCTCATGTCTCAGGGCCTTCCTGCTTATTCTAACACCTCTCCCTCTCCTCGTCATGTCTTGGTGCCTCATTGGTGATTGTAAGCCCTCTCCCTCTCCTCCTCATGTCTTACTGTCTTCCTGCTGATTCTAAACCCTCTCCCTCTCCTCCTCATGTCTCGGCGCCTTCCTGGTGATTCTAACTGCTCCTCTTCATGTCTCACCATCTTGCTGCTGATTCTAAGCCACCCCCTCTCCTCCTCATGTCTCACTGTCTTCCTGCTTATTCTAACCCCTCTCCCTCTCCTCATGTCTCAGGGCCTTCCTGGTGATTCTAAGCCCTCTCCCTCTCCTCCTCATGCCTCTGGGCCTTCCTGCTGATTCTAAACCCTCTCCCTCTCCTCCTCATGTGTCAGGGCCTTCCTGGTGATTCTTAACCCTCTCCCTCTCCTCCTCATGTCTCGGGGCCTTCGTGGTGATTCTAAGCCCTCTCCCTATCCTCCTCGTGTCTTGGGGCCTTCCTGGTGATTCTAAGCCCTCTCCCTCTCCTCCTCGTGTCTCGGCGCATTCCTGGTGATTCTAACTGCTCCTCTTCATGTCTCACCATCTTGCTGCTGATTCTAAGCCCCCCCCTCTCCTCCTCATGTCTCACTGTCTTCCTGCTGATTCTAAGCCCTCTCCTTCTCCTCATGTCTCACTTTCTTCCTGCTGATTCTAAGCCCTCTCCCTCTCCTGCTCATGTCTCACTGTCTTCCTGGTGATTCGAAGCCCTCTGCCTCTCCTGCTCATGTCTCACTGTCTTCCTGGTGATTGTAACCCCACCCCCTCTCCTCCTCATGTCTCACTGTCTTCCTGCTGATTCTAAGCCCTCTCCCACTCCTCCTCAAGTCTCGGGGCCTTCCTGGTGATTCTAAGCCCTCCCCCTCTCCTCCTCATGTCTCGGTGCCTGGCTGGTGATTCTTACCCCTCCCCCTCTCCTCCTAATGTCTCGGGGACTTCCTGGTGATTATAAGCCCTCTTCCTCTCCTCCTCATGTCTCACTCTCTTCCCGCTGATTCTAAGCCCTCTCCCTCTCCTACTCGTGTCTCGGTGCCTTGCTGGTGATTCTATGCCCTCTCCCTCTCCTCCTCATGTCTCAGGGCCTTCCTGGTGATTCCCAGCCCTCTCCCTCTCCTCCTCATGTCTCGCTGTCTTCCTGGTGATTTTAACCCCACTCCCTCTCCTCCCTCACTGTCTTCCTGCTTATTGTAAGCCCTCTCCCTCTCCTCCTCATGTCTCACTGTATTCCTGGTGATTCTAACCCCTCCCCCTCTCCTCCTCATGTCTCTGGGCCTTGCTGGTGATTCTAACCCCTCCCCCTCTCCTTCTCATGTCTCACCGTCTTCCTGTGGATTCTAACCCCTCTACCGCTCCTCCTCGTGTCTCATGCCTTCCTGCTGAATCCAACCCCTCTACCTCTCCTCCTCATGTCTCACTGTCTTCCAGCTGATTCTAAGCCCTCTCCCTCTCATCCTCATGTCTCACTGTCTTCCTGGTGATTCTAACCCCTCTCCCTCTCCTCCTCATGTCTCGGTGCCTTGCTGGTGATTCTAAGCCCTCTCCCTCTCCTCCTCATGTCTCAGGACCTTCCCTTCCCCCTCTCCTCCTCATGTCTCAGGGCCTTCCTGGTGATTCCCAGCCCTCGCCCTCTCCTCCTCATGTCTCGCTGTCTTCCTGGTGATTTTAACCCCACTCCCTCTCCTCCCTCACTGTCTTCCTGCTTATTCTAAGCCCTCTCCCTCTCCTCCTCATGTCTCACTGCATTCCTGGTGATTCTAACCCCTCCCCCTCTCCTCCTCATGTCTCGGTGCCTTGCTGGTGATTCTAAGCCCTCTCCCTCTCCTCCTCATGTCTCAGGACCTTCCCTTCCCACTCTCCTCCTCATGTCTCAGGGCCTTCCTGGTGATTCCCAGCCCTCGCCCTCTCCTCCTCATGTCTCGCTGTCTTCCTGGTGATTTTAACCCCACTACCTCTCCTCCCTCACTGTCTTCCTGCTTATTCTAAGCCCTCTCCCTCTCCTCCTCATGTCTCACTGCATTCCTGGTGATTCTAACCCCTCCCCCTCTCCTCCTCATGTCTCTGGGCCTTGCTGGTGATTCTAACCCCTCCCCCTCTCCTCCTCATGTCTCAGTGTCTTCCAGCTGATTCTAAGCCCTCTCCCTCTCCTCCTCATGCCTCATGGCTTTCCTGCTGATTCTAAACCCTCTCCCTCTACTCCTCATGTCTCAGGGCCTTCCTGGTGATTCTAAACCCTCTCCCTCTCCTCCTCAAGTCTCGGAGCCTTCGTGGTGAATCTAAGCCCTCTCCCTCTCCTCCTCGTGTCTTGGGGCCTTCCTGGTGATTCTAAGCCCTCTCCCTCTCCTCCTCGTGTCTCGGGGCCTTCCTGGTGATTCTAACCGCTCCTCTTCATGTCTCACCATCTTCCTGCTGATTCTAAGCCCCCCCCCTCTCCTCCTCATGTCTCACTGTCTTCCTGCTGATTCTAAGCCCTCTCCCTCCCCTGCTCATGTCTCACTGTCTTCCTGGTGATTCGAAGCCCTCTCCCTCTCCTCCTCATGTCTCACTGTCTTCCTGGTGATTGTAAACCCACCCCCTCTCCTCCTCATGTCTCGCTGTCTTACTGGTGATTCGAAGCCCTCTCCCTCTCCTCCTCATGTCTCACTGTCTTCCTACTGATTCTAAGCCCTCTCCCACTCCTCCTCATGTCTCGGGGCCTTCCTGGTGATTCTAAGCCCTCCCCCTCTCCTCCTCATGTCTCAGTGCCTGGCTGGTGATTCTAACCCCTCCCCCTCTCCTCCTCATGTCTCAGGGCCTTCCTGGTGATTCTAACCCCTCTCCCTCTCCTCCTCATGTCACACTCTCTTCCCGCTGATTCTAAGCCCTCTCCCTCTCCTTCTCGTGTCTCGGTGCCTTGCTGGTGATTCTAAGCCCTCTCCCTCTCCTCCTCATGTCTCAGGACCTTCCCTTCCCCCTGTCCTCCTCATGTCTCAGGGCCTTCCTGGTGATTCCCAGCCCTCTCCCTCTCCTCCTCATGTCTCGCTGTCTTCCTGGTGATTTTAACCCCACTCCCTCTCCTCCCTCACTGTCTTCCTGCTTATTCTAAGCCCTCTCCCTCTCCTCCTCATGTCTCACTGTATTCCTGGGGATTCTAACCCCTCCCTCTCTCCTCCTCATGTCTCTGGGCCTTGCTGGTGATTCTAACCCCTCCCCCTCTCCTTCTCATGTCTCACTGTCTTCCTGGTGATTCTAACCCCTCTACCGCTCCTCCTCGTGTCTTGTGCCTTCGTGGTGATTCCAACCCCTCCACCTCTCTTCCTCATGTCTCACTGTCTTCCACCTGATTCCAACCCCTCCACCTCTCTTCCTCATGTCTCACTGTCTTCCACCTGATTCTAAGCCCTCACCCTCTCGTCCTCATGTCTCAATGTCTTCCTGGTGATTCTAACCCCTTTCCCTCTCCTCCTCATGTCTCGGTGCCTTCCTGTTGATTCTAATCCCTCTCCATCTCCTCCTCATGTCTCAGGGCCTTCCCCTCCACCTCTCCTCCTCATGTCTCACTGTCTTCCAGCTGATTCTAAGCCCTCTCCCTCTCCTCCTCATGTCTCACTGTCTTCCCGGTGATTCGAAGCCCTCTCCCTCTCCTGCTCATGTCTCACTGTCTTCCTGGTGATTGTAACCCCACCCCGTCTACTCCTCACGTCTCGCTGTCTTCCTGGTGAGTCGATGCCCTCTCCCTCTCCTCCTCATGTCTCACTGTCTTCCTGCTGATTCTAAGCCCTCTCCCACTCCTGCTCATGTCTCAGGGCCTTCCTGGTGATTCTAACCCCTCTCCCTCTCCTCCTCATGTCTCACTCTCTTCCAACTGATTCTAAGCCCTCTCCATCTCTTCCTCAGGTCTCGGTGCCTTGCTGGTGATTCTAAGCCCTCTCCCTCTCCTCCTCATGTCTCAGCTCCTTCCCCTCCCCCTCTCCTCCTCATGTCTCAGGGCCTTCCCCTCCCCCTCTCCTCGTCATGTCTTAGGGCCTTCCTGGTGATTCCAAGCCCTCTCACTCTCCTCTTCATGTCTCGCTGTCTTCCAGGTGATTTTAACCCCACTCCCTCTCCTCCCTCACTGTCTTCCTGCTTATTCTAAGCCCTTTCCCTCTCCTCCTCATGTATCAGGGCCTTCCTGGTGATTCTAAGCCCTCTCCCTCTGCTCCTCATGTCTCGGGGCCTTCCTGGTGATTCTAAGCCCTCTCCCTCTCCTCCTCATGTCTCGGGGCCTTCCTGCTTATTCTAAACCCTTCCCCTCTCCTCCTCATGTCTCGTGCCTTACTGGTGATTCTAAACCCTCTCCCTCTCCTCCTCATGTCTCAGGGCGTTCCTGGTGATTCTAAACCCTCTGCCTCTCCTCCTCATGTCTCACTGTCTTCCTGCTGATTCTAAGCCCTCTCCTTCTCCTCATGTCTCACTTTCTTCCTGCTGATTCTAAGCCCTCTCCCTCTCCTGCTCATGTCTCACTGTCTTCCTGGTGATTCGAAGCCCTCTGCCTCTCCTGCTCATGTCTCACTGCCTTCCTGGTGATTGTAACCCCACCCCCTCTCCTCCTCATGTCTCACTGTCTTCCTGCTGATTCTAAGCCCTCTCCCACTCCTCCTCAAGTCTCGGGGCCTTCCTGGTGATTCTAAGCCCTCCCCCTCTCCTCCTCATGTCTCGGTGCCTGGCTGGTGATTCTTACCCCTCCCCCTCTCCTCCTAATGTCTCGGGGACTTCCTGGTGATTCTAAGCCCTCTCCCTCTCCTCCTCATGTCTCACTCTCTTCCCGCTGATTCTAAGCCCTCTCCCTCTCCTACTCGTGTCTCGGTGCCTTGCTGGTGATTCTAAGCCCTCTCCCTCTCCTCCTCATGTCTCAGGGCCTTCCTGGTGATTCCCAGCCCTCTCCCTCTCCTCCTCATGTCTCGCTGTCTTCCTGGTGATTTTAACCCCACTCCCTCTCCTCCCTCACTGTCTTCCTGCTTATTGTAAGCCCTCTCCCTCTCCTCCTCATGTCTCACTGTATTCCTGGTGATTCTAACCCCTCCCCCTCTCCTCCTCATGTCTCTGGGCCTTGCTGGTGATTCTAACCCCTCCCCCTCTCCTTCTCATGTCTCACCGTCTTCCTGTGGATTCTAACCCCTCTACCGCTCCTCCTCGTGTCTCATGCCTTCCTGCTGAATCCAACCCCTCTACCTCTCCTCCTCATGTCTCACTGTCTTCCAGCTGATTCTAAGCCCTCTCCCTCTCATCCTCATGTCTCACTGTCTTCCTGGTGATTCTAACCCCTCTCCCTCTCCTCCTCATGTCTCGGTGCCTTGCTGGTGATTCTAAGCCCTCTCCCTCTCCTCCTCATGTCTCAGGACCTTCCCTTCCCCCTCTCCTCCTCATGTCTCAGGGCCTTCCTGGTGATTCCCAGCCCTCGCCCTCTCCTCCTCATGTCTCGCTGTCTTCCTGGTGATTTTAACCCCACTCCCTCTCCTCCCTCACTGTCTTCCTGCTTATTCTAAGCCCTCTCCCTCTCCTCCTCATGTCTCACTGCATTCCTGGTGATTCTAACCCCTCCCCCTCTCCTCCTCATGTCTCGGTGCCTTGCTGGTGATTCTAAGCCCTCTCCCTCTCCTCCTCATGTCTCAGGACCTTCCCTTCCCCCTCTCCTCCTCATGTCTCAGGGCCTTCCTGGTGATTCCCAGCCCTCGCCCTCTCCTCCTCATGTCTCGCTGTCTTCCTGGTGATTTTAACCCCACTACCTCTCCTCCCTCACTGTCTTCCTGCTTATTCTAAGCCCTCTCCCTCTCCTCCTCATGTCTCACTGCATTCCTGGTGATTCTAACCCCTCCCCCTCTCCTCCTCATGTCTCTGGGCCTTGCTGGTGATTCTAACCCCTCCCCCTCTCCTCCTCATGTCTCAGTGTCTTCCAGCTGATTCTAAGCCCTCTCCCTCTCCTCCTCATGCCTCATGGCTTTCCTGCTGATTCTAAACCCTCTCCCTCTACTCCTCATGTCTCAGGGCCTTCCTGGTGATTCTAAACCCTCTCCCTCTCCTCCTCATGTCTCGGAGCCTTCGTGGTGAATCTAAGCCCTCTCCCTCTCCTCCTTGTGTCTTGGGGCCTTCCTGGTGATTCTAAGCCCTCTCCCTCTCCTCCTCGTGTCTCGGGGCCTTCCTGGTGATTCTAACCGCTCCTCTTCATGTCTCACCATCTTCCTGCTGATTCTAAGCCCCCCCCCCCTCTCCTCCTCATGTCTCAATGTCTTCCTGCTGATTCTAAGCCCTCTCCCTCCCCTGCTCATGTCTCACTGTCTTCCTGGTGATTCGAAGCCCTCTCCCTCTCCTCCTCATGTCTCACTGTCTTCCTGGTGATTGTAAACCCACCCCCTCTCCTCCTCATGTCTCGCTGTCTTACTGGTGATTCGAAGCCCTCTCCCTCTCCTCCTCATGTCTCACTGTCTTCCTACTGATTCTAAGCCCTCTCCCACTCCTCCTCATGTCTCGGGGCCTTCCTGGTGATTCTAAGCCCTCCCCCTATCCTCCTCATGTCTCAGTGCCTGGCTGGTGATTCTAACCCCTCCCCCTCTCCTCCTCATGTCTCAGGGCCTTCCTGGTGACTCTAACCCCTCTCCCTCTCCTCCTCATGTCACACTCTCTTCCCGCTGATTCTAAGCCCTCTCCCTCTCCTTCTCGTGTCTCGGTGCCTTGCTGGTGATTCTAAGCCCTCTCCCTCTCCTCCTCATGTCTCAGGACCTTCCCTTCCCCCTGTCCTCCTCATGTCTCAGGGCCTTCCTGGTGATTCCCAGCCCTCTCCCTCTCCTCCTCATGTCTCGCTGTCTTCCTGGTGATTTTAACCCCACTCCCTCTCCTCCCTCACTGTCTTCCTGCTTATTCTAAGCCCTCTCCCTCTCCTCCTCATGTCTCACTGTATTCCTGGGGATTCTAACCCCTCCCTCTCTCCTCCTCATGTCTCTGGGCCTTGCTGGTGATTCTAACCCCTCCCCCTCTCCTTCTCATGTCTCACTGTCTTCCTGGTGATTCTAACCCCTCTACCGCTCCTCCTCGTGTCTTGTGCCTTCGTGGTGATTCCAACCCCTCCACCTCTCTTCCTCATGTCTCACTGTCTTCCACCTGATTCCAACCCCTCCACCTCTCTTCCTCATGTCTCACTGTCTTCCACCTGATTCTAAGCCCTCACCCTCTCGTCCTCATGTCTCAATGTCTTCCTGGTGATTCTAACCCCTTTCCCTCTCCTCCTCATGTCTCGGTGCCTTCCTGTTGATTCTAATCCCTCTCCATCTCCTCCTCATGTCTCAGGGCCTTCCCCTCCACCTCTCCTCCTCATGTCTCACTGTCTTCCAGCTGATTCTAAGCCCTCTCCCTCTCCTCCTCATGTCTCACTGTCTTCCCGGTGATTCGAAGCCCTCTCCCTCTCCTGCTCATGTCTCACTGTCTTCCTGGTGATTGTAACCCCACCCCGTCTACTCCTCACGTCTCGCTGTCTTCCTGGTGAGTCGATGCCCTCTCCCTCTCCTCCTCATGTCTCACTGTCTTCCTGCTGATTCTAAGCCCTCTCCCACTCCTGCTCATGTCTCAGGGCCTTCCTGGTGATTCTAACCCCTCTCCCTCTCCTCCTCATGTCTCACTCTCTTCCAGCTGATTCTAAGCCCTCTCCATCTCTTCCTCAGGTCTCGGTGCCTTGCTGGTGATTCTAAGCCCTCTCCCTCTCCTCCTCATGTCTCAGCTCCTTCCCCTCCCCCTCTCCTCCTCATGTCTCAGGGCCTTCCCCCGCCTCTCCTCGTCATGTCTTAGGGCCTTCCTGGTGATTCCAAGCCCTCTCACTCTCCTCTTCATGTCTCGCTGTCTTCCTGGTGATTTTAACCCCACTCCCTCTCCTCCCTCACTGTCTTCCTGCTTATTCTAAGCCCTTTCCCTCTCCTCCTCATGTATCAGGGCCTTCCTGGTGATTCTAAGCCCTCTCCCTCTGCTCCTCATGTCTCGGGGCCTTCCTGGTGATTCTAAGCCCTCTCCCTCTCCTCCTCATGTCTCGGGGCCTTCCTGCTTATTCTAAACCCTTCCCCTCTCCTCCTCATGTCTCGTGCCTTACTGGTGATTCTAAACCCTCTCCCTCTCCTCCTCATGTCTCAGGGCGTTCCTGGTGATTCTAAACCCTCTGCCTCTCCTCCTCATGTCTCGGGGCCTTCGTGGTGATTCTAAGCCCTCTCCCTATCCTCCTCGTGTCTTGGGGCCTTCCTGGTGATTCTAAGCCCTCTCCCTCTCCTCCTCGTGTCTCGGCGCATTCCTGGTGATTCTAACTGCTCCTCTTCATGTCTCACCATCTTGCTGCTGATTCTAAGCCCCCCCCTCTCCTGCTCATGTCTCACTGTCTTCCTGGTGATTCGAAGCCCTCTCCCTCTCCTGCTCATGTCTCACTGCCTTCCTGGTGATTGCAACCCCACCCCCTCTCCTCCTCATGTCTCACTGTCTTCCTGCTGATTCTAAGCCCTCTCCCACTCCTCCTCAAGTCTCGGGGCCTTCCTGGTGATTCTAAGCCCTCCCCCTCTCCTCCTCATGTCTCGGTGCGTGGCTGGTGATTCTTACCCCTCCTCCTCTCCTCCTAATGTCTCGGGGCCTTCCTGGTGATTCTAAGCCCTCTCCCTCTCCTCCTCATGTCTCACTCTCTTCCCGCTGATTCTAAGCCCTCTCCCTCTCCTACTCGTGTCTCGGTGCCTTGCTGGTGATTCTAAGCCCTCTCCCTCTCCTCCTCATGTCTCAGGGCCTTCCTGGTGATTCCCAGCCCTCTCCCTCTCCTCCTCATGTCTCGCTGTCTTCCTTGTGATTTTAACCCCACTCCCTCTCCTCCCTCACTGTCTTCCTGCTTATTGTAAGCCCTCTCCCTCTCCTCCTCATGTCTCACTGTATTCCTGGTGATTCTAACCCCTCCCTCTCCTCCTCATGTCTCTGGGCCTTGCTGGTGATTCTAACCCCTCCCCCTCTCCTTCTCATGTCTCACCGTCTTCCTGGGGATTCTAACCCCTCTACCGCTCCTCCTCGTGTCTCATGCCTTCCTGCTGAATCCAACCCCTCTACCTCTCCTCCTCATGTCTCACTGTCTTCCAGCTGATTCTAAGCCCTCTCCCTCTCATCCTCATGTCTCACTGTCTTCCTGGTGATTCTAACCCCTCTCCCTCTCCTCCTCATGTCTCGGTGCCTTGCTGGTGATTCTAAGCCCTCTCCCTCTCCTCCTCATGTCTCAGGACCTTCCCTTCCCCCTCTCCTCCTCATGTCTCAGGGCCTTCCTGGTGATTCCCAGCCCTCTCCCTCTCCTCCTCATGTCTCGCTGTCTTCCTGGTGATTTTAACCCCACTCCCTCTCCTCCCTCACTGTCTTCCTGCTTATTCTAAGCCCTCTCCCTCTCCTCCTCATGTCTCACTGCATTCCTGGTGATTCTAACCCCTCCCCCTCTCCTCCTCATGTCTCGGTGCCTTGCTGGTGATTCTAAGCCCTCTCCCTCTCCTCCTCATGTCTCAGGACCTTCCCTTCCCCCTCTCCTCCTCATGTCTCAGGGCCTTCCTGGTGATTCCCAGCCCTCTCCCTCTCCTCCTCATGTCTCGCTGTCTTCCTGGTGATTTTAACCCCACTCCCTCTCCTCCCTCACTGTCTTCCTGCTTATTCTAAGCCCTCTCCCTCTCCTCCTCATGTCTCACTGCATTCCTGGTGATTCTAACCCCTCCCCCTCTCCTCCTCATGTTTCTGGGCCTTGCTGGTGATTCTAACCCCTCCCCCTGTCCTTCTCATGTCTCACTGTCTTCCACCTGATTCTAACCCCTCTACCGCTCCTCCTCGTGTCTCGTGCCTTCCTGGTGATTCCCACCCCTCCACCTCTCTTCCTCATGTCTCACTGTCTTCCAGCTGATTCTAAGCCCTCACCCTCTCGTCCTCATGTCTCACTGTCTTCCTGGTGATTCTAACCCCTTTCCCTCTCCTCCTCATGTCTCGGTGCCTTCCTGTTGATTCTAATCCCTCTCCATCTCCTCCTCATGTCTCAGGGCCTTCCCCTCCACCTCTCCTCCTCATGTCTCACTGTCTTCCAGCTGATTCTAAGCCCTCTCCCTCTCCTCCTCATGTCTCACTGTCTTCCTGGTGATTCGAAGCCCTCTCCCTCTCCTGCTCATGTCTCACTGTCTTCCTGGTGATTGTAACCCCACCCCCTCTCCTCCTCATGTCTCGCTCTCTTCCTGGTGATTCGATGCCCTCTCCCTCTCCTCCTCATGTCTCACTGTCTTCCTGCTGATTCTGAGCCCTCTCCCACTCCTCCTCATGTATCGGGGCCTTCCTGGTGATTCTAAGCCCTCCCCCTCTCCTCCTCATGTCTCGGTGCCTTGGTGGTGATTCTAACCCCTCCCCCTCTCCTCCTCATGTCTCACTGTCTTCCAGCTGATTCGAAGCCCTCTCCCTCTCCTCCTCATGTCTCACTGTCTTCCTGGTGATTCGAAGCCCTCTCCCTCTCCTGCTCATGTCTCACTGTCTTCCTGGTGATTGTAACCCCACCCCCTCTCCTCCTCATGTCTCGCTGTCTTCCTGGTGATTCGACGCCCTCTCCCTCTCCCCCTCATGTCTCAGGGCCTTCCTGGTGATTCTAACCCCCCTCTCTCTCTCCTCCTCATGTCACACTCTCTTCCCGCTGATTCTAAGCCCTCTCCCTCTCCTTCTCGTGTCTCGGTGCCTTGCTGGTGATTCTAAGCCCTCTCCCTTGCCTCCTCATGTCTCAGGACCTTCCCTTCCCCCTCTCCTCCTCATGTCTCAGGGCCTTCCTGGTGATTCCCAGCCCTCTCCCTCTCCTCCTCATGTCTCGCTGTCTTCCTTGTGATTTTAACCCCACTCCCTCTCCTCCCTCACTGTCTTCCTGCTTATTGTAAGCCCTCTCCCTCTCCTCCTCATGTCTCACTGTATTCCTGGTGATTCTAACCCCTCACCCTCTCCTCCTCATGTCTCTGGGCCTTGCTGGTGATTCTAACCCGTCCCCCTCTCCTTCTCATGTCTCACTGTCTTCCTGGTGATTCTAACCCCTCTACCGCACCTCCTCGTGTCTCGTGCCTTCCTGGTGATTCCCACCCCTCCACTTCTCCTCCTCATGTCTCATTGTCTTCCAGCTGATTCTAAGCCGTCACCCTCTCCTCCTCATGTCTCGGTGCCTTCCTGTTGATTCTAATCCCTCTCCATCTCCTCCTCATGTCTCAGGGCCTTCCCCTCCCCCTCTCCTCATCATGTCTCAGGGCCTTCCTGGTGATTCCCAGCCTTCTCACTCTCCTCCTCATGTCTCGCTGTCTTCCTGGTGATTTTAACCTCACTCCCTCTCTTACCTCACTGTCTTCCTGCTTATTCTAAGCCCTCTCCCTTTCCTCCTCATGTCTCACTGTATTCCTGGTGATTCTAACCACTCCCCCTCTCCTCCTCATGTCTCAGGGCCTTCCTGGTGATTCCCAGCCTTCTCACTCTCCTCCTCATGTCTCGCTGTCTTCCTGGTGATTTTAACCTCACTCCCTCTCCTATCTCACGGCCTTCCTGGTGATTCTAAGCCCTCTCCCTCTCCTCCTCATGTCTCACTGCATTCCTGGTGATTCTAACCCCTCCCCCTCTCCTCCTCATGTTTCTGGGCCTTGCTGGTGATTCTAACCCCTCCCCCTGTCCTTCTCATGTCTCACTGTCTTCCACCTGATTCTAACCCCTCTACCGCTCCTCCTCGTGTCTCGTGCCTTCCTGGTGATTCCCACCCCTCCACCTCTCTTCCTCATGTCTCACTGTCTTCCAGCTGATTCTAAGCCCTCACCCTCTCGTCCTCATGTCTCACTGTCTTCCTGGTGATTCTAACCCCTTTCCCTCTCCTCCTCATGTCTCGGTGCCTTCCTGTTGATTCTAATCCCTCTCCATCTCCTCCTCATGTCTCAGGGCCTTCCCCTCCACCTCTCCTCCTCATGTCTCACTGTCTTCCAGCTGATTCTAAGCCCTCTCCCTCTCCTCCTCATGTCTCACTGTCTTCCTGGTGATTCGAAGCCCTCTCCCTCTCCTGCTCATGTCTCACTGTCTTCCTGGTGATTGTAACCCCACCCCCTCTCCTCCTCATGTCTCGCTCTCTTCCTGGTGATTCGATGCCCTCTCCCTCTCCTCCTCATGTCTCACTGTCTTCCTGCTGATTCTGAGCCCTCTCCCACTCCTCCTCATGTATCGGGGCCTTCCTGGTGATTCTAAGCCCTCCCCCTCTCCTCCTCATGTCTCGGTGCCTTGGTGGTGATTCTAACCCCTCCCCCTCTCCTCCTCATGTCTCACTGTCTTCCAGCTGATTCGAAGCCCTCTCCCTCTCCTCCTCATGTCTCACTGTCTTCCTGGTGATTCGAAGCCCTCTCCCCCTCCTGCTCATGTCTCACTGTCTTCCTGGTGATTGTAACCCCACCCCCTCTCCTCCTCATGTCTCGCTGTCTTCCTGGTGATTCGACGCCCTCTCCCTCTCCCCCTCATGTCTCAGGGCCTTCCTGGTGATTCTAACCCCCCTCTCTCTCTCCTCCTCATGTCACACTCTCTTCCCGCTGATTCTAAGCCCTCTCCCTCTCCTTCTCGTGTCTCGGTGCCTTGCTGGTGATTCTAAGCCCTCTCCCTTGCCTCCTCATGTCTCAGGACCTTCCCTTCCCCCTCTCCTCCTCATGTCTCAGGGCCTTCCTGGTGATTCCCAGCCCTCTCCCTCTCCTCCTCATGTCTCGCTGTCTTCCTTGTGATTTTAACCCCACTCCCTCTCCTCCCTCACTGTCTTCCTGCTTATTGTAAGCCCTCTCCCTCTCCTCCTCATGTCTCACTGTATTCCTGGTGATTCTAACCCCTCACCCTCTCCTCCTCATGTCTCTGGGCCTTGCTGGTGATTCTAACCCGTCCCCCTCTCCTTCTCATGTCTCACTGTCTTCCTGGTGATTCTAACCCCTCTACCGCACCTCCTCGTGTCTCGTGCCTTCCTGGTGATTCCCACCCCTCCACTTCTCCTCCTCATGTCTCATTGTCTTCCAGCTGATTCTAAGCCGTCACCCTCTCCTCCTCATGTCTCGGTGCCTTCCTGTTGATTCTAATCCCTCTCCATCTCCTCCTCATGTCTCAGGGCCTTCCCCTCCCCCTCTCCTCATCATGTCTCAGGGCCTTCCTGGTGATTCCCAGCCTTCTCACTCTCCTCCTCATGTCTCGCTGTCTTCCTGGTGATTTTAACCTCACTCCCTCTCTTACCTCACTGTCTTCCTGCTTATTCTAAGCCCTCTCCCTTTCCTCCTCATGTCTCACTGTATTCCTGGTGATTCTAACCACTCCCCCTCTCCTCCTCATGTCTCAGGGCCTTCCTGGTGATTCCCAGCCTTCTCACTCTCCTCCTCATGTCTCGCTGTCTTCCTGGTGATTTTAACCTCACTCCCTCTCCTACCTCACGGCCTTCCTGGTGATTCTAACCCCTCTCCCTCTCCCTCTCATGTCTCACTGTCTTCCTGGTGATTCTAACCCCTCTCCCTCTCCTCCCTCACCGTCTTCATGGTGATTCTGACCCCTCTCCCTCTGCTCCTCGTGTGTCGGGGCAGTGATGTGGTTGAAGAGTGAATGTAATTTAACCAGCATGCACCGCGCATGATTCCATGTTCCTCTACTCTGTTTACCGTGTGTTAAAATACATGACTATCACCTGAGTAGTATCCATAAACTGATACGTTACCGCCGTGTAATGACAAAATATCTTTCCTTTTCACCCGCGACAACGAGCATTTAAAAATACTAATACCCACAATGCACAGCGGCTCGTTCTCTTGCAAGGAACTCTAAACCTTGTAAACATAATAATAACAATAATAACAACAACAACAACAATAAGCTGTTGAATTACTATGAAACTTTTGTCCCTGAAACCTGTCTGATTATTTTAGATCTGTACATATGTTCTCCGCTTTTGTTTGGTTGTTTGTCTGTTCTTTGTTTATACTATTTTATGATCATTTATTTGTCTCTGTAGCTGTCTGATACCCTTATTGTATTCTTTTGACGTAGTTGTATAATTGTGTTGAACCTGATATGTGCTAATACTATATACCTGTGTTTCCTGTACATTGTTCTACTGTTAAATTAAAAAAAACCCAAATACATCATAAGGCTGTAAAAAACAACGACTTTGTGTTATGGGAACCGAATTGGGGGCCTTGCTGGATATATTCTTACGGTTGTTTATCTTTTCTTTACTTATTTTCTTGTATCTATTTTTCACCCCCTGCCATTTATGTCCCTGGTCGTTCTTATAGTGCCTGTGAGTTCATAAATGTGGCTATTAAAATGTGATTAAAAATTTTATAGCTTCAAGTAAATATTCGTATATGAAAAATACTAAACCTTACCCTACTACCCTACTTACCCTACTACCCTACTACCTTACTTACCCTACTACCCTACCTTCAAGCAACCCGAAACGGTAGAAATGACGTTTCACAGCTGACATGACATTTTATGATCATAAACAGTAATACATAGAAAAACAGAAGTGAGGTTGTATAAAGAGGTTGAATTTAACATTACACCATGTTAATGAATCTGTCCACCCTAACTGATGACACATAGGGAAGGAAAAATGAAACGGTGTTCTCACATGATGAAGTTCTCACTTGATGAAGTTCTCACATGATAAACTTCTCATATGATGAAGTTCTCATATGATGAAGTTCTCACATGATAATGTTCTCATATTGTGAAGTTCTCACATGATAAACTTCTCATATGATGAAGTTCTCATATGATAATGTTCTCATATTGTGAAGTTCTCATATGATGGAAGTTCTCACGTGATGAAGTTCTCATATGATGAAGTTCTTATATGATGAAGTTTTCACATGATAATGTTCTCATACTGTGACGTTCTCATATGATGACGCTCTCATATGATGAAGTTTTTACATGACGACGTTCTCATATGATAATGTTCTCATACGGTGAAGTTATCATATGATGAAATTCTCATTTGATAAACTTCTCATATGATGAATTTCTCATATGATGAAGCTCTCATATGATGAAGTTCTCATATGATGAAGTTTTTACATGATGACGTTCTCATATGATAATCTCATGTGATGAAGTTTTCACATGACGACGTTCTCATACGATAATGTTCTCATACGGTGAAGTTCTCGTATGAGGAAATTCTCATATGATAAACTTCTCATATGATGAAGTTCTCATGATGAAGCTCTCATATGATGAAGTTCTCACATGATGATGTTCTCATATGATGAAGTTCTCGTGATGAAATTCTCATATGATGAAGAATAACTGGTTGCATTTTCTTGTTGTGGTTACACCGCCCCGAGCTGCCTCCCCGGCACGTTCAAGCCACTCCCCCAGCTCGGACGTGCCGGAAACATCCGAGCGCTCGGCTCGCGCTCTGTGGAGGCGAGCGCTGCACTGCACCAGGTGTTTGCAATCATCCATCAGGCACACCTGCGGCCATCAGGCAGCCCTCTACAAGAAGCCTCCCAGAACACCACTCCGGGCTTCGACGTACTGAACCCTGCGACCTCCCTCCGCGACTTCCACGGCTCCCTCGCTCCTCGCCCCCAGCGACCTTCACGTTTTCCCCCGGACCCCCTGCAGCGATCTCCCTCCGCGGCTCTCTCCCTGGACCCCTCCCTTCAGACTTGACTTCCTGGATCTCGGACCCGGACTTCTTCGGACACCCCCCTCGCTCTACGGATTCGGACTTTGGTAGCCAGGCGCACGCACATCGTCTCAACACCCCCCCCCACGAGAGTCCCCTGTTATCATCCCTGTGGCGGTGTTGTTTATTTCCCTGCATTGAAATCGCCTTCGGGTTCTCCCGGTGCTCTGTGTCCGCCTGTCCTTTGGGTGTCGCTACAGTGGCCTCTGGGCTTCATTCAAGATGTGTAACATGTTTGTTATCAGAGACTGAATTGCAACTACTTATAAGTGAAGTGTAATGAGAACATATGTTTGGTGTCAGTTATTAGTTTTACAATCTAGTTACAGTGCCAAGTGTTGATATTAGCATTTGAAACGACACTTGATGTCGAAAAGGAATTTCTGGTATCAATTAGCATTTAAACTGGATAACGTTTAATCATAGCACGTCTTTATTTAGCGCTAAAAACAGACTAGTGAGAAAGGAATGTGATATAAAAACACATGGTTGGATGCAGCGTGTGGTTGGATGCAGGGTGTGGTTGGATGCAGTGTGTGGTTGGATGAAGGGTGTAGTTGGATGCAGCGTGTGGTTGGATGCAGCGTGTGGCTGGATGCAGGGTGTGGTTGGATGCAGGGTGTGGTTGGATGAAACAGAAGAGTAAACAGGTGTTGTAGCTTAAATCAAGTTTTATTGTCCAAGAAAGTTCAGCAGTTTGTTGAGATGGAGATCTCCTCCACCTCCTCCTCCTCCCTTCTACAGTGTGTTGACAGGAGCTGTGCGTGTGTGTGTGTGTGTGAGTGTGGGGGGGGGGTCATCGTCGTCTGTACAGAATGTCCCAGGAGGTTTTCCACTTCAGGTCTTTCAGCTGATTGGCTGACAGCTCCGGGCTTCCGTAGGTCAAAGGGCAGAATGTGCTGTAAGACAGGTAGACAGAACACAGCCCCGCCAACACACACACACACAGGGCTGTGCGCTGGGAGGGGCAGCTGGGAGAGAGAGGGGGAGGGAGGGAGAGAGGGAGGGGGAGAGAGGGAGGGAGAGGGAGGGAGAGAGAGAGAGGGAGGGAGAGGGAGGGAGAGGGAGAGAGGGAGAGAGGGAGGGGGAGAGGGAGAGACAGGGAGAGAGACAGGGAGAGGGAGGGAGAGGGAGAGGGAGAGGGAGGGAGGGAGATTTTTAAAAAGTAACTTTTATTTTAAAGAACTACAATCATATTCAAACCACAAGCAAATAAATATTTAACATAAAAGTAAAGCACATCAACTCTACTGAGCACAACCCAACCCCAGACAACACAACACACAGCACACAACACAACACATCCCCATGAGCCCAGACAACACAACACACAACACAACACAACCCCATGAGCCCAGATAACACAACACATCTCCATGAGCCCAGACAACACAACACATCCCCATGAGCCCAGACAACACAACACATCTCCATGAGCCCAGACAACACAACACGTCCCCATGAGCCCAGACAACACGGAGCTGCTGGGTATCTTCCATCTCCCTGTAAGAACTGAAGTCGGTCATCATCCTGGCCTTCACCATCGTAGCAAACAGCAGCTTTGCAGCCTTCACCATCCTAGTAAACAGCAGCTTTGCAGCCTTCACCATGCTAGTAAACAGCAGCTTTGCGGCCTTCACCATGCTAGTAAACAGCAGCTTTGCGGCCTTCACCATCCTAGTAAACAGCAGCTTTGCGGCCTTCACCATCCTAGTAAACAGCAGCTTTGCAGCCTTCACCATGCTAGTAAACAGCAGCTTTGCAGCCTTCACCCTGCTAGTAAACAGCAGCTTTGCAGCCTTCACCCTGCTAGTAAACAGTAGCTTTGTGGCCTTCACCATGCTAGTAAACAGTAGCTTTGCGGTCTTCACCATGCTAATAAACAGCAGCTTTGCAGCCTTCACCCTGCTAGTAAACAGCAGCTTTGCAGCCTTCACCCTGCTAGTAAACAGCAGCTTTGCGGCCTTCACCATGCTAGTAAACAGTAGCTTTGCGGCCTTCACCATGCTAGTAAACAGTAGCTTTGCAGCCTTCACCATGCTAGTAAACAGCAGCTTTGCAGCCTTCACCATCCTAGTAAACATCAGCTTTGCAGCCTTCACCATGCTAGTAAACAGCAGCTTTGCAGCCTTCACCATGCTAGTAAACAGCAGCTTTGCAGCCTTCACCATGCTAGTAAACAGCAGCTTTGCAGCCTTCACCATGCTAGTAAACAGTAGCTTTGTGGCCTTCACCATGCTAGTAAACAGCAGCTTTGCAGCCTTCACCATGCTAGTAAACAGCAGCTTTGCAGCCTTCACCATGCTAGTAAAGAGCAGCTTTACATCAGTGTCCACTGAGTTGTCCATCTCCTCTCCCTGCTGACATATAGAGACATTTCTGCTTGTCCCAGGATGAAATTCATCAGTTGACATTTTTCTTTCACACTTTGTTTCTACTCAAACCCCAGAATGAACATGTGCTGGGAGAAAACCTCCCTACCTTACTGAATAACCTCTCCAACAACATTAACAGTGGTGCCAGGCGCACACACTCCAGCCAACAGAGCAGAACAGTAAAGACATTTATCACCCACACCTTGACCAATGAGGGGAAGAAGAGCATTACCTGCTACTGCCCCCTGTACGAGTCTCCACTGTAGGTCAGCAACCTTCTTTGTTAATGGTGGTTTATATATAAACCGCTCCCAGCAGGTCTGACATCATCTCGACTTTGCCAAGGTGTGTCAACACGATTGTGTAGTTCACCCTCGTTTAGACATTTAACCATCGTCCATACAGTAATTTGCCTTTTGCCTCTTCTAAATGTAGGAAAGTTCTTCTTCTCTCATCTAAAACAGAACCTGAACAGTCATCAAGACTGGGCCGAATACTTAAACAAGGAAAATGATCATCTGTATGAGGCGCGATCAAACCATCGCTGTATTCATTCAACAGGATGAATTCATGTCCCGTCAGACAGCGTCTCCTGTGGTCAAGCAGCTTGCTGATGATCCTCACAGAACCCACTCCCAGACCAGCCGCAGGAGCAGCTGCACTGTCCAAGTCAGGTCCAGCAGTGTTCACCACCGATTCAAGGGTTAGAAAATCTGCTCTGCAAAACACTGCCGTGACTGCCGATCCTGCCCAGCAGGGGGTGTCCAGATGTCCTCCATGCATCACAGGTTCCCTCAACAACCAGTACAGGGAGTCCCTTTGCATTGTCCTGTCTTTCACCACCGTCTTCCACACTGTGAAGACTCCGCGGTAGAAAGGTGGCTGGTTTGGAACTGCAGAGTCTTTAAATCCATGAGGAATAGTGAGTCGTGCAGTCCCAGACCACCAAACTTCTGCAAAACTGTGCGTGCCAGTGGTCGCCACACCAAGTATTTCAGGCCATAAAGCAGTCTCTGGATAAATTGAAAGCGAAACGCTGCACCTCTACTGGCCAAATGTGCAAGACCTTGTCCTCCTTCCTCCTTTGGGAGAAAAAAGACAGCCTGGGGAATCCAATGTAGTTTATCTGCCCCCCCCCCAAAAAAAATCCACTAGAACAGCTTGAATTCTTGAAAGTAAATTTGGAGGGGGGTCAACACAAACTAATTTGTGCCATAATGAGGAGGATACTAGATTGTTGATTACAAGTGTCCTCCCTCTGTAAGACATGCTCGGCAGGAGCCACTTCCATTTTTTAAGCCGGCCTTCTATTTTGTTTAAAACATTCTCCCAGTTCTTTTCTAACACAGATTCTTCACCCCAAAAAACTCCCAAGTACTTTATCCCTCCTTTTTTGCAAGTCAGCCCTCCCGGTAGAACTAAATTGTCTAGTGGCCTTTCCCCAACCATCACAGCTTCCCTTTTTCCCCAGTTTACCTTAGCAGATGAAAAACTATTGAAAAGATCTACAGTCCCCTCCAAGGTATCGATATCTCTCTGTTTGTTAATCATTACCATAACATCATCTGCATATGCTAAGACCTTTACAGCTGTGGTACAACCTGGGAAAAAAACACCTGAGAGTTATTTTCTGAGTTTGTGAAGAAAAGGCTCGATGGAAAGGGAGTACAGCATTCCAGAAAGTCTGAATCCTTGACATACTCCCCTCTGTACAATAAAAGGTGCAGCCAAACCACCATTAATGTTTAGTATACTCATAATGACACGGTACAGTACCTGGATCTTGGCTATGAAACCTGGGCTGAACCCAAAAGCATTTAGCATCTGCCACAGGTACTTGTGTTCAACCCGGTCAAAAGCCTTTTCCTGGTCTATGGAAATGAGACCAGTATCTACACCCAAGGATCCAGAGAGTTCCAAACATGCCCAATTAGGGTGATATTGTCACTTATTAACCTGCCGGGCACACAGTAAGTCTGGTCAACATGAATGACCTTACTCATCACCTCTCTAAGTCTAGAGGCTAAAGCTTTAGAGAGGATTTTATAGCCCCCACACAGCAGAGATACACGTCTCCAGTTCTTCAAGTCTTGTAGATCTCCCTTTTTTGGCAGCAAAGTGATAACTGCCCTTCTACAGCTCAGCGGTAGTTGTCCTTTGCACAAACTGCCCTGAAGCACCTCCAGCAAATCTTTGCCGATCACAGACCAAAAGGACTTGTAAAATTCAATGGGCAGTCCATCAATGCCAGGTGCTTTACCATTGCCCAGGCTCATGAGAGCAGTATACAGTTCATTCAGAGACAGTTCTGCATCCACCGTCCCCCTGAGGTAGCCCAGCATAAAAAGAACTGGCCAACTCTGCAGCCTCCACAAATTCACTTTTAAACAGATCATCGTAGAAGGAGGTGGCATATCTGCGGATCTCAGGGGTTCCCATTATCGTGGTTCCATTGTCAGAGCGTAACGAATGAATGATCTTCCTCTGACCATTCCTTCGCTCCACACCAACAAAATAACTGTGATGGGGCATCCATTTGAGACACATTCATGAAACGTGAACGGACCAGAGCTCCCTGTGCAGTAGTGCCCAACAGGTTGGCTAAGGCAGCCTTTTTAGCTTTAACGGCTTCAATATGCCCTTGATTTCCTGTAGAATCCACTAAACTCTGTAATTCTACTACTTCAATCTCCAGTTCTTTAAGAGATCTGGTAATGTGCTTAGTGACATTGTGAGTATACTGCTGACATAATGGTCTTATTTTGCTCTTTCCTATATCCCACCATTGCTGTACTGAAGAGAAAGTGGTTTTGCTTTTCCATGTAAAGCCCAAAGAAACTCAAAAGCCTCTCTGAAAGATCTATCATGTGGAAGACCAGTATTAAAATGCCAATATGCACTCTGTACCTTAACATTCTGAATAAAAAAAAGAGCACTGAACAAGACAATGGTCAGAAAAACCAACAGGAGTTATTTGACTTGATTTAAAGATACCAAAATTATGTTTGAAACAATAAAAACGATCAAGTCTGGCCAGAGATAACAAATAGTCCTTGGAGTGACTCCAGGTGTAACCGCCTGTCACCCCTGTTAAAACCTCTCCAAACATCTTTTAGGCCATGGGTTTCAATCAACCGCTTAAGTTTGGCAGATGAAGCGGGATGAGGCTCTAGATGGTTCCTGTCTAGTTTGGCATTTTCCGTACAATTGAAATCTCCTCCCAGAAACAAAAATAAATCGGTACAATTGTGAATTACATTGCATAAGATGTTCAGCAGTCTCATTCTCTCAACGCTCGAACTGGGGCATAAACATTCACAAATATTAATTTTGCACCTTCATATTGTACTGTGACTTTTAGAATATGACCAGACACTATTTCTTCCATCTCAGAAGAAGAGGGACTAAAACTCTCTGAGAAAAGCACACCAACACCACCACTATTAGTTAATTTGTGGCTTAGGATGACCTCCCCAGGCCGCTCCTTCCTCCAGTCACTTCCAGTCACGGCGTCACTGTGAGTTTCTTGTATAAAGACCACATCCAACCTTTTCATTTCTACCAAACTGAAAAGAAAACTGAAAAGCTCTTTTCACATCACTCCTTGCTCCATTTATATTTAAAGACCCTATCTTCAAATCAGCCATGAAAAGGAAAGAAGCTGTCTCTGCAACAAGAAAAACACATACAGACAATATGTGGAGAACAAATTTTGTCTTAATCATCAACGATTAATTGTTCCTTGACTTTTGTCGTAATTTTCTTGAGCCGGTAAACCTCTTGGTCACTGAAAGCCCCCTCTTGCTTCCTCAGCCGTGCCACAGACCTGACAAAAGATCTCAAATCGGGGAATAACTGTTTGGTTTTAACCGCCCTTTGCCCTTTAGTTTCAGTTAAAAATTTCCTAATTTTCTCAAGGGGATAAAAAATGGTTTCATCCTCTTGTGATGATGTCCACTCACTTTCCTCATCCGATGAATCATCCAACACTATCTTAGCCTCGGCACCACCCTGCTCTTTGTCAGACATTTTCCTTTTACTACGTTTAGCTGTTAGACCATTCTCCTCCGTAGACATGTTTTCATCTATCAGTTCATCACTGACCACACTTTCCACACTGTCCACAGCTTCTTTATCTTTGTCACATGTCTTTTCCTCCGTCAGCTTGGGTTTTTCTGATTTCTCTCTGGTCTGGGCATTATCGGCTTCATTTCCACTCTTAGCTTGGTCCTGTTTCTCAGTCTGCTCCCTGTCCTGCATGTCTGCCTTGGTCTCCTCTACTTTCTCTGCAGACTGCTGTGCACCAGGCGAGTGAGACTCGGCTTCAGGCTGCTGTGCTTCGGGCGGGTTCGAGCTGGTCTGCTCTCCGGCCTCAGGGCAAGACCGAACCAAATGTCCTTCTGCACCACAACCGAAGCATTTCATCGTCTCAGAGGTGGCAAACACATTATAACTAAAACCGTCCACTTTGAACATGAAAGTCAGGTCACATGTGCTGTCCTTGAGGATCATGAAGACCTGTCTTCTGTGACACACAACGTGTCTTAGTTTTGGCGACTTAGACCCCAGCAGAACTAATTTAACGGGGGACACCAGCTGCCAAAACATGACAGCTCCATGGCCAACACTTCATTTTTGATAAACGGAGGTGCATTTGAAATAGTTACCTTTTTAGCCAGGTTCACCAGCGGGAGAACAGGGGCGAAAGAGTCGCGAATCACGACGCCATTTTCCACCACCTCTTCACCTTTGGCAACGCCATCTAGGAAAATGACAATAGCTTTGTTCATTCGTGAAGCAGACTTCACACTTTCAAAACCGACAACCTCTCCGACAGCATAGCTGGCCTCCTCCACTGAACAGCCAACACTCGCTAATACTTTAACTGCATGTTGGCGTGTCAGCTTCTTCAGCTCCGCACTACTACTGACAACGGGCATAGTGCCCGGCTGCCAACCGCACTACCAAACTACACCCAAAAAAATTAACCACCACCATCTGACAACAAACTAACCTAATGACGAAAATAAACACAGAAAAGAAAGAGAAAGCATAGAGTTTTTGCTCACATCAAAGCAAAAAAAACTCAGTCCGTTCACTCACTCGCAGTTCCACTCACTTCTGCTTGAGAGAGAGAGAGAGAGAGAGAGACAGAGAGAGAGAGGGAGAGGGAGAGAGGGAGAGAGAGAGAGAGAGAGGGAGAGAGAGAGGGAGAGGGAGAGAGGGAGGGAGAGAGAGAGAGAGGGAGAGAGAGAGAGGGAGAGGGAGAGAGGGAGGGAGAGAGAGAGGGAGAGACAGAGGGAGAGAGGTAGGGAGAAAGAGGGAGAGAGGTAGGGAGAAAGAGGGAGAGAGGGAGGGAGGGAGAGAGAGAGAGAGAGAGAGGGAGAGAGAGGGAGGGAGAGGGAGAGAGAGAAAACAGACGGCACATGTTTGTCAGCGCCAGTGAAAAGGACCGCCTGACCCCAGATTCACCTCAACACAAAGTTCCACACAAGTCTCGAGTTCATTTACAAGGGACCACAAACGTTTTAGAGGGTCTGTCAACAATTACAAATAATCATCATCATCATCATCGGCGGTCACTCAGATTGGAATATGACCGTCCCCCCTTTGGGTCCCTCTGGGTCCTCAGGTGGGTATAGAGGCTGATCCTGGAGCCAAATAATGGGAGGACGCCTGTGCGTGGCAGCTTTTTACGGGGAGAGGCTGATGCATCTGCAGCACCACACGGTCCTTGGCAGGGGGAGCCAGAGTCCAGTGGCATGGAGAACTAAGATGATGGGGACCACCCTCTGTTGCAGCCTTCACCCACCTGCACTACCGCTGTGACCTGGAGACATCTTCCACCAGTTCCACCGTTCAGGTCTTTGTTGGATCGCACTTTATCTGGAACCTCCCCCTTGACCTGTCCACCTGGGGCAACCCTACCAGGTGCCCAGCTCTGGGCAGCATAGCTCTTGGGATCATGTGGCAAGCTTCTCCACCACGACAAGCTTCTCCCCCATGACAAGCCTCTCCACCATGACAAGCTTCTCCACCATGACAAGCCTCTCCACCATGACAAGCCTCTCCACCACGACAAGCGTCTCCACCACGACAAGCTTCTCCATCATGACAAGCCTCTCCACCATGACAAGCCTCTCCACCATGACAAGCCTCTCCACCACGACAAGCCTCTCCACCACGACAAGCTTCTCCACCACGACAAGCTTCTCCACCATGACAAGCTTCTCCACCATGACAAGCCTCTCCACCATGACAAGCTCTCCATCATGACAAGCCTCTCCACCATGACAAGCCTCTCCACCACGACAAGCTTCTCCACCATGACAAGCCTCTCCACCATGACAAGCTTCTCCACCATGACAAGCCTCTCCACCATGACAAGCTTCTCCACCATGACAAGCCTCTCCACCACGACAAGCTTCTCCACCACGACAAGCTTCTCCATCACGACAAGCTTCTCCATCATGACAAGCCTCTCCACCACGACAAGCTTCTCCACCATGACAAGCCTCTCAAACATGACAAGCCTCTCCACCACGACAAGCTTCTCCACCACGACAAGCCTCTCCACCACGACAAGCTTCTCCACCACGACAAGCCTCTCCACCACGACAAGCTTCTCCACCACGACAAGCCTCTCCCCCATGACAAGCCTCTCCACCACGACAAGCTTCTCCACCATGACAAGCCTCTCCACCACGACAAGCTTCTCCACCATGACAAGCCTCTCCACCATGACAAGCTTCTCCACCATGACAAGCCTCTCAAACATGACAAGCCTCTCCACCATGACAAGCCTCTCCACCACGACAAGCTTCTCCACCATGACAAGCCTCTCCACCACGACAAGCTTCTCCCCCAAGACAAGCCTCTCCACCACAACAAGCTTCTCCACCATGACAAGCCTCTCCACCACGACAAGCTTCTCCACCACGACAAGCTTCTCCCCCATGACAAGCCTCTCCACCACGACAAGCTTCTCCACCACGACAAGCCTCTCCACCATGACAAGCTTCTCCACCACGACAAGCCTCTCCACCACGACAAGGTTCTCCACCACGACAAGCTTCTCCATCACGACAAGCCTCTCCACCACGACAAGTTTCTCCACCATGACAAGCTTCCCCACCATGACAAGCTTCCCCACCATGACAAGCCTCTCCACCATGACAAGCTTCCCCACCATGACAAGCCTCTCCACCACGACAAGCTTCTCCACCACGACAAGCTTCTCCACCATGACAAGCCTCTCCACCACGACAAGCTTCTCCACCACGACAAGCTTCTCCATCATGACAAGCCTCTCCACCACGACAAGCTTCTCCACCATGACAAGCCTCTCAAACATGACAAGCCTCTCCACCACGACAAGCTTCTCCACCACGACAAGCCTCTCCACCACGACAAGCTTCTCCACCACGACAAGCCTCTCCACCACGACAAGCTTCTCCACCACGACAAGCCTCTCCCCCATGACAAGCCTCTCCACCACGACAAGCTTCTCCACCATGACAAGCCTCTCCACCACGACAAGCTTCTCCACCATGACAAGCCTCTCCACCATGACAAGCTTCTCCACCATGACAAGCCTCTCAAACATGACAAGCCTCTCCACCATGACAAGCCTCTCCACCACGACAAGCTTCTCCACCATGACAAGCCTCTCCACCACGACAAGCTTCTCCCCCAAGACAAGCCTCTCCACCACAACAAGCTTCTCCACCATGACAAGCCTCTCCACCACGACAAGCTTCTCCACCACGACAAGCCTCTCCACCACGACAAGCTTCTCCCCCATGACAAGCCTCTCCACCACGACAAGCTTCTCCACCACGACAAGCCTCTCCACCACGACAAGCTTCTCCACCACGACAAGCTTCTCCATCACGACAAGCCTCTCCACCACGACAAGTTTCTCCACCATGACAAGCTTCCCCACCATGACAAGCTTCCCCACCATGACAAGCCTCTCCACCATGACAAGCTTCCCCACCATGACAAGCCTCTCCACCACGACAAGCTTCTCTACCACGACAAGCTTCTCCACCATGACAAGCCTCTCCACTACAGCAAGGTGGTGGTCCAGGAGAAGTAAAACTCCTATCTTAACAGGTTTGTATGTAGTTGTGTTTTTACCTGAGCAGGTGAGTGTGGACATGTTCCAGCAGGGCGGCTGGGACGAGCAGCAGGAAGCTGAGGGCAGGAAGGAAGTGGTAGAGGAACAACGTCTTCTCCATCAGGAAAAATGGCAACAAGTTGACAGCCCACCCCCCGACACAAATCAGCCATACCTGCTGGAACTGACCCCAGACAGCTAGACCACACACACACACACACACAAACACACACACACACACATAGTCCCAGACAGAGTTATAGATATGGTGCATAGTGTTTCCATCTTCATCACAGCAGCCAGATGAGGAAGAAGAAGGCAGGTAGTGTTGAGTGTGAAGAAGAAGTAAAGGTGTTGTGTCTAACCAGCAGATGTGACAGAACAAGCTGGTAGAAGACCTTAACGAACACACAGTACTACATGAATAAGTACAACTCAGCTTCTACCAACACATAGTACTACATGAATAAGTACAACTCAGCTTCTACCAACACATAGTACTATATCAATAAGTACAACTCAGGTTCTACCAACACATAGTACTACATTAATAAGTACAACTTGGGTTCTACCAGGTTCTCTGGTTTGTTTTTGACACAACAGCCCTGCTGACTCTCATTCATTTGGAATGAAGCTCATCCCAAACTCACCTCACCACCACCTACATAGACACACACCGGTACAATAACACCAGCAGATCCACCTCACCACCACCTACATAGACACACACTGGTACAGTAACACCAGCAGATCCACCTCACCACCACCTACATAGACACACACTAGTACAGTAACACCAACAGATCCACCTCACCACCACCTACATAGACACACACTGGTACAATAACACCAGCAGATCGACCTCACCACCACCTACATAGACACACACTGGTACAGTAACACCAGCAGATCCACCTCACCACCACCTACATAGACACACACTGGTACAGTAACACCAGCAGATCCACCTCACCACCACCTACATAGACACACACTGGTACAGTAACACCAGCAGATCCACCTCACCACCACCTACACAGACACACACTGGTAGAGTAACACCAGCAGATCCACCTCACCACCACCTACATAGACACACACTAGTACAGTAACACCAGCAGATCCACCTCACCACCACCTACATAGACACACACTGGTGCAATAACACCAGCAGATCCACCTCACCACCAACTAGCTCAATCTACTGTCATTAAAAACACTGTGCAGGCACGAGTGAGAACTAAATGAGGGCTGTGGCTTCACCAGACCAGCAAGAAAGACACGGACAAACACAAACACAGAGTAAGATACACACATGAAGACCAAAAGCTAAAGATAAAGTAAAACAAGAGCAGGAGGATAAACATATCCACAGACATTCAGTGGGTAGCCAGGTTCAGGTGGGCAACAGCTTGTGGAAAGAAGCTGTTTTTGAGCCTGGTAGTGCGGGCTCTGAGGCTCCTGTAGCGCCTCCCAGAGCACAGGGGGCAGAACAGTCCATGGTTGGGGTGGGTGGGATCTCTGCTGATGCTCAGACCCCTTCGAAGGCAGCGTTTGTGATAAATGTGTTTTATGGCTGGGAGCTGGGTACCGGTGATATGCTGGGCCGCCTTGACGACCCGCTGCAGAGCTTTCTGGTCTACTGAGGTGCAGCTGCCGTACCACACTGAGCTGAAGAGACCACGTGTGATATTATATTACCATATTATATTATGATGTTATTTTACAATATTATATTACGATATTATATTACTACAGTGCATCCGGGAAGTATTCACACCCCTTCACTTTCCCCACATTTTGTTATGTTACAGCCTTATTCCAAAATGGAGTAAATTCCTTTTTGTTCTCATCAATCTACACACAATACCCCATAATGACAAAGTGAAAAAAGTTTTGTAGAAATGTTTGCAAATTTATTAAAAATAAAAAACTGAAATATTGCATGTACATAAGTATTCACAGCCTTTATTCAGTACTTGGTTGAGGCACCCTTGGCAGCGATTACAGCCTCAAGTCTTCTTGGGTATGAAGCTACGTGCTTGGCACACCTATATTTGGGGTATTTCTCCCATTCTTCTCTGCAGATCCTCTCGAGCTCTGTAAGGTTAGATGGGGAGCGTCGCTACACAGCTATTTTCAGGTCTTTCCAGAGATGTTCAATGGGGTTCATGTCTGGGCTCTGGCTGGGCCACTCAAGGACATTCACAGACTTGTCCCGAAGCCACTCCTTCATTGTCTTGGATGTGTGCTTAGGGTCGTTGTCGGGTTGAAAGGTAAACCTTCACCCCAGTCTGAGGTCCTGAGCGCTCTGGAGCAGGTTTTCATCAAGGATCTCTCTGTACTTTGCTCCATTCATCTTTCCCTCGATCCTGACTAGTCTCCCAGTTCCTGCCGCTGAAGAACATCCCCACAGCATGATGCTGCGACCACCATGCTTCACTGTAGGGATGGTATTAGCAAGGTGATGAGAGGTGCCTGGTTTCCTCCAGACGTGACGTTTGGCATTCAGGCCACAGAGTTCAATCTTGATTTCATCAGACCAGAGAATCTTGTTTCTCATGGTCTGAGAGTCCTTTAGGTGCTTTCTGGCAAACTCCAAGCGGGCTGTCATGTGCCTTTTACTTAGCAGAGGCTTCCGTCTGGCCACTCTACCATAAAGGCCTGATTGGTGGAGTGCTGCAGAGATGGTTGTCCTTCTGGAAGGTTCTTCCATCTCCACAGAGGAATGCTGGAGCTCTGTCAGAGTGACCATCGGGTTCTTGGTCACCTCCCTGACCAAGGCCCTTCTCCCCCGATTGCTCAGTTTGGCTGGGCGGCCAGCTCTAGGAAGAGTCCTGGTGGATCCAAACTTCTTCCATTTACGATTGATGGAGACCACTGTGCTCTTCGGGACCTTCAAAGCTGTAGACATTTTTTTGTACCTTTCCCCAGATCTGTGCCTCGATACAATCCTGTCTCGGAGGTCCACAGACAATTCCTTTGACTTCATGGCTTGGTTTCTGCTCTGACATGCACTGTCAACAGTGGGACCTTATATAGACAAGTGTGTGCCTTTCCAAATCATGTCCAATCAATTGAATTTACCACAGGTGGACTCCAATCAAGATGTAGAAACATCTCAAGGATGATCAGTGGAAACAGGATGAACCTGAGCTAAATTTTGAGTGTCATAGCAAAGGGTGTGAATACTTATGTACATGCAATATTTCAGTTTTTTATTTTTAATAGATTTGCAAAAATTTCTAAAAAACCTTTTTCACTTTGTCATTATGGGGTATTGTGTGTAGATTGATGAGAAAAAAAGGAATTTAATCCAATTTGGAATAAGGCTGTAACATAACAAAATGGGGGAAGGTGAAGGGGTGTGAATACTTTCCGGATGCACTGTATATTATATTATGATATTATCTACATTATATTATGAAATTATATAACCATATTATATTACCTTACCATATTATATTATATTATGAAATTATCTTACCATATTATATTATGATATTATCTTATAATATTGTATTATGAAATTATATTACCATATTGTATTATGATATTATCTTACAAGTTTATATTATGTTATATTACTACATTGTATTATATTCTTTTACAATATTATATTATGATATTATCTAACAATATTATGATATTATATTACCATATTATATTATATATATTATACTAAAAGAACCCCACTACAATGTAGCGGTTTGGTTATCCACCCGTCTAAATCTCCCTCCTCTTCATCCTGCCAGCTAACCGCCTTCCCCCTGCCCCCAAACCCCCCCCCACTCCAACTCCCTCCCCCCAAATGCTCAGAATCATCTGAAATGCCGAGAAAAGTGGTTTTAAGCCATTTTTAGAAAATGCATATTTTGCATAATTATGCATAATTATTTTAATTTTCTGCTATTTTTCTGGTCCTCTCTGGAACAATACTTACCACCTCCAAAAAAAATTAGGATCATAGGTGCATTTTTGCAAAAATGCATATATTTTGCATAATGCCAAAACATTTCGAAGTCCCAGAAAATCTTTTTATATAGGTGAAAAAATCAAAGATGCTCAGAATCATCTGAAATGCCGAGAAACGTGGTTTTTATCCATTTTTAGAAAAATGCATATTTTGCATATTTATGCATAATTATGCATAATTTTAATTTTCTGGAATTTTTCCCTTACTCTCTGAGACAATACCTACCACCTCCCAAAAGAATTAGGATCATAAATGCTTTAGTTTTCGGTCCCGCTATCTACACTAACTAACTAACACACACACACACACACACACACACACACTAACACCACACACACACACACATTCCGAAAATATATGAGTAGATTAGATCTTACAATATTATATTATGATATTATATTACAATATTGTGGCGTGATGAGGAAAAACACAGCAGATGAAGGCGAGTTTGATGTTTATTCCTCAACTCCAAAACCAAACTACAGCAGGAACAACCCTGCACCAGCAAGCCCGGGAACGTAAACCACGCCCCCAGCTCACAGCCCTGCTGGGTGAGAGGCATAGCCCCTAGTGTCCGCCACACAGCCCCCCCCCCCCGAACACCCAGAAGGGACTCCTGGAAAGAAAATTAGTGTCTCACTGGAGGCTTAAGTAGCCTGCCATAACGGCTGCGCCGTCCCTCAGCCGAAACAGTAGGTGAAACACAGTCCAAAGTCGGCTGAGAAGCAGAATGCTGAACCCGTGAAGACACTGCCGGGGTCCTGGAAGGAGGACGACCCCGACGGGGAACCTGGGCCGGAAACACAACTTCGCCTGCCACCCTGTTCACCGGTTTAAGCCTATCAAGCGTGACACTCTCCCTACGCCCACCCATATGCAGCACAAAACCCTTAGGACCCGTCTCAAGAACCCGAAATGGGCCATCGTATGGGGGTTGGAGGGGCGAGCAGTGAGCATCATGTCGTACAAAAACAAAACGAGCCGACATGAGCTCCGCAGGCACGAACGACCGCGGAAAACAGTGGTGAACGGGGCTTGGAACCCGAGTGCTGTCGGACAAAAAAGGATAAACGGCCGGACGGGTTCGAGGAGCGGAACTCCCAGGCAAAAATTCTCCTGGGACGCGGAGCGGCTGACCGAGCACCAGCTCAGCGGGCGAAGCGTCGAGGTCCTCCTTAGGAGCCGAACGCAACCCGAGCATAACCCAAGGTAAATGGTCCACCCAGTTACCATCCGAGAGCGCAGCGCTGCCTTGAGCGACCGGTGAAGACGTTCACACAAGCCGTTAGCCTGAGAGTGGTACGCGGTAGTGCCGTGTACCTGCACACCCAAGGATCGCGCAAGTGCCGACCAGAGCTCTGACACAAACTGGGGGTCCCTGTCTGAGGTGATATCTGACGGAGTGCCGAAACGGGCGACCCAGGAGGAAAGAAACGCGCGTGCAACATCCGAGGATGTTGTGGAGGACAGAGGGACAGCCTCTGGCCACCTGGTGGTCCGATCCACCATTGTGAGCAGGTGCGTAAAACCCTGTGAAGAAGGTAGAGGGCCCACCAGGTCCACATGCACGTGGTCGAAACGTCTGGCCGGGATCGGAAACGGTTCGAGGGGTGACTTAGTGTGCTGGTGGACCTTAGCGTGCTGGCACGCTACACATGCAGCCGCCCACCCCTTGACGTCCTTGCGGAGGCCAGGCCAAACGAACTTGGAACCGACCAACTTCACCGACGCCCGAACTCCAGGGTGTGAGAGGGAGTGAATCGAATCGAAAACTCGACGGCGCCAGGCCACTGGAACAACGGGGCGGGGACGGCCGGTGGAGACATCGCAGAGGAGGGCAGGACTGCCTTCCTGCATCACAGCGTCCTCTAGCTTGAGGCCGCTACACGTTGACCTAAGGGCAAGGACGTCCGCTGGGCTGGTTGGCAGCCATAGCGGAGAAATCCACACCGAGGTGCACAGGACACACAAGCACACGCGACAGACAATCAGCAACAGGGTTGGACTTCCCGGCCACATGCTGAATGTCCATTGTGAACTCGGAGATTGCCGCTAGGTGGCTCTGCTGACGAGCAGACCACGGCTCAGTCACCTTGGACATGGCGAAAGTCAGCGGTTTATGATCCACATAAGCCGTGAATGAGCGACCCTCCAGCAGGAAGCGGAAATGCCGGGTTGCAAGGTGCAGTGCCAGCAACTCCCGGTCAAAAACGCTGTACTTGCGCTCGCTATCTCGCAGTTTGCGGCTAAAAAATGCGAGTGGATGCCACGCATTCGCCACACGCTGTTCAACCACAGCCCCCACGGCTATGTCAGACGCGTCGGTTGTTAAAGCTATGGACGCCGTGGGTGTGGGATGGGCGAGGAGGGCAGTGTTAGCCAGAGTGCACTTAGCTCCGTCAAAGGCCTGGACCCGTTCGGGAGTCCAGTCGACAGGGTCGTTAGCCTTCTTAAGCCACAGGGCTTCGTAAAGTGGCTGAAGGAGGTGGGCAGCGCGAGGGAGGAAACGGTTATAGAAATTCACCATTCCCAAGAATTCCTGCAATGCCTTAACAGAGACTGGGCGGGGAAATTCCGCCACCGCTTGCACCTTAGAAGGCAACGGGACCGCGCCTTGTGGCGAAATGCGGTGACCCAAGAAGTCAATCACCGGCAGTCCAAACTGACACTTGGCCGGGTTGACTATTAGGCCGTGTTCGTCCAGACGACGGAAAACCTGTTTCAGGTGCGCCAGGTGCTCTTCAGCTGACGGACTGGCCACTAATATGTCGTCGAGATAAACGAACACGAAAGCAAGGTCACGCAACACCGAGTCCATCAGCCTCTGAAAGGTTTGCGCTGCCCCCTTCAAGCCAAAAGGCATGCGCAGGAACTCAAAAAGCCCAAACGGGGTGATCACTGCGGTCTTGGGCACGTCCTCTGCGCGCACGGGAACCTGATGATAGCCGCGCACCAGGTCCATCTTAGAGAAGATAGTGGCACCTGCCAGGCGTATGGAAAAGTCCTGTATGTGTGGGATGGGATAGCGGTCATTGGCGGTGACGTTGTTCAGGTGGCGAAAGTCGCCGCAAGGCCGCCACGACCCATCCGCCTTGGGCACCATGTGAAGTGGCGAGGCCCACGGGCTGTCGGAACGCCTCACTATACCCAGACGCTCCATGATGGCGAACTCCTCCTTAGCTATAGCCCATTTTACCGTGTGAGGCGCCGCGCGCGCGCAAAAACTGGCGGTCCCAGAGTGGGAATGAAATGTTGTACCCCGTGTTTAGTAACCGCGGTGGAAAAGGCAGGCGTAGTCCTCGATGGAACATCCGCCAGCAAACGCTGAAAAACATCCCCTAATGCTAAAAAGTTAGCGTGTGTTAACGGCCCGGCTCCCCCTGTCTCGCACGGAACAGTGGCGAAAGACACAGCATCAATTAAACGGCGGTTTGCAACATCAACCAGCAGACCATTAGCACACAGAACATCTGCGCCGATAATAGGAACAGTAATGGCGGCCACTACAAAGTCCCACTCGAAATGGCGCCCGTGGAAACAAACAGTCACCAACCTTGTGCCAAACGTTGCAATGGACGAACCGTTAGCTGCACTCAACTGTGGGCCGCCGCCTTCAGCTGACATGTCTGTGCTAGCTGGAGCGAGTAGGCTCTTTGCGAGCCGGAGTCCACCAGAAACCATCTTCCTGACATCGAGTCCTTAATGAAGAGCAGCTCACTACGTCCGCCAGCGCCCACAGCTGCTACTGAGCGCTGGTCCTGGAGTTTCAAACGTGCACGGAGGTTACTGGCATGCCTCTGTCATCATACCCCTCAGATTCACTCAAGGCAACAGTGACAACTGAACGTATCAGCTGCCTTGCATCTTCTAGGGCCACTGATGGTATAAGTTGTGGCATGCACCTGAGGTAGAAGTCCCTCACTCGACTGCCCTTTTTCTGGACACAGTCCCACTGACTGACCAGTTTAATACAGTGTGCAACATCCACTCTAAAAAAAAAAGGTGGTGGTTTGGATGGTGCACTTCCTGTGAGCACCGCAAAGCATTAATTAATGTAAGCCTTCAAGCCAGCAAGCGAGGTGAAGGCCTTGACAAGTCCCTCAGAAATCACACACTGCTTCTTTTGGGACAGCAGCAGCTGCTCGCTTCCAGTCAGATAGCCAGTTTGTAAAGGCATCACTGACATGACCTTCAGAGAGCATCTGCACCACTGGAATATGAACTGAAGTTTCGGCTCTTGAGACAGAGCTCCCTGGTATAAAATGTGCCTAGAGGATCCAATAGGTCTTTATTTTTTGACAACTGTGACTGTAGCATCAACACTCAAAGTGGAGCCTGTGTTTTAGATTGTGGTTGGTAAACTACATCTGGGAGGAGGTCCAGTAATGAGAAAACATTTATCAAGGCCAGTGTCATGTATGCTAGCATTGTGTGGCACACTATAATCCCATAGCTGAAGTGAAAGAATGGATCCCTGTCTCCTAGCGCCTCGTTACCTCTCTCCTGTTTGGCTTTTCTTAATGTTATCAGATTTGATAGGTGGCTTGGTTCTGGGTCACCAACATCCATGAGTTTGTGGGCTTCAGCAGCCACCATATGTGCGGCTGTTTTTGACCTTACCTGGGTTAAAATTAAATCTCAGGGTGTAGCACATTTCACCGACCACATGAACTCTGTGGACACCACATCAAGTTCACCAGGGAGGATGTGGAACATGACAGGGTAGCCTTCTTACACTGTGAAACTAGAATTGGTGATGAGGGACATGTGATTGTTGGTGTTTACTGTAAACCAACACATACTGATCAGAACTTAAGGTTTGACTCTCACCATCCACTGGACCACAAACTAGGAGTCATCAGGACGCTGGACCACCAGGCTGACAACGTCCCCACCAACACAGCAGATGGGGAAGGGGAGAAATCCCACATTAAACAGGCCCTGGTTAAGTGTGGTGACCCTAGCTGGGGGTTTGTCAAAGCCAGGAAGATGCCCAAACAGTGCACCAGCCAATCGAAGAGAGAAGAAGCACAACAGCTGTCTAAGAGTAAACCAGTGGTGATTCTGTATGTGGTGGGAGTGTCGGAAAAGCTGAGATGCGTATTTTCCAAACACCGCGTCTCAGTTGCTTTCAAACTCCAAAACACGCTGCACCAGAAGGTGGTCCACCCCAAGGATCAGATCCCCCAACACAAACAGAGCAATATAGTGTAGCTGTTAAGTGCCAGAAGGATTGCTGTGACTTGTACACTGGGGAAACTAAACAGATGCTGGCCAAGAGGAAGACACAACACAGGAGAGCTAACACATCAGACCAGGACTCCACAGTTTACACCAACTACACAGTCTGCACCATCTACGCCAGCTACAGGCTAGGACTCCACAGTCCACACCATCTACACAGTCTACACCATCTACAGGCCAGGACTCCACAGTCTACACCATGTACACAGTCTATACCATCTACAGGCCAGGACTCCACAGTCTACACCATGTACACAGTCTATACCATCTACAGACCAGGACTCCACAGTCTACACCAACTACAGGCCAGTGGCCACTCTTTCAAGGATGAGGATGTGCACATCCTTGATAGGGAGGAACGCTGGTGTGAACAGGGAGTCAAGGAGGCCATCTATGTGGAGAGGGAACGACCATCCCTGAACTGAGGGGGGGGGGGGTACATCTGTCACCATCTTACAATGGTGTGACTGCAACTATTCCCCAGTCCTCTGTGGATAGTACACATGACCATTGTAACTCTAGTTAGTGGTCACGCCCATATTTGCATATGAAAGTGGTCGTTGGTTTGGGTCGTTATGCCACTGTATTGTTTTATAAGGGCGGTACACCTGCAGTTAGTTTATAAGGGTGGGGGTACCTGCAGTCAGTTTATAAGGGTGGGGACACCTTCAGGCAGTTTATAAGGATGGGGGTACCTGCAGGCAGTTTATAAGGGTGGGGATACCTGCAGGCAGTTTATAAGGGTGGGGTACCTGCAATCAGTTTATAAGGGTGGGGGTACCTGCAGGCAGTTTATAAGGGTGGGGGTACCTGCAGTCAGTTTATAAGGGTGGGGTACCTGCAGTCAGATTATAAGGGTGGGGGAACCTGCAGGCAGTTTATAAGGGTGGGGGTACCTGCAGTCAGTTTATAAGGGTGGGGATACCTGCAGTCAGTTTATAAGGGTGGGGGTACCTGCAGTCAGTTTATAAGGGTGGGATACCTGCAGTCAGTTTATAAGGGTGGGGATACCTGCAGTCAGTTTATAAGGGTGGGGATACCTGCAGGCAGTTTATAAGGGTGGGGATACCTGCAGTCAGTTTATAAGGGTGGGGTACCTGCAGTCAGTTTATAAGGGTGGGGGTACCTGCAGGCAGTTTATAAGGGTGGGGGTACCTGCAGGCAGTTTATAAGGGTGGGGATACGTGCAGTCAGTTTATAAGGGTGGGGTACCTGCGGTCAGTTTATAAGGGTGGGGTACCTGCAGTCAGTTTATAAGGGTGGGGATACCTGCAGTCAGTTTATAAGGATGGGGGTACCTGCAGGCAGTTTATAAGGGTGGGGATACCTGCAGTCAGTTTATAAGGGTGGGGATACCTACAGTCAGTGAGACTCAAGAGGTCACTTAGATGTATCTGTCAGTAAATGTGTCCAGATGAACTGGTTCAACTCTGCTGGACTTCCTGATCTGGGTTATTGACCTGGGCTATTGAGCATGAAGACATGTAAACATGAGATGTGAGACAGGCTGTACAAGAGGAGCTCTTTGTAAAAGAAAAACAGAAAACAGCTGAATTCTACATCCTATACTTGTTTTTCAGCAGAAAGTGACAACAGGAAATGCATGATGATTATAGCAATAATGATGCTAGAAAATCTAACTGTTTTGATTTCTGTTCTACTTTAATACTGTCGCTGGCTCGTGATGATCATCACAGACACAGTATGTTGATGTGTTGAACACATGTCAGAGCTGCAGATATAATAATAATAGTAATAACAATAATAATAATAATATCAATAATAATGTGACCTTTCTGTCCGTCTACATGAATACATCTATACAGCAACTTATGAATACAGCTGTTCACAAAACTCTGTGTGTGTATGTGTGTGTGTGTGTGTGTGTGTGTATGTACCGTCAGGTATGTCTTTGAGGCCCCTCCTCCTCCGCAGCAGGTAAAACAGCCCCAGCAGCTGATAGGCTGACAGACAGACATTAGCCACACCCCATGACACTGGGTTACCAATGAGATGAATCTGAGCCTGAGGGAGGACAGCCAATCACAACACAGTTATACATCTGTGTATAAGTGTGTGTGTGTGTGTGTGTGTGTGTGTGTGTGTGTGTTAGTGTCTACAAGCTACCCTTGCAGCTGCTGCAAGGGCGTATGGTAGGCTGGGGCTCTCTATAAATGTGACAAAGACTGAAGTAGTATGCCAGTGGGCATCTACTCCTCCATCTCATTCACCAACCTTCAACATCTCCGACAAACCACTTGCAACAGTGGAATCCTTCAAATACCTGGGCAGCTTTCTCTCTGACGACTGCAGCATCGACAGGGAGATGCAAAACCGGATTAAACAAGCGTCATCCTCTTTTGGCAGACTTAGGAGAAGGGTCTTTCAAAACAAAGACCTCAACCTCCACACCAAAATATCTGTCTACTTGGCAGTTGTCATCACGACTCTCCTCTACAGCTGTGAGGCGTGGACCCTGTACAGCCACCACCTCAGGATGCTTGAGGCCTTCCACATCAGATGCCTACAATGCATCCTGAGGATAACCTGGCGTGACCGAGTGCCCCATACTGAAATACTCCGCAAGACCAACTGCATCAGCATGGAGGCTACCGTCACCCAGCACCAACTTCGATGGCTCGGTCACGTCATCAGGATGCCAAAGGAGCGCTTACCGCGTAAAGTGCTGTATGGCCAGCTACATCTTGGCCGCCGCTTGGCAGGGGGCCAGAAAAAACGGTACAAAGACCAGCTGAAGACCATCATAAAGAAGTGCGGCCTGAACCCGAGCCAGCTGGAAGACACTGCCGCCCAACGCTCCATCTGGCGGCAGCTCTGTCAACAAGGGGTGCAAAACCTTGAGAAGGACCGCGGTGATCGACGGACCAGAAGACGTCTGAAGAGACATGAAGCCAGTACCACACCTACACCCCCAGTCAGTGATTTCACCTGTTCTGTCTGTGGCAGACATTGTGGATCGCGGATTGGGCTTTACAGCCATAAGAAGACTCACAAGTGACAGAGGCAGGATTGTCATCATCGGACACGACGGACAACCTAAAGCAAAGCAAAGTGTGTGTGTGTGTGTGTGTGTGTGTGTGTGTGTGTGTGTGTGTGTGTGTGTGTGTGTGTGTGTGTGTGTGTGTGTGTGTGTGTGTGATGCGGCAACCTCCGGGGAGGAAAATGACACCAATGTGGAAGTGCCAAAAGCGGAAATTCCTACAACTTCAGGAATTGGAGAACCTTAGCCTTCAAAAGTGAATCAGTCCCCACAGACCCCCATGTTAAAATGTACAACAACTTTACAGTCCCCATAGACACCCATGTTAAAATGTACAACAACTTTACAATCTCCACAGACCACCATGTTAAAATGTACAACAACTTTACAATCTCCACAGACCCCCATGTTAAAATGTACAACAACTTTACAGTCCCCACAGACCCCCATGTTAAAATGTACAACAACTTTACAATCAGGACCAGATGATAGGCACACTGGAGGTCCAGCTTAGTGAAGACTGTAGCCTGGGTGAGGGGCTCAAGGGTGGAACACATGAGAGGAAGGGGGTACTTGTTCTTGACGGTTATCTCATTGAGTTGGCGATAGTCAATGCAGGGTCGGAGGCCCCCGTCCTACTTCTTCACGAAAAAAATCCAGCTGCCACCTGGGAGGATGAGGGCCGAATGAGCCAAGGACTCAGAGATGTACTCGTCCATCGCAGCCTTCTCGGGGATGGTCAGACTGTACAGGCGACTGCTGGGAAGGAATGCCCCAAAGCGGAGGTCGATAGCACAGTCATAAGGCCGATGAGGAGGAAGAGATTGGGCCCGGGTCTTGCTGAAAACCTCCCCTAGATCATAGTACTCGGGGAACAGAGGAGAGGTCGGGAGGAGGGGCACTAGGGGCACGTCGGGGGGACAGGCTGGGAGCAGCCTGGAGACATTGGGCATGACAGGAGGAGCGCCACTCCATGATGGTACCGGAGGCCCAGGCGATGTGTGGCTCATGCTGCACAAACCAGGGGCGCCCTAGAATCACAGGGACTAACGGGGACTGGATGATGAAGAACCGAAGTCTCTCCACATGGTTCCCTGCTATGGTGAGAGAGACAGGGTGGGTACTTTGGGTGACGCTGGCCAGGCAGTGCTCATGCAGTGCAAAGGCCTCCATTGGCTTCTCCGGCGTCTCTAGCGGGGATGTTGGCCTGGGCAGCAAACTCTGAGTCCAGGAAACACTCATCAGCTCCTGAGTCGAGGAGTGCACCCACCGTGAGCCGCTGGTCAGCCCAGGCCAGGGTAACGCTAACTAGATGGTTCTGTGGGGCAGGACGGCGGGAACAGGAAAGGCGGCTCACTAGGATCTTCCGGGGTCCCAGTGAGCCTAGTCTTTTGGCCAAGTAAGGCAACTGCTGATCAGATGTCCCTTCTGGCTGCAGTAGAGGCATTGACCTGCCTTGAACCGGGCCTCCTGTTCGGCCGGACTAAGGCGTGGTCTGGGGCACGGGGGGAGAAACGGCTACAGGGAAAGTGGGGCGAGCAGGAGTAGGGGTCCTGTCAGGAGTGCTGGACAACTGGGGAATGGATGGGGATCCACGCAGGGCTCACTCGCGCCTCCTCTCCCGGAGGCGTCTATCGATGAGGATGGCGAGCTTGATCAGGTCATCAAGGGAGGTGGGCTCCTCCCAGGTGGCTAGCTGGTCCTTGACAGCCTCGCTGAGACCTCTCCGGAAGGTGACCCGAAGTGACTGGTCGTTCCAGCCGCAGCTAGCCTGAACTCCACTGAGTAGTCCGTGACACTGCCACTGCCCTGCTGGATATTGCTCAGCCGAGCACTAGGGTCCTGGCCACAGACTGGATGGTGGAAAACCTTCTGTAGTTCCGCCACAAAGTCCCCGTAGGTGAGACAGAAACTGGCCCTCATGGACTAGGAAGAAGTGGCCCACTGAGCTGCTCGGCCTGTGAGCAGGTTGGTCACATAAGCGACATGGGCAGCATCAGACGTGAACAGGTTAGGTTGGTGCATGAAGACCAGCTCACACTGCATGATGAACGTGGCACAGGTCTCGAAGTCGCCATCAAATGGTCGTGGACTGGAGAGGCAGGGCTCCCGGGGAACTGGGTTGAGCCGCACAGGGTTAACTGGGGCAGCGGGCACAGGGGGCGGGTTACCCATGACTCCAGGAGCAGGCTGGCCCGGCGGCTGGGTGGCGAGAGCCGCCGTGATGGTCTGCAACTGCCGCAGGTTCTCTGCTTGTTGGCTCGCCAATGCCACCTGCTGGCCCGTTAGGTTGTCCACAGAGGCCTGGAGGGGCTGGACCCGAGTCTGGAGATCCCTCACAGCGACAGAGGCCGCCTCTAGCTGCTGGGTGTGGGAGTTGGTCAGTTGGATCTGTTCGATGAGAGCTGCTTGAACCGGACTGGCCGGTACGCTCTCTGTGCCGGCTGGGGTCGTCATGGCCAGTTCGTACTGTTAGGGTTTGTGGGAGACCCCAAGCGCACGACACCAGGCAGAGATAGAGTTCACCGAAACTGGAGTACTTTATTAATAGTTCATACAAAGGTCAACGCGGAAGGACAAGGAGCATCTTAGGAAACAGGAAGCCCAAAATGAACCGAAATGTCCCTTTAAGGTCCAACGAGAAAACATGCACGGCAACGAAAAGAGCCCAGTAATCCACTTTGCAGGTAGTCCCCAACAAACAGAGAAAGTACAAGGAAACTCACAGATAATCCAGGGAAAAACCCCACAGAGAAAATAATAAATCCACGGGCTGAGATAAACTCGGAGAGAATACACAGGGAGGGAAGAGTAACCACTTCAACGAGGAGGTTACAGCACGAACTGGCAATGAGCTCTGGGAGACCAGCAAACTTAAGCCCAGCCCTGACGAGCTGATTGGCTGCAGGCGCGGGATGGGCGTGCCGTAACATAAATTACACTAATATTGATAATTATCAGCCGGATAATCTCTAAATTACACTAATATTGACGATTATCAGACGGATAATCTCTAAATTACACTAATATTGATAATTATCAGCCAGATAATCTGTAAATTACATTAATATTGACAATTATAAGCCGAATGATCTCTAAATTACACTAATATTGATAATTATCAGCCAGATAATCTCTAAATGACACTAATATTGACGATTATCAGACGGATAGTCTCTAAATTACACTAATATTTATAAATATCAACGTGATAATCTCTAAATTACGGTAATATTGATAATTATCAGCCGAATAATCTCTAAATTACACTAATATTGACAATTATTAACCGGATCACCTCTAAATTACACTAATATTGACAATTATCAGACGGATAATCTCTAAATTACACTAATATCGATAATTATCAACCGGATAATCTCTAAATTACACTAATATTGATAATTATCAGCCGGATCACCTCTAAATTACACTAATATTGACAATTATCAGCCGGATAATATCTAAAGGACACTAATATTGACAATTATCAGCCGGATAATCTCTAAATTAGACTAATATTGACAATTATCAGCCGGATAATCTCTAAATTACACTAATATTGACAATTATCAGCCGGATCACCTCTAAATTACACTAATATTGACAATTATCAGCCGGATAATATCTAAAGGACACTAATATTGACAATTATCAGCCGGATAATATCTAAAGTACACTAATATTGATAATTACCAGCCGGATAATATCTAAAGTACACTAATATTGTTCATGTGAAGCAGCCATTTCGAGTTGGTCTTGCTGTGTTATCGTGAATCTGAAATGCCAAAGCACGACTGATGAAACCTGTATAATAGGTGAGAGTGTACACATGTAAGGGACCATGTGTTCTCAGTAGACCTCCTAGTTAAACTAACATAGTGCTGTTGGTGTGAGGCAGCCGTTTCCAGTTGGTCCTGCTGTCTTAGCATGCAGTACATGTGGAATGCGACTTGCCATGGCGGAGCCAGGTACAGCCAGGGTGGAGGCAACGTTGTGGGCGAGCAGTGTTCTCAGTTTCTCACTCAGGTCCACCCCTCGCTCAAAAAAACAAGATGGCAACGGGACAATGCCAAACTCGATGCTTCAAAACGCTAGTCCACAAACCAACTGGTGACATCACCGTGTCTACAGCCGTTACTTTATTGTGTGTGTGTGTGTGTGTGTGTGTGTGTGTGTGTGTGTGTGTGTGTGTGTGACTGTACTTACATTAGTGGATGGGTGGAGCCAGTAGGCTATGTTTGTTTCCATGGTGATCCACTCCAAAGGGGAGGAGCTGTATTTGTGTTCTGATTCCTCCTGTTTGACAGTCAGCATCTTCCACTGCCATGGCAACAACAGCAACAACCTGCTGTCAGTCTGTTGTCATGGTAATGTCCCTGTACTGTAGTGGTTGCAGCCAGTGGGCTGAGGTCAAAAAGACTCCAACCAGACCAAACCAAGTTAACTACATTACACTCATCTAAAGCCATATAAACCAGTCTAAACCAAATTAAAACAGACGAGCCCCGTGTAAACTCATCGAAACCAGTTTAAATCAATCTAAAAGTATCTAGACTAAGCAGGTCCAAACGAGGCTAAAAAGTCTAAACTCATTTAAACCAGGCTGAACCAGTCTAAAGCAACAGACTGAAGCAGGTTATTGGAGAATGGATGAAAAGTTGAAGCTGAATGTGTTTTCAGCATCTTTGACCCACAGAAAGTCAAACATCAGTTGTATTTCAGTAGTTAATCCATGTAAAAACATCACAGAGAGAGGTGAACCAGTTCACCTGGACACCATGTTTATACAGAGAAACATTCATCATCATCTCAGTGACCTCTTCAGTATCACCTGACTGCAGGTACCCCACCCTTATAAACTGACTGCAGGTACCCCCACCCTTATAAACTGACTGCAGGTACCCCACCCTTATAAACTAACTGCAGGTACCCCCACCCTTATAAACTGACTGCAGGTATCCCAACCCTTAAAAACTGACTGCAGGTATCCCACCCTTATAAACTGACTGCAGGTACCCCCACCCTTATAAACTGACTGCAGGTATCCACACTCTTATAAACTGACTGCAGGTACCCCCACCCTTATAAACTGACTGCAGGTATCCACACCCTTCTAAACTGACTGCAGGTATCCACACCCTTATAAACTGACCGCAGGTACCCCACCCTTATAAACTGACCACAGGTACCCAACCCTTATAAACTGACTGCATATATCCACACCCTTATAAACTGACTGCAGGTACCCCCACCCTTATAAACTGACTGCAGGTATCCACACCCTTCTAAACTGACTGCAGGTATCCCCACCCTTATAAACTGACTGCAGGTATCCCACCCTTATAAACTGACTGCAGGTATCCCCACCCTTAAAAACTGACTGCAGGTATCCCACCCTTATAAACTGACTGCGGGTACCCCCACCCTTATAAACTGACTGCAGGTATCCACACCCTTATAAACTGACTGCAGGTACCCCACCCTTATAAACTGACCGCAGGTACCCCATCCTTATAAACTGAATGCAGGTACCCCCACCCTTATAAACTGACTGCAGGTACCCCCACACTTATAAACTGACTGCAGGTATCCACACCCTTATAAACTGACTGCAGGTACCCCACTCTTATAAACTGACCGCAGGTACCCCATCCTTATAAACTGAATGCAGGTATCCCACCCTTGTAAACTGACCGCAGGTACCCCACCCTTATAAACTGACTGCAGGTACCCCATCCTTATAAACTGACTGCAGGTACCCCCACCCTTATAAACTGACTGCAGGTACCCCATCCTTATAAACTGAATGCAGGTACCCCCACCCTTATAAACTGACTGCAGGTACCCCCACCCTTATAAACTGACTGCAGGTATCCCACCCTTATAAACTGACTGCAGGTATCCCCACCCTTAAAAACTGACTGCAGGTATCCCACCTTTATAAACTGACTGCAGGTACCCCCACCCTTATAAACTGACTGCAGGTACCCCCACCCTTATAAACTGACTGCAGGTATCCACACCCTTATAAACTGACTGCAGGTACCCCACCCTTATAAACTGACTGCAGCTACCCCATCCTTATAAATTGAATGCAGGTACCCCACCCTTATAAACTGACCGCAGGTACCCCACCCTTATAAACTGACCGCAGGTACCCCACCCTTATAAACTGACCGCAGGTACCCCACCCTTATAAACTGACTGCAGGTATCCCCACCCTTAAAAACTGACTGCAGGTACCCTCACCCTTATAAACTGACTGCAGGTACCCAACCCTTATAAACTGACTGCAGGTATCCCACCCTTATAAACTGACTGCAGGTATCCCCACCCTTAAAAACTGACTGCAGGTACCCCCACCCTTATAAACTGACTGCAGGTATCCCACCCTTATAAACTGACTGCAGGTACCCCCACCCTTATAAACTGACTGCAGGTATCCACACCCTTATAAACTGACTGCAGGTACCCCCACCCTTATAAACTGACTGCAGGTATCCAGACCCTTATAAACTGACTGCAGGTACCCCACCCTTATAAACGGACCGCAGGTACCCCACCCTTATAAACTGACTGCATGTATCCCACCCTTATAAACTGACTGCAGGTACCCTCACCCTTATAAACTGACTGCAGGTATCCCCACCCTTAAAAACTGACTGCAGGTATCCCCACCCTTAAAAACTGACTGCAGGTATCCCACCCTTATAAACTGACTGCAGGTATCCCACCCTTATAAACTGACTGCAGGTATCCCCACCCTTAAAAACTGACTGCAGGTATCCCACCCTTATAAACTGACTGCAGGTACCCCCACCCTTATAAACTGACTGCAGGTATCCACACCCTTATAAACTGACTGCAGGTACCCCCACCCTTATAAACTGACTGCAGGTATCCAGACCCTTATAAACTGACTGCAGGTACCCCACCCTTATAAACTGACCGCAGGTACCCCACCCTTATAAACTGACTGCATGTATCCCACCCTTATAAACTGACTGCAGGTACCCTCACCCTTATAAACTGACTGCAGGTATCCCCACCCTTAAAAACTGACTGCAGGTATCCCCACCCTTAAAAACTGACTGCAGGTATCCCACCCTTATAAACTGACTGCAGGTATCCCACCCTTATAAACTGACTGCAGGTATCCCCACCCTTAAAAACTGACTGCAGGTATCCCACCCTTATAAACTGACTGCAGGTACCCCCACCCTTATAAACTGACTGCAGGTATCCACACCCTTATAAACTGACTGCAGGTACCCCCACCCATATAAACTGACTGCAGGTATCCACACCCTTCTAAACTGACTGCAGGTATCCACACCCTTATAAACTGACCGCAGGTACCCCACCCTTATAAACTGACCGCAGGTACCCCACCCTTATAAACTGACCGCAGGTATCCCAACCCTTAAAAACTGACTGCAGGTATCCCACCCTTATAAACTGACTGCAGGTATCCCCACCCTTAAAAACTGACTGCAGGTATCCCACCCTTAAAAACTGACTGCAGGTATCCCACCCTTATAAACTGACTGCAGGTACCCCCACCCTAATAAACTGACTGCAGGTATCCACACCCCTCTAAATTGACTGCAGGTACCCCACCCTTATAAACTGACTGCAGGTACCCCATCCTTATAAACTGAATGCAGGTACCCGACCCTTATAAACTGACCGCAGGTACCCCACCCTTAAAAACTGACCGCAGGTACCCCACCCTTATAAACTGACTGCAGGTATCCCCACCCTTAAAAACTAACTGCAGGTATCCCACCCTTATAAACTGACTGCAGGTAACCCCACCCTTATAAACTGACTGCAGGTACCCCCACCCTTATAAACTGACTGCAGGTATCCACACCCTTATAAACTGACTGCAGGTACCCCATCCTTATAAACTGAATGCAGGTACCCCACCCTTATAAACTGACCGCAGGTACCCCACCCTTATAAAATGACCGCAGGTACCCCACCCTTATAAACTGACTGCATGTATCCCCACCCTTAAAAACTAACTGCAGGTATCCCACCCTTATAAACTGACTGCAGGTACCCCCACCCTTATAAACTGACTGCAGGTACCCCCACCCTTATAAACTGACTGCAGGTATCCCACCCTTATAAACTGACTGCAGGTATCCCCACCCTTAAAAACTGACTGCAGGTATCCCACCCTTATAAACTGACTGCAGGTACCCCCACCCTTATAAACTGACTGCAGGTATCCACACCCTTATAAACTGACTGCAGGTACCCCCACCCTTATAAACTGACTGCAGGTATCCAGACCCTTATAAACTGACTGCAGGTACCCCACCCTTATAAACTGACCGCAGGTACCCCACCCTTATAAACTGACTGCATGTATCCCACCCTTATAAACTGACTGCAGGTACCCTCACCCTTATAAACTGACTGCAGGTACCCCCACCCTTATAAACTGACTGCAGGTACCCCCACCCTTATAAACTGACTGCAGTTATCCACACCCTTATAAACTGACTGCAGGTACCCCACCCTTATAAACTGACCGCAGGTACCCCATCCTTATAAACTGAATGCAGGTATCCCCACCCTTATAAACTAACTGCAGGTACCCCAACCCTTATAAACTGACTGCAGGTATCCACACCCTTATAAACTGACTGCAGGTACCCCACCCTTATAAACTGACTGCAGGTACCCCATCCTTATAAACTGACTGCAGGTACCCCCACCCTTATAAACTGACTGCAGGTACCCCCACCCTTATAAACTGACTGCAGGTATCCACACCCTTATAAACTGACTGCAGGTATCCCACCCTTATAAACTGACTGCAGGTATCCCCACCCTTATAAACTGACTGCAGGTATCCACACCCTTCTAAACTGACTGCAGGTACCCCACCCTTATAAACTGACTGCAGGTACCCCATCCTTATAAACTGAATGCAGGTACCCCACCCTTATAAACTGACTGCAGGTACCCCATCCTTATAAACTGAATGCAGGTATCCCACCCTTGTAAACTGACCACAGGTACCCCACCCTTATAAACTGACCGCAGGTACCGCACCCTTATAAACTGACCGCAGGTACCCCACCCTTATAAACTGACCACATGTATCCCACCCTTATAAACTGACTGCAGGTACCCTCACCCTTATAAACTGACTGCAGGTATCCCACCCTTATAAACTGACTGCAGGTATCCCCACCCTTAAAAACTGACTGGAGGTATCCCACCCTTATAAACTGACTGCATGTACCCCACCCTTATATACTAACTGCAGGTACCCCCACCCGTAAAAACTGACTGCAGGTACCCCACCCTTATAAACTCACTGCAGGTACGCCCACCCTTATAAACTGACTGCAGGTACCCCACGCTTATAAACTGACTGCAGGTACCCCAACCCTTATAAGCTGCCCGCAGGTATCCCACCCTTAAAAACTGACTGCAGGTATCCCACCCTTATAAACTGACTGCAGGTACCCCCACCCTTATAAACTGACTGCAGGTATCCACACCCCTATAAACTGACTGCAGGTACCCCACCCTTATAAACTGACTGCAGGTACCCCACCCTTATAAACTGACTGCAGGTACCCCATCCTTATAAACTGAATGCAGGTATCCCACCCTTGTAAACTGACCAAGGGTACTCCAACCCTTATAAACTGACCGCAGGTATCCACACCCTTATAAACTGACTGCAGGTACCCCATCCTTATAAACTGACTGCAGGTACCCCCACCCTTATAAACTGACTGCAGGTACCCCCACCCTTATAAACTGACTGCAGGTATCCACACCCTTATAAACTGACTGCAGGTATCCCACCCTTATAAACTGACTGCAGGTATCCCCACCCTTATAAACTGACTGCAGGTATCCACACCCTTCTAAACTGACTGCAGGTACCCCACCCTTATAAACTGACTGCAGGTACCCCATCCTTATAAACTGACTGCAGGTACCCCATCCTTATAAACTGACGGCAGGTACCCCACCCTTAAAAACTGACCGCAGGTACCCCACCCTTATAAACTGACTGCAGGTATCCCCACCCTTAAAAACTAACTGCAGGTATCCCACCCTTATAAACTGACTGCAGGTAACCCCACCCTTATAAACTGACTGCAGGTATCCACACCCTTATAAACTGACTGCAGGTACCCCATCCTTATAAACTGAATGCAGGTACCCCACCCTTATAAACTGACCGCAGGTACCCCACCCTTATAAACTGACCGCAGGTACCCCACCCTTATAAACTGACTGCAGGTATCCCCACCCTTAAAAACTAACTGCAGGTATCCGACCCTTATAAACTGACTGCAGGTACACCCACCCTTATAAACTGACTGCAGGTACCCCCACCCTTATAAACTGACTGCAGTTATCCACACCCTTATAAACTGACTGCAGGTACCCCACCCTTATAAACTGACCGCAGGTACCCCATCCTTATAAACTGAATGCAGGTATCCCCACCCTTATAAACTGACTGCAGGTACCCCAACCCTTATAAACTGACTGCAGGTACCCCCACCCTTATAAACTGACTGCAGGTACCCCCACCCTTATAAACTGACTGCAGGTATCCACACCCTTATAAAGTGACTGCAGGTACCCCACCCTTATAAACTGACTGCAGGTACCCCATCCTTATAAACTGAATGCAGGTATCCCACCCTTGTAAACTGACCACGGGTACTCCAACCCTTATAAACTGACCGCAGGTATCCACACCCTTATAAAGTGACTGCAGGTATCCACACCCTTATAAACTGACTGCAGGTACCCCCACCCTTATAAACTGACTGCAGGTACCCCATCCTTATAAACTGAATGCAGGTACCCCCACCCTTATAAACTGACTGCAGGTACCCCCACACTTATAAACTGACTGCAGGTATCCACACCCTTATAAACTGACTGCAGGTACCCCACTCTTATAAACTGACTGCAGGTACCCCATCCTTATAAACTGAATGCAGGTATCCCACCCTTGTAAACTGACCGCAGGTACCCCACCCTTATAAACTGACTGCAGGTACCCCATCCTTATAAACTGACTGCAGGTACCCCCACCCTTATAAACTGACTGCAGGTACCCCATCCTTATAAACTGAATGCAGGTACCCCCACCCTTATAAACTGACTGCAGGTACCCCCACCCTTATAAACTGACTGCAGGTATCCCACCCTTATAAACTGACTGCAGGTATCCCCACCCTTAAAAACTGACTGCAGGTATCCCACCTTTATAAACTGACTGCAGGTACCCCCACCCTTATAAACTGACTGCAGGTACCCCCACCCTTATAAACTGACTGCAGGTATCCACACCCTTATAAACTGACTGCAGGTACCCCACCCTTATAAACTGACTGCAGCTACCCCATCCTTATAAACTGAATGCAGGTACCCCACCCTTATAAACTGACCGCAGGTACCCCACCCTTATAAACTGACCGCAGGTACCCCACCCTTATAAACTGACCGCAGGTACCCCACCCTTATAAACTGACTGCAGGTATCCCCACCCTTAAAAACTGACTGCAGGTACCCTCACCCTTATAAACTGACTGCAGGTACCCAACCCTTATAAACTGACTGCAGGTATCCCACCCTTATAAACTGACTGCAGGTATCCCCACCCTTAAAAACTGACTGCAGGTACCCCCACCCTTATAAACTGACTGCAGGTATCCCACCCTTATAAACTGACTGCAGGTACCCCCACCCTTATAAACTGACTGCAGGTATCCACACCCTTATAAACTGACTGCAGGTACCCCCACCCTTATAAACTGACTGCAGGTATCCAGACCCTTATAAACCGACTGCAGGTACCCCACCCTTATAAACGGACCGCAGGTACCCCACCCTTATAAACTGACTGCATGTATCCCACCCTTATAAACTGACTGCAGGTACCCTCACCCTTATAAACTGACTGCAGGTATCCCCACCCTTAAAAACTGACTGCAGGTATCCCCACCCTTAAAAACTGACTGCAGGTATCCCACCCTTATAAACTGACTGCAGGTATCCCACCCTTATAAACTGACTGCAGGTATCCACACCCTTATAAACTGACTGCAGGTACCCCCACCCTTATAAACTGACTGCAGGTATCCAGACCCTTATAAACTGACTGCAGGTACCCCACCCTTATAAACTGACCGCAGGTACCCCACCCTTATAAACTGACTGCATGTATCCCACCCTTATAAACTGACTGCAGGTACCCTCACCCTTATAAACTGACTGCAGGTATCCCCACCCTTAAAAACTGACTGCAGGTATCCCCACCCTTAAAAACTGACTGCAGGTATCCCACCCTTATAAACTGACTGCAGGTATCCCACCCTTATAAACTGACTGCAGGTATCCCCACCCTTAAAAACTGACTGCAGGTATCCCACCCTTATAAACTGACTGCAGGTACCCCCACCCTTATAAACTGACTGCAGGTATCCACACCCTTATAAACTGACTGCAGGTACCCCCACCCATATAAACTGACTGCAGGTATCCACACCCTTCTAAACTGACTGCAGGTATCCACACCCTTATAAACTGACCGCAGGTACCCCACCCTTATAAACTGACCGCAGGTACCCCACCCTTATAAACTGACCGCAGGTATCCCAACCCTTAAAAACTGACTGCAGGTATCCCACCCTTATAAACTGACTGCAGGTATCCCCACCCTTAAAAACTGACTGCAGGTATCCCACCCTTAAAAACTGACTGCAGGTATCCCACCCTTATAAACTGACTGCAGGTACCCCCACCCTAATAAACTGACTGCAGGTATCCACACCCCTCTAAATTGACTGCAGGTACCCCACCCTTATAAACTGACTGCAGGTACCCCATCCTTATAAACTGAATGCAGGTACCCGACCCTTATAAACTGACCGCAGGTACCCCACCCTTAAAAACTGACCGCAGGTACCCCACCCTTATAAACTGACTGCAGGTATCCCCACCCTTAAAAACTAACTGCAGGTATCCCACCCTTATAAACTGACTGCAGGTAACCCCACCCTTATAAACTGACTGCAGGTACCCCCACCCTTATAAACTGACTGCAGGTATCCACACCCTTATAAACTGACTGCAGGTACCCCATCCTTATAAACTGAATGCAGGTACCCCACCCTTATAAACTGACCGCAGGTACCCCACCCTTATAAAATGACCGCAGGTACCCCACCCTTATGAACTGACTGCATGTATCCCCACCCTTAAAAACTAACTGCAGGTATCCCACCCTTATAAACTGACTGCAGGTACCCCCACCCTTATAAACTGACTGCAGGTACCCCCACCCTTATAAACTGACTGCAGTTATCCACACCCTTATAAACTGACTGCAGGTACCCCACCCTTATAAACTGACCGCAGGTACCCCATCCTTATAAACTGAATGCAGGTATCCCCACCCTTATAAACTGACTGCAGGTACCCCAACCCTTATAAACTGACTGCAGGTATCCACACCCTTATAAACTGACTGCAGGTACCCCACCCTTATAAACTGACTGCAGGTACCCCATCCTTATAAACTGACTGCAGGTACCCCCACCCTTATAAACTGACTGCAGGTACCCCCACCCTTATAAACTGACTGCAGGTATCCACACCCTTATAAACTGACTGCAGGTATCCCACCCTTATAAACTGACTGCAGGTATCCCCACCCTTATAAACTGACTGCAGGTATCCACACCCTTCTAAACTGACTGCAGGTACCCCACCCTTATAAACTGACTGCAGGTACCCCATCCTTATAAACTGAATGCAGGTACCCCACCCTTATAAACTGACTGCAGGTACCCCATCCTTATAAACTGAATGCAGGTATCCCACCCTTGTAAACTGACCGCAGGTACCCCACCCTTATAAACTGACCGCAGGTACCGCACCCTTATAAACTGACCGCAGGTACCCCACCCTTATAAACTGACCACATGTATCCCACCCTTATAAACTGACTGCAGGTACCCTCACCCTTATAAACTGACTGCAGGTATCCCACCCTTATAAACTGACTGCAGGTATCCCCACCCTTAAAAACTGACTGGAGGTATCCCACCCTTATAAACTGACTGCATGTACCCCACCCTTATATACTAACTGCAGGTACGCCCACCCTTATAAACTGACTGCAGGTACCCCACGCTTATAAACTGACTGCAGGTACCCCAACCCTTATAAGCTGCCCGCAGGTATCCCACCCTTAAAAACTGACTGCAGGTATCCCACCCTTATAAACTGACTGCAGGTACCCCCACCCTTATAAACTGACTGCAGGTGTCCACACCCCTATAAACTGACTGCAGGTACCCCACCCTTATAAACTGACTGCAGGTACCCCACCCTTATAAACTGACTGCAGGTACCCCATCCTTATAAACTGAATGCAGGTATCCCACCCTTGTAAACTGACCAAGGGTACTCCAACCCTTATAAACTGACCGCAGGTATCCACACCCTTATAAACTGACTGCAGGTACCCCATCCTTATAAACTGACTGCAGGTACCCCCACCCTTATAAACTGACTGCAGGTATCCACACCCTTATAAACTGACTGCAGGTATCCCACCCTTATAAACTGACTGCAGGTATCCCCACCCTTATAAACTGACTGCAGGTATCCACACCCTTCTAAACTGACTGCAGGTACCCCACCCTTATAAACTGACTGCAGGTACCCCATCCTTATAAACTGACTGCAGGTACCCCATCCTTATAAACTGACCGCAGGTACCCCACCCTTAAAAACTGACCGCAGGTACCCCACCCTTATAAACTGACTGCAGGTATCCCCACCCTTAAAAACTAACTGCAGGTATCCCACCCTTATAAACTGACTGCAGGTAACCCCACCCTTATAAAATGACTGCAGGTACCCCTACCCTTATAAACTGACTGCAGGTATCCACACCCTTATAAACTGACTGCAGGTACCCCATCCTTATAAACTGAATGCAGGTACCCCACCCTTATAAACTGACCGCAGGTACCCCACCCTTATAAACTGACCGCAGGTACCCCACCCTTATAAACTGACTGCAGGTATCCCCACCCTTAAAAACTAACTGCAGGTATCCGACCCTTATAAACTGACTGCAGGTACCCCCACCCTTATAAACTGACTGCAGGTACCCCCACCCTTATAAACTGACTGCAGTTATCCACACCCTTATAAACTGACTGCAGGTACCCCACCCTTATAAACTGACCGCAGGTACCCCATCCTTATAAACTGAATGCAGGTATCCCCACCCTTATAAACTGACTGCAGGTACCCCAACCCTTATAAACTGACTGCAGGTACCCCCACCCTTATAAACTGACTGCAGGTACCCCCACCCTTATAAACTGACTGCAGGTATCCACACCCTTATAAAGTGACTGCAGGTACCCCACCCTTATAAACTGACTGCAGGTACCCCATCCTTATAAACTGAATGCAGGTATCCCACCCTTGTAAACTGACCACGGGTACTCCAACCCTTATAAACTGACCGCAGGTATCCACACCCTTATAAAGTGACTGCAGGTATCCACACCCTTATAAACTGACTGCAGGTACCCCATCCTTATAAACTGACTGCAGGTATCCACACCCTTATAAACTGACTGCAGGTACCCCATCCTTATAAACTGACCGCAGGTACCCCACCCTTAAAAACTGACCGCAGGTACCCCACCCTTATAAACTGACTGCAGGTATCCCCACCCTTAAAAACTAACTGCAGGTATCCCACCCTTATAAACTGACTGCAGGTAACCCCACCCTTATAAACTGACTGCAGGTACCCCTACCCTTATAAACTGACTGCAGGTATCCACACCCTTATAAACTGACTGCAGGTACCCCATCCTTATAAACTGAATGCAGGTACCCCACCCTTATAAACTGACCGCAGGTACCCCACCCTTATAAACTGACCGCAGGTACCCCACCCTTATAAACTGACTGCAGGTATCCCCACCCTTAAAAACTAACTGCAGGTATCCGACCCTTATAAACTGACTGCAGGTACCCCCACCCTTATAAACTGACTGCAGGTACCCCCACCCTTATAAACTGACTGCAGTTATCCACACCCTTATAAACTGACTGCAGGTACCCCACCCTTATAAACTGACCGCAGGTACCCCATCCTTATAAACTGAATGCAGGTATCCCCACCCTTATAAACTGACTGCAGGTACCCCAACCCTTATAAACTGACTGCAGGTACCCCCACCCTTATAAACTGACTGCAGGTACCCCCACCCTTATAAACTGACTGCAGGTATCCACACCCTTATAAACTGACTGCAGGTACCCCACCCTTATAAACTGACTGCAGGTACCCCATCCTTATAAACTGAATGCAGGTACACGACCCTTATAAACTGACCGCAGGTACCCCACCCTTAAAAACTGACCGCAGGTACCCCACCCTTATAAACTGACTGCAGGTATCCCCACCCTTAAAAACTAACTGCAGGTATCCCACCCTTATAAACTGACTGCAGGTAACCCCACCCTTATAAACTGACTGCAGGTACCCCCACCCTTATAAACTGACTGCAGGTATCCACACCCTTATAAACTGACTGCAGGTACCCCATCCTTATAAACTGAATGCAGGTACCCCACCCTTATAAACTGACCGCAGGTACCCCACCCTTATAAACTGACTGCAGGTACCCCACCCTTATAAACTGACTGCAGGTATCCCCACCCTTAAAAACTAACTGCAGGTATCCCACCCTTATAAACTGACTGCAGGTACCCCCACCCTTATAAACTGACTGCAGGTACCCCCACCCTTATAAACTGACTGCAGTTATCCACACCCTTATAAACTGACTGCAGGTACCCCACCCTTATAAACTGACCGCAGGTACCCCATCCTTATAAACTGAATGCAGGTATCCCCACCCTTATAAACTGACTGCAGGTACCCCAACCCTTATAAACTGACTGCAGGTATCCACACCCTTATAAACTGACTGCAGGTACCCCATCCTTATAAACTGACTGCAGGTACCCCCACCCTTATAAACTGACTGCGGGTACCCCCACCCTTATAAACTGAGTGCAGGTATCCACACCCTTATAAACTGACTGCAGGTACCCCACCCTTATAAACTGACTGCAGGTATCCCCACCCTTATAAACTGACTGCAGGTATCCACACCCTTCTAAACTGACTGCAGGTACCCCACCCTTATAAACTGACTGCAGGTACCCCATCCTTATAAACTGAATGCAGGTACCCCACCCTTATAAACTGACTGCAGGTACCCCATCCTTATAAACTGAATGCAGGTATCCCACCCTTGTAAACTGACCGCAGGTACCCCACCCTTATAAACTGACCGCAGGTACCCCACCCTTATAAACTGACCGCAGGTACCCCACCCTTATAAACTGACCGCATGTATCCCACCCTTATAAACTGACTGCAGGTACCCTCACCCTTATAAACTGACTGCAGGTATCCCACCCTTATAAACTGACTGCAGGTATCCCCACCCTTAAAAACTGACTGGAGGTATCCCACCCTTATAAACTGACTGCATGTACCCCACCCTTATAAACTAACTGCAGGTACCCCCACCCGTATAAACTGACTGCAGGTACCCCACCCCTATAAACTCACTGCAGGTACCCCCACCCTTATAAACTGACTGCAGGTACCCCACGCTTATAAACTGACTGCAGGTACCCCCACCCTTATAAACTGCCTGCAGGTATCCCACCCTTAAAAACTGACTGCAGGTATCCCACCCTTATAAACTGACTGCAGGTACCCCCACCCTTATAAACTGACTGCAGGTATCAACACCCCTATAAACTGACTGCAGGTACCCCACCCTTATAAACTGACTGCAGGTACCCCATCCTTATAAACTGAATGCAGGTACCCCACCCTTATAAACTGACCGCAGGTACCCCACCCTTATAAACTGACCGCAGGTACCCCACCCTTATAAACTGACTGCAGGTATCCCCACCCTTAAAAACTAACTGCAGGTATCCCACCCTTATAAACTGACTGCAGGTACCCCCACCCTTATAAACTGACTGCAGGTACCCCCACCCTTATAAACTGACTGCAGGTATCCACACCCTTATAAACTGACTGCAGGTACCCCACCCTTATAAACTGACTGCAGGTACCCCATCCTTATAAACTGAATGCAGGTATCCCACCCTTGTAAACTGACCACGGGTACTCCAACCCTTATAAACTGACCGCAGGTATCCACACCCTTATAAACTGACTGCAGGTATCCACACCCTTATAAACTGACTGCAGGTACCCCATCCTTATAAACTGACTGCAGGTACCCCCACCCTTATAAACTGACTGCAGGTACCCCCACCCTTATAAACTGACTGCAGGTATCCACACCCTTATAAACTGACTGCAGGTATCCCACCCTTATAAACTGACTGCAGGTATCCCCACCCTTATAAACTGACTGCAGGTATCCACACCCTTCTAAACTGACTGCAGGTACCCCACCCTTATAAACTGACTGCAGGTACCCCATCCTTATAAACTGAATGCAGGTACCCCACCCTTATAAACTGACCGCAGGTACCCATCCTTATAAACTGACTGCAGGTATCCCACCCTTGTACACTGACCACAGGTACCCCAACCCTTATAAACTGACTGCAGGTATCCACACCCTTATAAACTGACTGCAGGTACACCACCCTTATAAACTGACTGCAGGTACCCCATCCTTATAAACTGACTGCAGGTACCCCCACCCTTATAAACTGACTGCAGGTACCCCCACCCTTATAAACTGACTGCAGGTATCCCACCCTTATAAACTGACTGCAGGTATCCCCACCCTTAAAAACTGACTGCAGGTATCCCACCTTTATAAACTGACTGCAGGTACCCCCACCCTTATAAACTGACTGCAGGTACCCCCACCCTTATAAACTGACTGCAGGTATCCACACCCTTATAAACTGACTGCAGGTACCCCACCCTTATAAACTGACTGCAGCTACCCCATCCTTATAAACTGAATGCAGGTACCCCACCCTTATAAACTGACCGCAGGTACCCCACCCTTATAAACTGACCGCAGGTACCCCACCCTTATAAACTGACCGCAGGTACCCCACCCTTATAAACTGACTGCAGGTATCCCCACCCTTAAAAACTGACTGCAGGTACCCTCACCCTTATAAACTGACTGCAGGTACCCAACCCTTATAAACTGACTGCAGGTATCCCACCCTTATAAACTGACTGCAGGTATCCCCACCCTTAAAAACTGACTGCAGGTACCCCCACCCGTATAAACTGACTGCAGGTACCCCACCCCTATAAACTCACTGCAGGTACCCCCACCCTTATAAACTGACTGCAGGTATCCACACCCTTATAAACTGACTGCAGGTACCCCCACCCTTATAAACTGACTGCAGGTATCCAGACCCTTATAAACTGACTGCAGGTACCCCACCCTTATAAACGGACCGCAGGTACCCCACCCTTATAAACTGACTGCATGTATCCCACCCTTATAAACTGACTGCAGGTACCCTCACCCTTATAAACTGACTGCAGGTATCCCCACCCTTAAAAACTGACTGCAGGTATCCCCACCCTTAAAAACTGACTGCAGGTATCCCACCCTTATAAACTGACTGCAGGTAACCCCACCCTTATAAAATGACTGCAGGTACCCCCACCCTTAAAAACTGACTGCAGGTATCCCACCCTTATAAACTGACTGCAGGTACCCCCACCCTTATAAACTGACTGCAGGTATCCACACCCTTATAAACTGACTGCAGGTACCCCCACCCTTATAAACTGACTGCAGGTATCCAGACCCTTATAAACTGACTGCAGGTACCCCACCCTTATAAACTGACCGCAGGTACCCCACCCTTATAAACTGACTGCATGTATCCCACCCTTATAAACTGACTGCAGGTACCCTCACCCTTATAAACTGACTGCAGGTATCCCCACCCTTAAAAACTGACTGCAGGTATCCCCACCCTTAAAAACTGACTGCAGGTATCCCACCCTTATAAACTGACTGCAGGTATCCCACCCTTATAAACTGACTGCAGGTATCCCCACCCTTAAAAACTGACTGCAGGTATCCCACCCTTATAAACTGACTGCAGGTACCCCCACCCTTATAAACTGACTGCAGGTATCCACACCCTTATAAACTGACTGCAGGTACCCCCACCCATATAAACTGACTGCAGGTATCCACACCCTTCTAAACTGACTGCAGGTATCCACACCCTTATAAACTGACCGCAGGTACCCCACCCTTATAAACTGACCGCAGGTACCCCACCCTTATAAACTGACCGCAGGTATCCCAACCCTTAAAAACTGACTGCAGGTATCCCACCCTTATAAACTGACTGCAGGTATCCCCACCCTTAAAAACTGACTGCAGGTATCCCACCCTTAAAAACTGACTGCAGGTATCCCACCCTTATAAACTGACTGCAGGTACCCCCACCCTAATAAACTGACTGCAGGTATCCACACCCCTCTAAATTGACTGCAGGTACCCCACCCTTATAAACTGACTGCAGGTACCCCATCCTTATAAACTGAATGCAGGTACCCGACCCTTATAAACTGACCGCAGGTACCCCACCCTTAAAAACTGACCGCAGGTACCCCACCCTTATAAACTGACTGCAGGTATCCCCACCCTTAAAAACTAACTGCAGGTATCCCACCCTTATAAACTGACTGCAGGTAACCCCACCCTTATAAACTGACTGCAGGTACCCCCACCCTTATAAACTGACTGCAGGTATCCACACCCTTATAAACTGACTGCAGGTACCCCATCCTTATAAACTGAATGCAGGTACCCCACCCTTATAAACTGACCGCAGGTACCCCACCCTTATAAAATGACCGCAGGTACCCCACCCTTATAAACTGACTGCATGTATCCCCACCCTTAAAAACTAACTGCAGGTATCCCACCCTTATAAACTGACTGCAGGTACCCCCACCCTTATAAACTGACTGCAGGTACCCCCACCCTTATAAACTGACTGCAGTTATCCACACCCTTATAAACTGACTGCAGGTACCCCACCCTTATAAACTGACCGCAGGTACCCCATCCTTATAAACTGAATGCAGGTATCCCCACCCTTATAAACTGACTGCAGGTACCCCAACCCTTATAAACTGACTGCAGGTATCCACACCCTTATAAACTGACTGCAGGTACCCCACCCTTATAAACTGACTGCAGGTACCCCATCCTTATAAACTGACTGCAGGTACCCCCACCCTTATAAACTGACTGCAGGTACCCCCACCCTTATAAACTGACTGCAGGTATCCACACCCTTATAAACTGACTGCAGGTATCCCACCCTTATAAACTGACTGCAGGTATCCCCACCCTTATAAACTGACTGCAGGTATCCACACCCTTCTAAACTGACTGCAGGTACCCCACCCTTATAAACTGACTGCAGGTACCCCATCCTTATAAACTGAATGCAGGTATCCCACCCTTGTAAACTGACCACGGGTACTCCAACCCTTATAAACTGACCGCAGGTATCCACACCCTTATAAAGTGACTGCAGGTATCCACACCCTTATAAACTGACTGCAGGTACCCCATCCTTATAAACTGACTGCAGGTATCCACACCCTTATAAACTGACTGCAGGTACCCCATCCTTATAAACTGACCGCAGGTACCCCACCCTTAAAAACTGACCGCAGGTACCCCACCCTTATAAACTGACTGCAGGTATCCCCACCCTTAAAAACTAACTGCAGGTATCCCACCCTTATAAACTGACTGCAGGTATCCCCACCCTTATAAACTGACTGCAGGTATCCACACCCTTCTAAACTGACTGCAGGTACCCCACCCTTATAAACTGACTGCAGGTACCCCATCCTTATAAACTGAATGCAGGTACCCCACCCTTATAAACTGACTGCAGGTACCCCATCCTTATAAACTGAATGCTGGTATCCCACCCTTGTAAACTGACCGCAGGTACCCCACCCTTATAAACTGACCGCAGGTACCGCACCCTTATAAACTGACCGCAGGTACCCCACCCTTATAAACTGACCACATGTATCCCACCCTTATAAACTGACTGCAGGTACCCTCACCCTTATAAACTGACTGCAGGTATCCCACCCTTATAAACTGACTGCAGGTATCCCCACCCTTAAAAACTGACTGGAGGTATCCCACCCTTATAAACTGACTGCATGTACCCCACCCTTATATACTAACTGCAGGTACCCCCACCCGTATAAACTGACTGCAGGTACCCCACCCTTATAAACTCACTGCAGGTACGCCCACCCTTATAAACTGACTGCAGGTACCCCACGCTTATAAACTGACTGCAGGTACCCCAACCCTTATAAGCTGCCCGCAGGTATCCCACCCTTAAAAACTGACTGCAGGTATCCCACCCTTATAAACTGACTGCAGGTACCCCCACCCTTATAAACTGACTGCAGGTATCCACACCCCTATAAACTGACTGCAGGTACCCCACCCTTATAAACTGACTGCAGGTACCCCCACCCTTATAAACTGACTGCAGGTACCCCATCCTTATAAACTGAATGCAGGTATCCCACCCTTGTAAACTGACCAAGGGTACTCCAACCCTTATAAACTGACCGCAGGTATCCACACCCTTATAAACTGACTGCAGGTACCCCATCCTTATAACTGACTGCAGGTACCCCCACCCTTATAAACTGACTGCAGGTACCCCCACCCTTATAAACTGACTGCAGGTATCCACACCCTTATAAACTGACTGCAGGTATCCCACCCTTATAAACTGACTGCAGGTATCCCCACCCTTATAAACTGACTGCAGGTATCCACACCCTTCTAAACTGACTGCAGGTACCCCACCCTTATAAACTGACTGCAGGTACCCCATCCTTATAAACTGACTGCAGGTACCCCATCCTTATAAACTGACCGCAGGTACCCCACCCTTAAAAACTGACCGCAGGTACCCCACCCTTATAAACTGACTGCAGGTATCCCCACCCTTAAAAACTAACTGCAGGTATCCCACCCTTATAAACTGACTGCAGGTAACCCCACCCTTATAAAATGACTGCAGGTACCCCCACCCTTAAAAACTGACTGCAGGTATCCCACCCTTATAAACTGACTGCAGGTACCCCCACCCTTATAAACTGACTGCAGGTATCCACACCCTTATAAACTGACTGCAGGTACCCCCACCCTTATAAACTGACTGCAGGTATCCAGACCCTTATAAACTGACTGCAGGTACCCCACCCTTATAAACTGACCGCAGGTACCCCACCCTTATAAACTGACTGCATGTATCCCACCCTTATAAACTGACTGCAGGTACCCTCACCCTTATAAACTGACTGCAGGTATCCCCACCCTTAAAAACTGACTGCAGGTATCCCCACCCTTAAAAACTGACTGCAGGTATCCCACCCTTATAAACTGACTGCAGGTATCCCACCCTTATAAACTGACTGCAGGTATCCCCACCCTTAAAAACTGACTGCAGGTATCCCACCCTTATAAACTGACTGCAGGTACCCCCACCCTTATAAACTGACTGCAGGTATCCACACCCTTATAAACTGACTGCAGGTACCCCCACCCATATAAACTGACTGCAGGTATCCACACCCTTCTAAACTGACTGCAGGTATCCACACCCTTATAAACTGACCGCAGGTACCCCACCCTTATAAACTGACCGCAGGTACCCCACCCTTATAAACTGACCGCAGGTATCCCAACCCTTAAAAACTGACTGCAGGTATCCCACCCTTATAAACTGACTGCAGGTATCCCCACCCTTAAAAACTGACTGCAGGTATCCCACCCTTAAAAACTGACTGCAGGTATCCCACCCTTATAAACTGACTGCAGGTACCCCCACCCTAATAAACTGACTGCAGGTATCCACACCCCTCTAAATTGACTGCAGGTACCCCACCCTTATAAACTGACTGCAGGTACCCCATCCTTATAAACTGAATGCAGGTACCCGACCCTTATAAACTGACCGCAGGTACCCCACCCTTAAAAACTGACCGCAGGTACCCCACCCTTATAAACTGACTGCAGGTATCCCCACCCTTAAAAACTAACTGCAGGTATCCCACCCTTATAAACTGACTGCAGGTAACCCCACCCTTATAAACTGACTGCAGGTACCCCCACCCTTATAAACTGACTGCAGGTATCCACACCCTTATAAACTGACTGCAGGTACCCCATCCTTATAAACTGAATGCAGGTACCCCACCCTTATAAACTGACCGCAGGTACCCCACCCTTATAAAATGACCGCAGGTACCCCACCCTTATAAACTGACTGCATGTATCCCCACCCTTAAAAACTAACTGCAGGTATCCCACCCTTATAAACTGACTGCAGGTACCCCCACCCTTATAAACTGACTGCAGGTACCCCCACCCTTATAAACTGACTGCAGTTATCCACACCCTTATAAACTGACTGCAGGTACCCCACCCTTATAAACTGACCGCAGGTACCCCATCCTTATAAACTGAATGCAGGTATCCCCACCCTTATAAACTGACTGCAGGTACCCCAACCCTTATAAACTGACTGCAGGTATCCACACCCTTATAAACTGACTGCAGGTACCCCACCCTTATAAACTGACTGCAGGTACCCCATCCTTATAAACTGACTGCAGGTACCCCCACCCTTATAAACTGACTGCAGGTACCCCCACCCTTATAAACTGACTGCAGGTATCCACACCCTTATAAACTGACTGCAGGTATCCCACCCTTATAAACTGACTGCAGGTATCCCCACCCTTATAAACTGACTGCAGGTATCCACACCCTTCTAAACTGACTGCAGGTACCCCACCCTTATAAACTGACTGCAGGTACCCCATCCTTATAAACTGAATGCAGGTATCCCACCCTTGTAAACTGACCACGGGTACTCCAACCCTTATAAACTGACCGCAGGTATCCACACCCTTATAAAGTGACTGCAGGTATCCACACCCTTATAAACTGACTGCAGGTACCCCATCCTTATAAACTGACTGCAGGTATCCACACCCTTATAAACTGACTGCAGGTACCCCATCCTTATAAACTGACCGCAGGTACCCCACCCTTAAAAACTGACCGCAGGTACCCCACCCTTATAAACTGACTGCAGGTATCCCCACCCTTAAAAACTAACTGCAGGTATCCCACCCTTATAAACTGACTGCAGGTATCCCCACCCTTATAAACTGACTGCAGGTATCCACACCCTTCTAAACTGACTGCAGGTACCCCACCCTTATAAACTGACTGCAGGTACCCCATCCTTATAAACTGAATGCAGGTACCCCACCCTTATAAACTGACTGCAGGTACCCCATCCTTATAAACTGAATGCTGGTATCCCACCCTTGTAAACTGACCGCAGGTACCCCACCCTTATAAACTGACCGCAGGTACCGCACCCTTATAAACTGACCGCAGGTACCCCACCCTTATAAACTGACCACATGTATCCCACCCTTATAAACTGACTGCAGGTACCCTCACCCTTATAAACTGACTGCAGGTATCCCACCCTTATAAACTGACTGCAGGTATCCCCACCCTTAAAAACTGACTGGAGGTATCCCACCCTTATAAACTGACTGCATGTACCCCACCCTTATATACTAACTGCAGGTACCCCCACCCGTATAAACTGACTGCAGGTACCCCACCCTTATAAACTCACTGCAGGTACGCCCACCCTTATAAACTGACTGCAGGTACCCCACGCTTATAAACTGACTGCAGGTACCCCAACCCTTATAAGCTGCCCGCAGGTATCCCACCCTTAAAAACTGACTGCAGGTATCCCACCCTTATAAACTGACTGCAGGTACCCCCACCCTTATAAACTGACTGCAGGTATCCACACCCCTATAAACTGACTGCAGGTACCCCACCCTTATAAACTGACTGCAGGTACCCCACCCTTATAAACTGACTGCAGGTACCCCATCCTTATAAACTGAATGCAGGTATCCCACCCTTGTAAACTGACCAAGGGTACTCCAACCCTTATAAACTGACCGCAGGTATCCACACCCTTATAAACTGACTGCAGGTACCCCATCCTTATAACTGACTGCAGGTACCCCCACCCTTATAAACTGACTGCAGGTACCCCCACCCTTATAAACTGACTGCAGGTATCCACACCCTTATAAACTGACTGCAGGTATCCCACCCTTATAAACTGACTGCAGGTATCCCCACCCTTATAAACTGACTGCAGGTATCCACACCCTTCTAAACTGACTGCAGGTACCCCACCCTTATAAACTGACTGCAGGTACCCCATCCTTATAAACTGACTGCAGGTACCCCATCCTTATAAACTGACCGCAGGTACCCCACCCTTAAAAACTGACCGCAGGTACCCCACCCTTATAAACTGACTGCAGGTATCCCCACCCTTAAAAACTAACTGCAGGTATCCCACCCTTATAAACTGACTGCAGGTAACCCCACCCTTATAAAATGACTGCAGGTACCCCCACCCTTAAAAACTGACTGCAGGTATCCCACCCTTATAAACTGACTGCAGGTACCCCCACCCTTATAAACTGACTGCAGGTATCCACACCCTTATAAACTGACCGCAGGTACCCCACCCTTATAAACTGACTGCAGGTATCCCCACCCTTAAAAACTAACTGCAGGTATCCGACCCTTATAAACTGACTGCAGGTACCCCCACCCTTATAAACTGACTGCAGGTACCCCACCCTTATAAACTGACTGCAGGTATCCCCACCCTTAAAAACTAACTGCAGGTATCCCACCCTTATAAACTGACTGCAGGTAACCCCACCCTTATAAACTGACTGCAGGTACCCCTACCCTTATAAACTGACTGCAGGTATCCACACCCTTATAAACTGACTGCAGGTACCCCATCCTTATAAACTGAATGCAGGTACCCCACCCTTATAAACTGACCGCAGGTACCCCACCCTTATAAACTGACCGCAGGTACCCCACCCTTATAAACTGACTGCAGGTATCCCCACCCTTAAAAACTAACTGCAGGTATCCGACCCTTATAAACTGACTGCAGGTACCCCCACCCTTATAAACTGACTGCAGGTACCCCCACCCTTATAAACTGACTGCAGTTATCCACACCCTTATAAACTGACTGCAGGTACCCCACCCTTATAAACTGACCGCAGGTACCCCATCCTTATAAACTGAATGCAGGTATCCCCACCCTTATAAACTGACTGCAGGTACCCCAACCCTTATAAACTGACTGCAGGTACCCCCACCCTTATAAACTGACTGCAGGTACCCCCACCCTTATAAACTGACTGCAGGTATCCACACCCTTATAAAGTGACTGCAGGTACCCCACCCTTATAAACTGACTGCAGGTACCCCATCCTTATAAACTGAATGCAGGTATCCCACCCTTGTAAACTGACCACGGGTACTCCAACCCTTATAAACTGACCGCAGGTATCCACACCCTTATAAAGTGACTGCAGGTATCCACACCCTTATAAACTGACTGCAGGTACCCCATCCTTATAAACTGACTGCAGGTATCCACACCCTTATAAACTGACTGCAGGTACCCCATCCTTATAAACTGACCGCAGGTACCCCACCCTTAAAAACTGACCGCAGGTACCCCACCCTTATAAACTGACTGCAGGTATCCCCACCCTTAAAAACTAACTGCAGGTATCCCACCCTTATAAACTGACCGCAGGTACCCCATCCTTATAAACTGAATGCAGGTATCCCCACCCTTATAAACTGACTGCAGGTACCCCAACCCTTATAAACTGACTGCAGGTACCCCCACCCTTATAAACTGACTGCAGGTACCCCCACCCTTATAAACTGACTGCAGGTATCCACACCCTTATAAACTGACTGCAGGTACCCCACCCTTATAAACTGACTGCAGGTACCCCATCCTTATAAACTGAATGCAGGTACACGACCCTTATAAACTGACCGCAGGTACCCCACCCTTAAAAACTGACCGCAGGTACCCCACCCTTATAAACTGACTGCAGGTATCCCCACCCTTAAAAACTAACTGCAGGTATCGCACCCTTATAAACTGACTGCAGGTAACCCCACCCTTATAAACTGACTGCAGGTACCCCCACCCTTATAAACTGACTGCAGGTATCCACACCCTTATAAACTGACTGCAGGTACCCCATCCTTATAAACTGAATGCAGGTACCCCACCCTTATAAACTGACCGCAGGTACCCCACCCTTATAAACTGACTGCAGGTACCTCACCCTTATAAACTGACTGCAGGTATCCCCACCCTTAAAAACTGACTGCAGGTATCCCCACCCTTAAAAACTGACTGCAGGTATCCCACCCTTATAAACTGACTGCAGGTATCCCACCCTTATAAACTGACTGCAGGTATCCCCACCCTTAAAAACTGACTGCAGGTATCCCACCCTTATAAACTGACTGCAGGTACCCCCACCCTTATAAACTGACTGCAGGTATCCACACCCTTATAAACTGACTGCAGGTACCCCCACCCTTATAAACTGACTGCAGGTATCCAGACCCTTATAAACTGACTGCAGGTACCCCACCCTTATAAACTGACCGCAGGTACCCCACCCTTATAAACTGACTGCATGTATCCCACCCTTATAAACTGACTGCAGGTACCCTCACCCTTATAAACTGACTGCAGGTATCCCCACCCTTAAAAACTGACTGCAGGTATCCCCACCCTTAAAAACTGACTGCAGGTATCCCACCCTTATAAACTGACTGCAGGTATCCCACCCTTATAAACTGACTGCAGGTATCCCCACCCTTAAAAACTGACTGCAGGTATCCCACCCTTATAAACTGACTGCAGGTACCCCCACCCTTATAAACTGACTGCAGGTATCCACACCCTTATAAACTGACTGCAGGTACCCCCACCCATATAAACTGACTGCAGGTATCCACACCCTTCTAAACTGACTGCAGGTATCCACACCCTTATAAACTGACCGCAGGTACCCCACCCTTATAAACTGACCGCAGGTACCCCACCCTTATAAACTGACCGCAGGTATCCCAACCCTTAAAAACTGACTGCAGGTATCCCACCCTTATAAACTGACTGCAGGTATCCCCACCCTTAAAAACTGACTGCAGGTATCCCACCCTTAAAAACTGACTGCAGGTATCCCACCCTTATAAACTGACTGCAGGTACCCCCACCCTAATAAACTGACTGCAGGTATCCACACCCCTCTAAATTGACTGCAGGTACCCCACCCTTATAAACTGACTGCAGGTACCCCATCCTTATAAACTGAATGCAGGTACCCGACCCTTATAAACTGACCGCAGGTACCCCACCCTTAAAAACTGACCGCAGGTACCCCACCCTTATAAACTGACTGCAGGTATCCCCACCCTTAAAAACTAACTGCAGGTATCCCACCCTTATAAACTGACTGCAGGTAACCCCACCCTTATAAACTGACTGCAGGTACCCCCACCCTTATAAACTGACTGCAGGTATCCACACCCTTATAAACTGACTGCAGGTACCCCATCCTTATAAACTGAATGCAGGTACCCCACCCTTATAAACTGACCGCAGGTACCCCACCCTTATAAAATGACCGCAGGTACCCCACCCTTATAAACTGACTGCATGTATCCCCACCCTTAAAAACTAACTGCAGGTATCCCACCCTTATAAACTGACTGCAGGTACCCCCACCCTTATAAACTGACTGCAGGTACCCCCACCCTTATAAACTGACTGCAGTTATCCACACCCTTATAAACTGACTGCAGGTACCCCACCCTTATAAACTGACCGCAGGTACCCCATCCTTATAAACTGAATGCAGGTATCCCCACCCTTATAAACTGACTGCAGGTACCCCAACCCTTATAAACTGACTGCAGGTATCCACACCCTTATAAACTGACTGCAGGTACCCCACCCTTATAAACTGACTGCAGGTACCCCATCCTTATAAACTGACTGCAGGTACCCCCACCCTTATAAACTGACTGCAGGTACCCCCACCCTTATAAACTGACTGCAGGTATCCACACCCTTATAAACTGACTGCAGGTATCCCACCCTTATAAACTGACTGCAGGTATCCCCACCCTTATAAACTGACTGCAGGTATCCACACCCTTCTAAACTGACTGCAGGTACCCCACCCTTATAAACTGACTGCAGGTACCCCATCCTTATAAACTGAATGCAGGTACCCCACCCTTATAAACTGACTGCAGGTACCCCATCCTTATAAACTGAATGCTGGTATCCCACCCTTGTAAACTGACCGCAGGTACCCCACCCTTATAAACTGACCGCAGGTACCGCACCCTTATAAACTGACCGCAGGTACCCCACCCTTATAAACTGACCACATGTATCCCACCCTTATAAACTGACTGCAGGTACCCTCACCCTTATAAACTGACTGCAGGTATCCCACCCTTATAAACTGACTGCAGGTATCCCCACCCTTAAAAACTGACTGGAGGTATCCCACCCTTATAAACTGACTGCATGTACCCCACCCTTATATACTAACTGCAGGTACCCCCACCCGTATAAACTGACTGCAGGTACCCCACCCTTATAAACTCACTGCAGGTACGCCCACCCTTATAAACTGACTGCAGGTACCCCACGCTTATAAACTGACTGCAGGTACCCCAACCCTTATAAGCTGCCCGCAGGTATCCCACCCTTAAAAACTGACTGCAGGTATCCCACCCTTATAAACTGACTGCAGGTACCCCCACCCTTATAAACTGACTGCAGGTATCCACACCCCTATAAACTGACTGCAGGTACCCCACCCTTATAAACTGACTGCAGGTACCCCACCCTTATAAACTGACTGCAGGTACCCCATCCTTATAAACTGAATGCAGGTATCCCACCCTTGTAAACTGACCAAGGGTACTCCAACCCTTATAAACTGACCGCAGGTATCCACACCCTTATAAACTGACTGCAGGTACCCCATCCTTATAACTGACTGCAGGTACCCCCACCCTTATAAACTGACTGCAGGTACCCCCACCCTTATAAACTGACTGCAGGTATCCACACCCTTATAAACTGACTGCAGGTATCCCACCCTTATAAACTGACTGCAGGTATCCCCACCCTTATAAACTGACTGCAGGTATCCACACCCTTCTAAACTGACTGCAGGTAGCCCACCCTTATAAACTGACTGCAGGTACCCCACGCTTATAAACTGACTGCAGGTACCCCACCCTTATAAACTGACCGCAGGTACCCCACCCTTAAAAACTGACCGCAGGTACCCCACCCTTATAAACTGACTGCAGGTATCCCCACCCTTAAAAACTGACTGCAGGTATCCCACCCTTATAAACTGACTGCAGGTATCCCACCCTTATAAACTGACTGCAGGTACCCCCACCCTAATAAACTGACTGCAGGTATCCACACCCCTCTAAATTGACTGCAGGTACCCCACCCTTATAAACTGACTGCAGGTACCCCATCCTTATAAACTGAATGCAGGTACCCGACCCTTATAAACTGACCGCAGGTACCCCACCCTTAAAAACTGACCGCAGGTACCCCACCCTTATAAACTGACTGCAGGTATCCCCACCCTTAAAAACTAACTGCAGGTATCCCACCCTTATAAACTGACTGCAGGTAACCCCACCCTTATAAACTGACTGCAGGTACCCCCACCCTTATAAACTGACTGCAGGTATCCACACCCTTATAAACTGACTGCAGGTACCCCACCCTTATAAACTGACCGCAGGTACCCCACCCTTATAAACTGACCGCAGGTACCCCACCCTTATAAACTGACTGCAGGTACCCCACCCTTATAAACTGACTGCAAGTACCCCACCCTTATAAACTGACTGCAGGTACCCCACCCTTATAAACTGACTGCAGGTATCCACACCCTTATAAACTGACTGCAGGTACCCCCACCCTTATAAACTGACTGCAGTTATCCACACCCTTATAAACTGACTGCAGGTACCCCACCCTTATAAACTGACCGCAGGTACCCCATCCTTATAAACTGAATGCAGGTATCCACACCCTTATAAACTGACTGCAGGTACCCCAACCCTTATAAACTGACTGCAGGTACCCCATCCTTATAAACTGACTGCAGGTACCCCACCCTTATAAACTGACTGCAGGTACCCCATCCTTATAAACTGACCGCAGGTACCCCCACCCTTATAAACTGACCGCAGGTACCCCACCCTTATAAACTGACTGCAGGTATCCACACCCTTATAAACTGACTGCAGGTATCCCACCCTTATAAACTGACTGCAGGTATCCCCACCCTTATAAACTGACTGCAGGTATCCACACCCTTCTAAACTGACTGCAGGTACCCCACCCTTATAAACTGACTGCAGGTACCCCATCCTTATAAACTGAATGCAGGTACCCCACCCTTATAAACTGACTGCAGGTACCCCATCCTTATAAACTGAATGCTGGTATCCCACCCTTGTAAACTGACCGCAGGTACCCCACCCTTATAAACTGACCGCAGGTACCGCACCCTTATAAACTGACCGCAGGTACCCCACCCTTATAAACTGACCACATGTATCCCACCCTTATAAACTGACTGCAGGTACCCTCACCCTTATAAACTGACTGCAGGTATCCCACCCTTATAAACTGACTGCAGGTATCCCCACCCTTAAAAACTGACTGGAGGTATCCCACCCTTATAAACTGACTGCATGTACCCCACCCTTATATACTAACTGCAGGTACCCCCACCCGTATAAACTGACTGCAGGTACCCCACCCTTATAAACTCACTGCAGGTACGCCCACCCTTATAAACTGACTGCAGGTACCCCACGCTTATAAACTGACTGCAGGTACCCCAACCCTTATAAGCTGCCCGCAGGTATCCCACCCTTAAAAACTGACTGCAGGTATCCCACCCTTATAAACTGACTGCAGGTACCCCCACCCTTATAAACTGACTGCAGGTATCCACACCCCTATAAACTGACTGCAGGTACCCCACCCTTATAAACTGACTGCAGGTACCCCACCCTTATAAACTGACTGCAGGTACCCCATCCTTATAAACTGAATGCAGGTATCCCACCCTTGTAAACTGACCAAGGGTACTCCAACCCTTATAAACTGACCGCAGGTATCCACACCCTTATAAACTGACTGCAGGTACCCCATCCTTATAACTGACTGCAGGTACCCCCACCCTTATAAACTGACTGCAGGTACCCCCACCCTTATAAACTGACTGCAGGTATCCACACCCTTATAAACTGACTGCAGGTATCCCACCCTTATAAACTGACTGCAGGTATCCCCACCCTTATAAACTGACTGCAGGTATCCACACCCTTCTAAACTGACTGCAGGTACCCCACCCTTATAAACTGACTGCAGGTACCCCATCCTTATAAACTGACTGCAGGTACCCCATCCTTATAAACTGACCGCAGGTACCCCACCCTTAAAAACTGACCGCAGGTACCCCACCCTTATAAACTGACTGCAGGTATCCCCACCCTTAAAAACTAACTGCAGGTATCCCACCCTTATAAACTGACTGCAGGTAACCCCACCCTTATAAAATGACTGCAGGTACCCCTACCCTTATAAACTGACTGCAGGTATCCACACCCTTATAAACTGACTGCAGGTACCCCATCCTTATAAACTGAATGCAGGTACCCCACCCTTATAAACTGACCGCAGGTACCCCACCCTTATAAACTGACCGCAGGTACCCCACCCTTATAAACTGACTGCAGGTATCCCCACCCTTAAAAACTAACTGCAGGTATCCGACCCTTATAAACTGACTGCAGGTACCCCCACCCTTATAAACTGACTGCAGGTACCCCCACCCTTATAAACTGACTGCAGTTATCCACACCCTTATAAACTGACTGCAGGTACCCCACCCTTATAAACTGACCGCAGGTACCCCATCCTTATAAACTGAATGCAGGTATCCCCACCCTTATAAACTGACTGCAGGTACCCCAACCCTTATAAACTGACTGCAGGTACCCCCACCCTTATAAACTGACTGCAGGTACCCCCACCCTTATAAACTGACTGCAGGTATCCACACCCTTATAAAGTGACTGCAGGTACCCCACCCTTATAAACTGACTGCAGGTACCCCATCCTTATAAACTGAATGCAGGTATCCCACCCTTGTAAACTGACCACGGGTACTCCAACCCTTATAAACTGACCGCAGGTATCCACACCCTTATAAAGTGACTGCAGGTATCCACACCCTTATAAACTGACTGCAGGTACCCCATCCTTATAAACTGACTGCAGGTATCCACACCCTTATAAACTGACTGCAGGTACCCCATCCTTATAAACTGACCGCAGGTACCCCACCCTTAAAAACTGACCGCAGGTACCCCACCCTTATAAACTGACTGCAGGTATCCCCACCCTTAAAAACTAACTGCAGGTATCCCACCCTTATAAACTGACTGCAGGTAACCCCACCCTTATAAACTGACTGCAGGTACCCCTACCCTTATAAACTGACTGCAGGTATCCACACCCTTATAAACTGACTGCAGGTACCCCATCCTTATAAACTGACTGCAGGTACCCCACCCTTATAAACTGACCGCAGGTACCCCACCCTTATAAACTGACCGCAGGTACCCCACCCTTATAAACTGACTGCAGGTATCCCCACCCTTAAAAACTAACTGCAGGTATCCGACCCTTATAAACTGACTGCAGGTACCCCCACCCTTATAAACTGACTGCAGGTACCCCCACCCTTATAAACTGACTGCAGTTATCCACACCCTTATAAACTGACTGCAGGTACCCCACCCTTATAAACTGACCGCAGGTACCCCATCCTTATAAACTGACTGCAGGTACCCCATCCTTATAAACTGACCGCAGGTACCCCACCCTTAAAAACTGACCGCAGGTACCCCACCCTTATAAACTGACTGCAGGTATCCCCACCCTTAAAAACTAACTGCAGGTATCCCACCCTTATAAACTGACTGCAGGTAACCCCACCCTTATAAAATGACTGCAGGTACCCCTACCCTTATAAACTGACTGCAGGTATCCACACCCTTATAAACTGACTGCAGGTACCCCATCCTTATAAACTGAATGCAGGTACCCCACCCTTATAAACTGACCGCAGGTACCCCACCCTTATAAACTGACCGCAGGTACCCCACCCTTATAAACTGACTGCAGGTATCCCCACCCTTAAAAACTAACTGCAGGTATCCGACCCTTATAAACTGACTGCAGGTACCCCCACCCTTATAAACTGACTGCAGGTACCCCCACCCTTATAAACTGACTGCAGTTATCCACACCCTTATAAACTGACTGCAGGTACCCCACCCTTATAAACTGACCGCAGGTACCCCATCCTTATAAACTGAATGCAGGTATCCCCACCCTTATAAACTGACTGCAGGTACCCCAACCCTTATAAACTGACTGCAGGTACCCCCACCCTTATAAACTGACTGCAGGTACCCCCACCCTTATAAACTGACTGCAGGTACCCCACCCTTATAAACTGACCGCAGGTACCCCATCCTTATAAACTGAATGCAGGTATCCCCACCCTTATAAACTGACTGCAGGTACCCCAACCCTTATAAACTGACTGCAGGTACCCCCACCCTTATAAACTGACTGCAGGTACCCCCACCCTTATAAACTGACTGCAGGTATCCACACCCTTATAAACTGACTGCAGGTACCCCACCCTTATAAACTGACTGCAGGTACCCCATCCTTATAAACTGAATGCAGGTACACGACCCTTATAAACTGACCGCAGGTACCCCACCCTTAAAAACTGACCGCAGGTACCCCACCCTTATAAACTGACTGCAGGTATCCCCACCCTTAAAAACTAACTGCAGGTATCCCACCCTTATAAACTGACTGCAGGTAACCCCACCCTTATAAACTGACTGCAGGTACCCCCACCCTTATAAACTGACTGTAGGTATCCACACCCTTATAAACTGACTGCAGGTACCCCATCCTTATAAACTGAATGCAGGTACCCCACCCTTATAAACTGACCGCAGGTACCCCACCCTTATAAACTGACTGCAGGTACCTCACCCTTATAAACTGACTGCAGGTATCCCCACCCTTAAAAACTGACTGCAGGTATCCCCACCCTTAAAAACTGACTGCAGGTATCCCACCCTTATAAACTGACTGCAGGTATCCCACCCTTATAAACTGACTGCAGGTATCCCCACCCTTAAAAACTGACTGCAGGTATCCCACCCTTATAAACTGACTGCAGGTACCCCCACCCTTATAAACTGACTGCAGGTATCCACACCCTTATAAACTGACTGCAGGTACCCCCACCCTTATAAACTGACTGCAGGTATCCAGACCCTTATAAACTGACTGCAGGTACCCCACCCTTATAAACTGACCGCAGGTACCCCACCCTTATAAACTGACTGCATGTATCCCACCCTTATAAACTGACTGCAGGTACCCTCACCCTTATAAACTGACTGCAGGTATCCCCACCCTTAAAAACTGACTGCAGGTATCCCCACCCTTAAAAACTGACTGCAGGTATCCCACCCTTATAAACTGACTGCAGGTATCCCACCCTTATAAACTGACTGCAGGTATCCCCACCCTTAAAAACTGACTGCAGGTATCCCACCCTTATAAACTGACTGCAGGTACCCCCACCCTTATAAACTGACTGCAGGTATCCACACCCTTATAAACTGACTGCAGGTACCCCCACCCATATAAACTGACTGCAGGTATCCACACCCTTCTAAACTGACTGCAGGTATCCACACCCTTATAAACTGACCGCAGGTACCCCACCCTTATAAACTGACCGCAGGTACCCCACCCTTATAAACTGACCGCAGGTATCCCAACCCTTAAAAACTGACTGCAGGTATCCCACCCTTATAAACTGACTGCAGGTATCCCCACCCTTAAAAACTGACTGCAGGTATCCCACCCTTAAAAACTGACTGCAGGTATCCCACCCTTATAAACTGACTGCAGGTACCCCCACCCTAATAAACTGACTGCAGGTATCCACACCCCTCTAAATTGACTGCAGGTACCCCACCCTTATAAACTGACTGCAGGTACCCCATCCTTATAAACTGAATGCAGGTACCCGACCCTTATAAACTGACCGCAGGTACCCCACCCTTAAAAACTGACCGCAGGTACCCCACCCTTATAAACTGACTGCAGGTATCCCCACCCTTAAAAACTAACTGCAGGTATCCCACCCTTATAAACTGACTGCAGGTAACCCCACCCTTATAAACTGACTGCAGGTACCCCCACCCTTATAAACTGACTGCAGGTATCCACACCCTTATAAACTGACTGCAGGTACCCCATCCTTATAAACTGAATGCAGGTACCCCACCCTTATAAACTGACCGCAGGTACCCCACCCTTATAAAATGACCGCAGGTACCCCACCCTTATAAACTGACTGCATGTATCCCCACCCTTAAAAACTAACTGCAGGTATCCCACCCTTATAAACTGACTGCAGGTACCCCCACCCTTATAAACTGACTGCAGGTACCCCCACCCTTATAAACTGACTGCAGTTATCCACACCCTTATAAACTGACTGCAGGTACCCCACCCTTATAAACTGACCGCAGGTACCCCATCCTTATAAACTGAATGCAGGTATCCCCACCCTTATAAACTGACTGCAGGTACCCCAACCCTTATAAACTGACTGCAGGTATCCACACCCTTATAAACTGACTGCAGGTACCCCACCCTTATAAACTGACTGCAGGTACCCCATCCTTATAAACTGACTGCAGGTACCCCCACCCTTATAAACTGACTGCAGGTACCCCCACCCTTATAAACTGACTGCAGGTATCCACACCCTTATAAACTGACTGCAGGTATCCCACCCTTATAAACTGACTGCAGGTATCCCCACCCTTATAAACTGACTGCAGGTATCCACACCCTTCTAAACTGACTGCAGGTACCCCACCCTTATAAACTGACTGCAGGTACCCCATCCTTATAAACTGAATGCAGGTACCCCACCCTTATAAACTGACTGCAGGTACCCCATCCTTATAAACTGAATGCTGGTATCCCACCCTTGTAAACTGACCGCAGGTACCCCACCCTTATAAACTGACCGCAGGTACCGCACCCTTATAAACTGACCGCAGGTACCCCACCCTTATAAACTGACCACATGTATCCCACCCTTATAAACTGACTGCAGGTACCCTCACCCTTATAAACTGACTGCAGGTATCCCACCCTTATAAACTGACTGCAGGTATCCCCACCCTTAAAAACTGACTGGAGGTATCCCACCCTTATAAACTGACTGCATGTACCCCACCCTTATATACTAACTGCAGGTACCCCCACCCGTATAAACTGACTGCAGGTACCCCACCCTTATAAACTCACTGCAGGTACCCCACCCTTATAAACTGACCGCAGGTACCCCATCCTTATAAACTGAATGCAGGTATCCCCACCCTTATAAACTGACTGCAGGTACCCCAACCCTTATAAACTGACTGCAGGTACCCCCACCCTTATAAACTGACTGCAGGTACCCCCACCCTTATAAACTGACTGCAGGTATCCACACCCTTATAAACTGACTGCAGGTACCCCACCCTTATAAACTGACTGCAGGTACCCCATCCTTATAAACTGAATGCAGGTACACGACCCTTATAAACTGACCGCAGGTACCCCACCCTTAAAAACTGACCGCAGGTACCCCACCCTTATAAACTGACTGCAGGTATCCCCACCCTTAAAAACTAACTGCAGGTATCCCACCCTTATAAACTGACTGCAGGTAACCCCACCCTTATAAACTGACTGCAGGTACCCCCACCCTTATAAACTAACTGCAGGTATCCACACCCTTATAAACTGACTGCAGGTACCCCATCCTTATAAACTGAATGCAGGTACCCCACCCTTATAAACTGACCGCAGGTACCCCACCCTTATAAACTGACTGCAGGTACCTCACCCTTATAAACTGACTGCAGGTATCCCCACCCTTAAAAACTGACTGCAGGTATCCCCACCCTTAAAAACTGACTGCAGGTATCCCACCCTTATAAACTGACTGCAGGTATCCCACCCTTATAAACTGACTGCAGGTATCCCCACCCTTAAAAACTGACTGCAGGTATCCCACCCTTATAAACTGACTGCAGGTACCCCCACCCTTATAAACTGACTGCAGGTATCCACACCCTTATAAACTGACTGCAGGTACCCCCACCCTTATAAACTGACTGCAGGTATCCAGACCCTTATAAACTGACTGCAGGTACCCCACCCTTATAAACTGACCGCAGGTACCCCACCCTTATAAACTGACTGCATGTATCCCACCCTTATAAACTGACTGCAGGTACCCTCACCCTTATAAACTGACTGCAGGTATCCCCACCCTTAAAAACTGACTGCAGGTATCCCCACCCTTAAAAACTGACTGCAGGTATCCCACCCTTATAAACTGACTGCAGGTATCCCACCCTTATAAACTGACTGCAGGTATCCCCACCCTTAAAAACTGACTGCAGGTATCCCACCCTTATAAACTGACTGCAGGTACCCCCACCCTTATAAACTGACTGCAGGTATCCACACCCTTATAAACTGACTGCAGGTACCCCCACCCATATAAACTGACTGCAGGTATCCACACCCTTCTAAACTGACTGCAGGTATCCACACCCTTATAAACTGACCGCAGGTACCCCACCCTTATAAACTGACCGCAGGTACCCCACCCTTATAAACTGACCGCAGGTATCCCAACCCTTAAAAACTGACTGCAGGTATCCCACCCTTATAAACTGACTGCAGGTATCCCCACCCTTAAAAACTGACTGCAGGTATCCCACCCTTAAAAACTGACTGCAGGTATCCCACCCTTATAAACTGACTGCAGGTACCCCCACCCTAATAAACTGACTGCAGGTATCCACACCCCTCTAAATTGACTGCAGGTACCCCACCCTTATAAACTGACTGCAGGTACCCCATCCTTATAAACTGAATGCAGGTACCCGACCCTTATAAACTGACCGCAGGTACCCCACCCTTAAAAACTGACCGCAGGTACCCCACCCTTATAAACTGACTGCAGGTATCCCCACCCTTAAAAACTAACTGCAGGTATCCCACCCTTATAAACTGACTGCAGGTAACCCCACCCTTATAAACTGACTGCAGGTACCCCCACCCTTATAAACTGACTGCAGGTATCCACACCCTTATAAACTGACTGCAGGTACCCCATCCTTATAAACTGAATGCAGGTACCCCACCCTTATAAACTGACCGCAGGTACCCCACCCTTATAAAATGACCGCAGGTACCCCACCCTTATAAACTGACTGCATGTATCCCCACCCTTAAAAACTAACTGCAGGTATCCCACCCTTATAAACTGACTGCAGGTACCCCCACCCTTATAAACTGACTGCAGGTACCCCCACCCTTATAAACTGACTGCAGTTATCCACACCCTTATAAACTGACTGCAGGTACCCCACCCTTATAAACTGACCGCAGGTACCCCATCCTTATAAACTGAATGCAGGTATCCCCACCCTTATAAACTGACTGCAGGTACCCCAACCCTTATAAACTGACTGCAGGTATCCACACCCTTATAAACTGACTGCAGGTACCCCACCCTTATAAACTGACTGCAGGTACCCCATCCTTATAAACTGACTGCAGGTACCCCCACCCTTATAAACTGACTGCAGGTACCCCCACCCTTATAAACTGACTGCAGGTATCCACACCCTTATAAACTGACTGCAGGTATCCCACCCTTATAAACTGACTGCAGGTATCCCCACCCTTATAAACTGACTGCAGGTATCCACACCCTTCTAAACTGACTGCAGGTACCCCACCCTTATAAACTGACTGCAGGTACCCCATCCTTATAAACTGAATGCAGGTACCCCACCCTTATAAACTGACTGCAGGTACCCCATCCTTATAAACTGAATGCTGGTATCCCACCCTTGTAAACTGACCGCAGGTACCCCACCCTTATAAACTGACCGCAGGTACCGCACCCTTATAAACTGACCGCAGGTACCCCACCCTTATAAACTGACCACATGTATCCCACCCTTATAAACTGACTGCAGGTACCCTCACCCTTATAAACTGACTGCAGGTATCCCACCCTTATAAACTGACTGCAGGTATCCCCACCCTTAAAAACTGACTGGAGGTATCCCACCCTTATAAACTGACTGCATGTACCCCACCCTTATATACTAACTGCAGGTACCCCCACCCGTATAAACTGACTGCAGGTACCCCACCCTTATAAACTCACTGCAGGTACGCCCACCCTTATAAACTGACTGCAGGTACCCCACGCTTATAAACTGACTGCAGGTACCCCAACCCTTATAAGCTGCCCGCAGGTATCCCACCCTTAAAAACTGACTGCAGGTATCCCACCCTTATAAACTGACTGCAGGTACCCCCACCCTTATAAACTGACTGCAGGTATCCACACCCCTATAAACTGACTGCAGGTACCCCACCCTTATAAACTGACTGCAGGTACCCCACCCTTATAAACTGACTGCAGGTACCCCATCCTTATAAACTGAATGCAGGTATCCCACCCTTGTAAACTGACCAAGGGTACTCCAACCCTTATAAACTGACCGCAGGTATCCACACCCTTATAAACTGACTGCAGGTACCCCATCCTTATAACTGACTGCAGGTACCCCCACCCTTATAAACTGACTGCAGGTACCCCCACCCTTATAAACTGACTGCAGGTATCCACACCCTTATAAACTGACTGCAGGTATCCCACCCTTATAAACTGACTGCAGGTATCCCCACCCTTATAAACTGACTGCAGGTATCCACACCCTTCTAAACTGACTGCAGGTACCCCACCCTTATAAACTGACTGCAGGTACCCCATCCTTATAAACTGACTGCAGGTACCCCATCCTTATAAACTGACCGCAGGTACCCCACCCTTAAAAACTGACCGCAGGTACCCCACCCTTATAAACTGACTGCAGGTATCCCCACCCTTAAAAACTAACTGCAGGTATCCAACCCTTATAAACTGACTGCAGGTAACCCCACCCTTATAAAATGACTGCAGGTACCCCTACCCTTATAAACTGACTGCAGGTATCCACACCCTTATAAACTGACTGCAGGTACCCCATCCTTATAAACTGAATGCAGGTACCCCACCCTTATAAACTGACCGCAGGTACCCCACCCTTATAAACTGACTGCAGGTATCCCCACCCTTAAAAACTAACTGCAGGTATCCCACCCTTATAAACTGACTGCAGGTAACCCCACCCTTATAAACTGACTGCAGGTACCCCCACCCTTATAAACTGACAGCAGGTATCCACACCCTTATAAACTGACTGCAGGTACCCCATCCTTATAAACTGAATGCAGGTACCCCACCCTTATAAACTGACCGCAGGTACCCCACCCTTATAAACTGACTGCAGGTACCCCACCCTTATAAACTGACTGCAGGTATCCCCACCCTTAAAAACTAAGTGCATGTATCCCACCCTTATAGACTGACTGCAGGTACCCCCACCCTTATAAACTGACTGCAGGTACCCCCACCCTTATAAACTGACTGCAGTTATCCACACCCTTATAAACTGACTGCAGGTACCCCACCCTTATAAACTGACCGCAGGTACCCCATCCTTATAAACTGAATGCAGGTATCCCCACCCTTATAAACTGACTGCAGGTACCCCAACCCTTATAAACTGACTGCAGGTATCCACACCCTTATAAACTGACTGCAGGTACCCCATCCTTATAAACTGACTGCAGGTACCCCCACCCTTATAAACTGACTGCGGGTACCCCCACCCTTATAAACTGAGTGCAGGTATCCACACCCTTATAAACTGACTGCAGGTACCCCACCCTTATAAACTGACTGCAGGTATCCCCACCCTTATAAACTGACTGCAGGTATCCACACCCTTCTAAACTGACTGCAGGTACCCCACCCTTATAAACTGACTGCAGGTACCCCATCCTTATAAACAGAATGCAGGTACCCCACCCTTATAAACTGACTGCAGGTACCCCATCCTTATAAACTGAATGCAGGTATCCCACCCTTGTAAACTGACCGCAGGTACCCCACCCTTATAAACTGACCGCAGGTACCCCACCCTTATAAACTGACCGCAGGTACCCCACCCTTAAAAACTGACCGCATGTATCCCACCCTTATAAACTGACTGCAGGTACCCTCACCCTTATAAACTGACTGCGGGTATCCCACCCTTCTAAACTGACTGCAGGTATCCCCACCCTTAAAAACTGACTGGAGGTATCCCACCCTTATAAACTGACTGCATGTACCCCACCCTTATAAACTAACTGCAGGTACCCCCACCCTTATAAACTGACCGCAGGTACCCCACCCTTATAAACTGACCGCAGGTACCCCACCCTTATAAACTGACTGCAGGTATCCCCACCCTTAAAAACTAACTGCAGGTATCCCACCCTTATAAACTGACTGCAGGTACCCCCACCCTTATAAACTGACTGCAGGTACCCCCACCCTTATAAACTGACTGCAGGTATCCACACCCTTATAAACTGACTGCAGGTACCCCACCCTTATAAACTGACTGCAGGTACCCCATCCTTATAAACTGAATGCAGGTATCCCACCCTTGTAAACTGACCACGGGTACTCCAACCCTTATAAACTGACCGCAGGTATCCACACCCTTATAAACTGACTGCAGGTATCCACACCCTTATAAACTGACTGCAGGTACCCCATCCTTATAAACTGACTGCAGGTACCCCCACCCTTATAAACTGACTGCAGGTACCCCCACCCTTATAAACTGACTGCAGGTATCCACACCCTTATAAACTGACTGCAGGTATCCCACCCTTATAAACTGACTGCAGGTATCCCCACCCTTATAAACTGACTGCAGGTATCCACACCCTTATAAACTGACTGCAGGTACCCCACCCTTATAAACTGACTGCAGGTACCCCATCCTTATAAACTGAATGCTGGTATCCCACCCTTGTAAACTGACCGCAGGTACCCCACCCTTATAAACTGACCGCAGGTACCGCACCCTTATAAACTGACCGCAGGTACCCCACCCTTATAAACTGACCACATGTATCCCACCCTTATAAACTGACTGCAGGTACCCTCACCCTTATAAATTGACTGCAGGTATCCCACCCTTATAAACTGACTGCAGGTATCCCCACCCTTAAAAACTGACTGGAGGTATCCCACCCTTATAAACTGACTGCATGTACCCCACCCTTATATACTAACTGCAGGTACCCCCACCCGTATAAACTGACTGCAGGTACCCCACCCTTATAAACTCACTGCAGGTACGCCCACCCTTATAAACTGACTGCAGGTACCCCACGCTTATAAACTGACTGCAGGTACCCCAACCCTTATAAGCTGCCCGCAGGTATCCCACCCTTAAAAACTGACTGCAGGTATCCCACCCTTATAAACTGACTGCAGGTACCCCCACCCTTATAAACTGACTGCAGGTATCCACACCCCTATAAACTGACTGCAGGTACCCCACCCTTATAAACTGACTGCAGGTACCCCACCCTTATAAACTGACTGCAGGTACCCCATCCTTATAAACTGAATGCAGGTATCCCACCCTTGTAAACTGACCAAGGGTACTCCAACCCTTATAAACTGACCGCAGGTATCCACACCCTTATAAACTGACTGCAGGTACCCCATCCTTATAACTGACTGCAGGTACCCCCACCCTTATAAACTGACTGCAGGTACCCCCACCCTTATAAACTGACTGCAGGTATCCACACCCTTATAAACTGACTGCAGGTATCCCACCCTTATAAACTGACTGCAGGTATCCCCACCCTTATAAACTGACTGCAGGTATCCACACCCTTCTAAACTGACTGCAGGTACCCCACCCTTATAAACTGACTGCAGGTACCCCATCCTTATAAACTGACTGCAGGTACCCCATCCTTATAAACTGACCGCAGGTACCCCACCCTTAAAAACTGACCGCAGGTACCCCACCCTTATAAACTGACTGCAGGTATCCCCACCCTTAAAAACTAACTGCAGGTATCCAACCCTTATAAACTGACTGCAGGTAACCCCACCCTTATAAAATGACTGCAGGTACCCCTACCCTTATAAACTGACTGCAGGTATCCACACCCTTATAAACTGACTGCAGGTACCCCATCCTTATAAACTGAATGCAGGTACCCCACCCTTATAAACTGACCGCAGGTACCCCACCCTTATAAACTGACCGCAGGTACCCCACCCTTATAAACTGACTGCAGGTATCCCCACCCTTAAAAACTAACTGCAGGTATCCGACCCTTATAAACTGACTGCAGGTACCCCCACCCTTATAAACTGACTGCAGGTACCCCCACCCTTATAAACTGACTGCAGTTATCCACACCCTTATAAACTGACTGCAGGTACCCCACCCTTATAAACTGACCACAGGTACCCCATCCTTATAAACTGAATGCAGGTATCCCCACCCTTATAAACTGACTGCAGGTACCCCAACCCTTATAAACTGACTGCAGGTACCCCCACCCTTATAAACTGACTGCAGGTACCCCCACCCTTATAAACTGACTGCAGGTATCCACACCCTTATAAAGTGACTGCAGGTACCCCACCCTTATAAACTGACTGCAGGTACCCCATCCTTATAAACTGAATGCAGGTACACGACCCTTATAAACTGACCGCAGGTACCCCACCCTTAAAAACTGACCGCAGGTACCCCACCCTTATAAACTGACTGCAGGTATCCCCACCCTTAAAAACTAACTGCAGGTATCCCACCCTTATAAACTGACTGCAGGTAACCCCACCCTTATAAACTGACTGCAGGTACCCCCACCCTTATAAACTGACAGCAGGTATCCACACCCTTATAAACTGACTGCAGGTACCCCATCCTTATAAACTGAATGCAGGTACCCCACCCTTATAAACTGACCGCAGGTACCCCACCCTTATAAACTGACTGCAGGTACCCCACCCTTATAAACTGACTGCAGGTATCCCCACCCTTAAAAACTAAGTGCAGGTATCCCACCCTTATAGACTGACTGCAGGTACCCCCACCCTTATAAACTGACTGCAGGTACCCCCACCCTTATAAACTGACTGCAGTTATCCACACCCTTATAAACTGACTGCAGGTACCCCACCCTTATAAACTGACCGCAGGTACCCCATCCTTATAAACTGAATGCAGGTATCCCCACCCTTATAAACTGACTGCAGGTACCCCAACCCTTATAAACTGACTGCAGGTATCCACACCCTTATAAACTGACTGCAGGTACCCCATCCTTATAAACTGACTGCAGGTACCCCCACCCTTATAAACTGACTGCGGGTACCCCCACCCTTATAAACTGAGTGCAGGTATCCACACCCTTATAAACTGACTGCAGGTACCCCACCCTTATAAACTGACTGCAGGTATCCCCACCCTTATAAACTGACTGCAGGTATCCACACCCTTCTAAACTGACTGCAGGTACCCCACCCTTATAAACTGACTGCAGGTACCCCATCCTTATAAACAGAATGCAGGTACCCCACCCTTATAAACTGACTGCAGGTACCCCATCCTTATAAACTGAATGCAGGTATCCCACCCTTGTAAACTGACCGCAGGTACCCCACCCTTATAAACTGACCGCAGGTACCCCACCCTTATAAACTGACCGCAGGTACCCCACCCTTAAAAACTGACCGCATGTATCCCACCCTTATAAACTGACTGCAGGTACCCTCACCCTTATAAACTGACTGCGGGTATCCCACCCTTCTAAACTGACTGCAGGTATCCCCACCCTTAAAAACTGACTGGAGGTATCCCACCCTTATAAACTGACTGCATGTACCCCACCCTTATAAACTAACTGCAGGTACCCCCACCCGTATAAACTGAATGCAGGTACCCCACCCTTATAAACTGACCGCAGGTACCCCACCCTTATAAACTGACCGCAGGTACCCCACCCTTATAAACTGACTGCAGGTATCCCCACCCTTAAAAACTAACTGCAGGTATCCCACCCTTATAAACTGACTGCAGGTACCCCCACCCTTATAAACTGACTGCAGGTACCCCCACCCTTATAAACTGACTGCAGGTATCCACACCCTTATAAACTGACTGCAGGTACCCCACCCTTATAAACTGACTGCAGGTACCCCATCCTTATAAACTGAATGCAGGTATCCCACCCTTGTAAACTGACCACGGGTACTCCAACCCTTATAAACTGACCGCAGGTATCCACACCCTTATAAACTGACTGCAGGTATCCACACCCTTATAAACTGACTGCAGGTACCCCATCCTTATAAACTGACTGCAGGTACCCCCACCCTTATAAACTGACTGCAGGTACCCCCACCCTTATAAACTGACTGCAGGTATCCACACCCTTATAAACTGACTGCAGGTATCCCACCCTTATAAACTGACTGCAGGTATCCCCACCCTTATAAACTGACTGCAGGTATCCACACCCTTATAAACTGACTGCAGGTACCCCACCCTTATAAACTGACTGCAGGTACCCCATCCTTATAAACTGAATGCTGGTATCCCACCCTTGTAAACTGACCGCAGGTACCCCACCCTTATAAACTGACCGCAGGTACCGCACCCTTATAAACTGACCGCAGGTACCCCACCCTTATAAACTGACCACATGTATCCCACCCTTATAAACTGACTGCAGGTACCCTCACCCTTATAAACTGACTGCAGGTATCCCACCCTTATAAACTGACTGCAGGTATCCCCACCCTTAAAAACTGACTGGAGGTATCCCACCCTTATAAACTGACTGCATGTACCCCACCCTTATATACTAACTGCAGGTACCCCCACCCGTATAAACTGACTGCAGGTACCCCACCCTTATAAACTCACTGCAGGTACGCCCACCCTTATAAACTGACTGCAGGTACCCCACGCTTATAAACTGACTGCAGGTACCCCAACCCTTATAAGCTGCCCGCAGGTATCCCACCCTTAAAAACTGACTGCAGGTATCCCACCCTTATAAACTGACTGCAGGTACCCCCACCCTTATAAACTGACTGCAGGTATCCACACCCCTATAAACTGACTGCAGGTACCCCACCCTTATAAACTGACTGCAGGTACCCCACCCTTATAAACTGACTGCAGGTACCCCATCCTTATAAACTGAATGCAGGTATCCCACCCTTGTAAACTGACCAAGGGTACTCCAACCCTTATAAACTGACCGCAGGTATCCACACCCTTATAAACTGACTGCAGGTACCCCATCCTTATAACTGACTGCAGGTACCCCCACCCTTATAAACTGACTGCAGGTACCCCCACCCTTATAAACTGACTGCAGGTATCCACACCCTTATAAACTGACTGCAGGTATCCCACCCTTATAAACTGACTGCAGGTATCCCCACCCTTATAAACTGACTGCAGGTATCCACACCCTTCTAAACTGACTGCAGGTACCCCACCCTTATAAACTGACTGCAGGTACCCCATCCTTATAAACTGACTGCAGGTACCCCATCCTTATAAACTGACCGCAGGTACCCCACCCTTAAAAACTGACCGCAGGTACCCCACCCTTATAAACTGACTGCAGGTATCCCCACCCTTAAAAACTAACTGCAGGTATCCAACCCTTATAAACTGACTGCAGGTAACCCCACCCTTATAAAATGACTGCAGGTACCCCTACCCTTATAAACTGACTGCAGGTATCCACACCCTTATAAACTGACTGCAGGTACCCCATCCTTATAAACTGAATGCAGGTACCCCACCCTTATAAACTGACCGCAGGTACCCCACCCTTATAAACTGACCGCAGGTACCCCACCCTTATAAACTGACTGCAGGTATCCCCACCCTTAAAAACTAACTGCAGGTATCCGACCCTTATAAACTGACTGCAGGTACCCCCACCCTTATAAACTGACTGCAGGTACCCCCACCCTTATAAACTGACTGCAGTTATCCACACCCTTATAAACTGACTGCAGGTACCCCACCCTTATAAACTGACCACAGGTACCCCATCCTTATAAACTGAATGCAGGTATCCCCACCCTTATAAACTGACTGCAGGTACCCCAACCCTTATAAACTGACTGCAGGTACCCCCACCCTTATAAACTGACTGCAGGTACCCCCACCCTTATAAACTGACTGCAGGTATCCACACCCTTATAAAGTGACTGCAGGTACCCCACCCTTATAAACTGACTGCAGGTACCCCATCCTTATAAACTGAATGCAGGTACACGACCCTTATAAACTGACCGCAGGTACCCCACCCTTAAAAACTGACCGCAGGTACCCCACCCTTATAAACTGACTGCAGGTATCCCCACCCTTAAAAACTAACTGCAGGTATCCCACCCTTATAAACTGACTGCAGGTAACCCCACCCTTATAAACTGACTGCAGGTACCCCCACCCTTATAAACTGACTGCAGGTATCCACACCCTTATAAACTGACTGCAGGTACCCCATCCTTATAAACTGAATGCAGGTACCCCACCCTTATAAACTGACCGCAGGTACCCCACCCTTATAAACTGACTGCAGGTACCCCACCCTTATAAACTGACTGCAGGTATCCCCACCCTTAAAAACTAAGTGCAGGTATCCCACCCTTATAAACTGACTGCAGGTACCCCCACCCTTATAAACTGACTGCAGGTACCCCCACCCTTATAAACTGACTGCAGTTATCCACACCCTTATAAACTGACTGCAGGTACCCCACCCTTATAAACTGACCGCAGGTACCCCATCCTTATAAACTGAATGCAGGTATCCCCACCCTTATAAACTGACTGCAGGTACCCCAACCCTTATAAACTGACTGCAGGTATCCACACCCTTATAAACTGACTGCAGGTACCCCATCCTTATAAACTGACTGCAGGTACCCCCACCCTTATAAACTGACTGCGGGTACCCCCACCCTTATAAACTGAGTGCAGGTATCCACACCCTTATAAACTGACTGCAGGTACCCCACCCTTATAAACTGACTGCAGGTATCCCCACCCTTATAAACTGACTGCAGGTATCCACACCCTTCTAAACTGACTGCAGGTACCCCACCCTTATAAACTGACTGCAGGTACCCCATCCTTATAAACAGAATGCAGGTACCCCACCCTTATAAACTGACTGCAGGTACCCCATCCTTATAAACTGAATGCAGGTATCCCACCCTTGTAAACTGACCGCAGGTACCCCACCCTTATAAACTGACCGCAGGTACCCCACCCTTATAAACTGACCGCAGGTACCCCACCCTTATAAACTGACCGCATGTATCCCACCCTTATAAACTGACTGCAGGTACCCTCACCCTTATAAACTGACTGCAGGTATCCCACCCTTATAAACTGACTGCAGGTATCCCCACCCTTAAAAACTGACTGGAGGTATCCCACCCTTATAAACTGACTGCATGTACCCCACCCTTATAAACTAACTGCAGGTACCCCCACCCGTATAAACTGAATGCAGGTACCCCACCCTTATAAACTGACCGCAGGTACCCCACCCTTATAAACTGACCGCAGGTACCCCACCCTTATAAACTGACTGCAGGTATCCCCACCCTTAAAAACTAACTGCAGGTATCCCACCCTTATAAACTGACTGCAGGTACCCCCACCCTTATAAACTGACTGCAGGTACCCCCACCCTTATAAACTGACTGCAGGTATCCACACCCTTATAAACTGACTGCAGGTACCCCACCCTTATAAACTGACTGCAGGTACCCCATCCTTATAAACTTACTGCAGGTATCCCACCCTTGTAAACTGACCACGGGTACTCCAACCCTTATAAACTGACCGCAGGTATCCACACCCTTATAAACTGACTGCAGGTATCCACACCCTTATAAACTGACTGCAGGTACCCCATCCTTATAAACTGACTGCAGGTACCCCCACCCTTATAAACTGACTGCAGGTACCCCCACCCTTATAAACTGACTGCAGGTATCCACACCCTTATAAACTGACTGCAGGTATCCCACCCTTATAAACTGACTGCAGGTATCCCCACCCTTATAAACTGACTGCAGGTATCCACACCCTTATAAACTGACTGCAGGTACCCCACCCTTATAAACTGACTGCAGGTATCCCATCCTTAGAAACTGAATGCAGGTACCCCACCCTTATAAACTGACCGCAGGTACCCATCCTTATAAACTGACTGCAGGTATCCCACCCTTGTACACTGACCACAGGTACCCCAACCCTTATAAACTGACTGCAGGTATCCACACCCTTATAAACTGACTGCAGGTACACCACCCTTATAAACTGACTGCAGGTACCCCATCCTTATAAACTGACTGCAGGTACCCCCACCCTTATAAACTGACTGCAGGTACCCCCACCCTTATAAACTGACTGCAGGTATCCACACCCTTATAAACTGACTGCAGGTATCCCACCCTTATAAACTGACTGCAGGTATCCCCACCCTTAAAAACTGACTGGAGGTATCCCACCCTTATAAACTGACTGCATGTACCCCACCCTTATAAACTAACTGCAGGTACCCCCACCCGTATAAACTGACTGCAGGTACCCCACCCTTATAAACTCACTGCAGGTACCCCCACCCTTATAAACTGACTGCAGGTACCCCACGCTTATAAACTGACTGCAGGTACCCCCACCCTTATAAACTGCCTGCAGGTATCCCACCCTTAAAAACTGACTGCAGGTATCCCACCCTTATAAACTGACTGCAGGTATCCCCACCCTTATAAACTGACTGCAGGTATCAACACCCCTATAAACTGACTGCAGGTACCCCACCCTTATAAACTGACTGCAGGTACCCCATCCTTATAAACTGAATGCAGGTACCCCACCCTTATAAACTGACCGCAGGTACCCCACCCTTATAAACTGACTGCAGGTATCCCCACCCTTAAAAACTAACTGCAGGTATCCCACCCTTATAAACTGACTGCAGGTACCCCCACCCTTATAAACTGACTGCAGGTACCCCCACCCTTATAAACTGACTGCAGGTATCCACACCCTTATAAACTGACTGCAGGTACCCCACCCTTATAAACTGACTGCAGGTACCCCATCCTTATAAACTGAATGCAGGTATCCCACCCTTGTAAACTGACCACGGGTACTCCAACCCTTATAAACTGACCGCAGGTATCCACACCCTTATAAACTGACTGCAGGTATCCACACCCTTATAAACTGACTGCAGGTACCCCATCCTTATAAACTGACTGCAGGTACCCCCACCCTTATAAACTGACTGCAGGTACCCCCACCCTTATAAACTGACTGCAGGTATCCACACCCTTATAAACTGACTGCAGGTATCCCACCCTTATAAACTGACTGCAGGTATCCCCACCCTTATAAACTGACTGCAGGTATCCACACCCTTATAAACTGACTGCAGGTACCCCACCCTTATAAACTGACTGCAGGTACCCCATCCTTAGAAACTGAATGCAGGTACCCCACCCTTATAAACTGACCGCAGGTACCCATCCTTATAAACTGACTGCAGGTATCCCACCCTTGTAAACTGACCACAGGTACCCCAACCCTTATAAACTGACTGCAGGTATCCACACCCTTATAAACTGACTGCAGGTACACCACCCTTATAAACTGACTGCAGGTACCCCATCCTTATAAACTGACTGCAGGTACCCCCACCCTTATAAACTGACTGCAGGTACCCCCACCCTTATAAACTGACTGCAGGTATCCACACCCTTATAAACTGACTGCAGGTATCCCACCCTTATAAACTGACTGCAGGTATCCCCACCCTTATAAACTGACTGCAGGTATCCACACCCTTATAAACTGACTGCAGGTATCCCCACCCTTAAAAACTGATTGCAGGTATCCCACCTTTACAAACTGACTGCAGGTACCCCCACCCTTATAAACTGACTGCAGGTACCCACACCCTTATAAACTGACTGCAGGTATCCACACCCTTATAAACTGACTGCAGGTACCCCACCCTTATAAACTGAATGCAGGTACCCCACCCTTATAAACTGACCGCAGGTACCCCACCCTTATAAACTGACCGCAGGTACCCCACCCTTATAAACTGACTGCAGGTATCCCCACCCTTAAAAACTAACTGCAGGTATCCCACCCTTATAAACTGACTGCAGGTACCCCCACCCTTATAAACTGACTGCAGGTACCCCCACCCTTATAAACTGACTGCAGGTATCCAAACCCTTATAAACTGACTGCAGGTACCCCACCCTTATAAACTGACTGCAGGTACCCCATCCTTATAAACTGAATGCAGGTATCCCACCCTTGTAAACTGACCACGGGTACTCCAACCCTTATAAACTGACCGCAGGTATCCACACCCTTATAAACTGACTGCAGGTATCCACACCCTTATAAACTGACTGCAGGTACCCCATCCTTATAAACTGACTGCAGGTACCCCCACCCTTATAAACTGACTGCAGGTACCCCCACCCTTATAAACTGACTGCAGGTATCCACACCCTTATAAACTGACTGCAGGTATCCCACCCTTATAAACTGACTGCAGGTATCCCCACCCTTATAAACTGACTGCAGGTATCCACACCCTTATAAACTGACTGCAGGTACCCCACCCTTATAAACTGACTGCAGGTACCCCATCCTTAGAAACTGAATGCAGGTACCCCACCCTTATAAACTGACCGCAGGTACCCATCCTTATAAACTGACTGCAGGTATCCCACCCTTGTAAACTGACCACAGGTACCCCAACCCTTATAAACTGACTGCAGGTATCCACACCCTTATAAACTGACTGCAGGTACACCACCCTTATAAACTGACTGCAGGTACCCCATCCTTATAAACTGACTGCAGGTACCCCCACCCTTATAAACTGACTGCAGGTACCCCCACCCTTATAAACTGACTGCAGGTATCCACACCCTTATAAACTGACTGCAGGTATCCCACCCTTATAAACTGACTGCAGGTATCCCCACCCTTATAAACTGACTGCAGGTATCCACACCCTTATAAACTGACTGCAGGTACCCCACCCTTATAAACTGACTGCAGGTATCCACACCCTTATAAACTGACTGCAGGTACCCCACCCTTATAAACTGAATGCAGGTACCCCACCCTTATAAACTGACCGCAGGTACCCCACCCTTATAAACTGACCGCAGGTACCCCACCCTTATAAACTGACTGCAGGTATCCCCACCCTTAAAAACTAACTGCAGGTATCCCACCCTTATAAACTGACTGCAGGTACCCCCACCCTTATAAACTGACTGCAGGTACCCCCACCCTTATAAACTGACTGCAGGTATCCACACCTTTATAAACTGACTGCAGGTACCCCACCCTTATAAACTGACTGCAGGTACCCCATCCTTATAAACTGAATGCAGGTATCCCACCCTTGTAAACTGACCACGGGTACTCCAACCCTTATAAACTGACCGCAGGTATCCACACCCTTATAAACTGACTGCAGGTATCCACACCCTTATAAACTGACTGCAGGTACCCCATCCTTATAAACTGACTGCAGGTACCCCCACCCTTATAAACTGACTGCAGGTACCCCCACCCTTATAAACTGACTGCAGGTATCCACACCCTTATAAACTGACTGCAGGTATCCCACCCTTATAAACTGACTGCAGGTATCCCCACCCTTATAAACTGACTGCAGGTATCCACACCCTTATAAACTGACTGCAGGTACCCCACCCTTATAAACTGACTGCAGGTACCCCATCCTTAGAAACTGAATGCAGGTACCCCACCCTTATAAACTGACCGCAGGTACCCATCCTTATAAACTGACTGCAGGTATCCCACCCTTGTAAACTGACCACAGGTACCCCCACCCTTATAAACTGACTGCAGGTATCCACACCCTTATAAACTGACTGCAGGTACACCACCCTTATAAACTGACTGCAGGTACCCCATCCTTATAAACTGACTGCAGGTAACCCAACCCTTATAAACTGACTGCAGGTACCCCCACCCTTATAAACTGACTGCAGGTATCCACACCCTTATAAACTGACTGCAGGTATCCCACCCTTATAAACTGACTGCAGGTATCCCCACCCTTATAAACTGACTGCAGGTATCCACACCCTTATAAACTGACTGCAGGTATCCCACCCTTATAAACTGACTGCAGGTACCCCATCCTTAGAAACTGAATGCAGGTACCCCACCCTTATAAACTGACCGCAGGTACCCCATCCTTATAAACTGACTGCAGGTATCCCACCCTTGTAAACTGACCACAGGTACCCCAACCCTTATAAACTGACTGCAGGTATCCACACCCTTATAAACTGACTGCAGGTACCCCACCCTTATAAACTGACTGCAAGTACCCCACCCTTATAAACTGACTGCAGGTACCCCACCCTTATAAACTGACCGCAGGTACCCCACCCTTATAAACTGACTGCAGGTACCCCACCCTTATAAACTGACTGCAGGTACCCCATCCTTATAAACTTACTGCAGGTACCCCCACCCTTATAAACTGACTGCAGGTACCCCCACCCTTATAAACTGACTGCAGGTATCCACACCCTTATAAACTGACTGCAGGTATCCCACCCTTATAAACTGACTGCAGGTATCCCCACCCTTAAAAACTGACTGCAGGTATCCCACCCTTATAAACTGACTGCAGGTACCCCACCCTTATAAACTGACTACAGGTACCCCATCCTTATAAACTGAATGCAGGTACCCTCACCCTTATAAACTGACTGCAGGTATCCCACCCTTATAAACTCACTGCAGGTACCCCCACCCTTATAAACTGACTGCAGGTACCCCACGCTTATAAACTGACTGCAGGTACCCCCACCCTTATAAACTGCCTGCAGGTATCCCACCCTTAAAAACTGACTGCAGGTATCCCACCCTTATAAACTGACTGCAGGTACCCCCACCCTTATAAACTGACTGCAGGTATCAACACCCCTATAAACTGACTGCAGGTACCCCACCCTTATAAACTGACTGCAGGTACCCCATCCTTATAAACTGAATGCAGGTACCCCACCCTTATAAACTGACCGCAGGTACCCCACCCTTATAAACTGACCGCAGGTACCCCACCCTTATAAACTGACTGCAGGTATCCCCACCCTTAAAAACTAACTGCAGGTATCCCACCCTTATAAACTGACTGCAGGTACCCCCACCCTTATAAACTGACTGCAGGTACCCCCACCCTTATAAACTGACTGCAGGTATCCACACCCTTATAAACTGACTGCAGGTACCCCACCCTTATAAATTGACTGCAGGTACCCCATCCTTATAAACTGAATGCAGGTATCCCACCCTTGTAAACTGACCACGGGTACTCCAACACTTATAAACTGACCGCAGGTATCCACACCCTTATAAACTGACTGCAGGTATCCACACCCTTATAAACTGACTGCAGGTACCCCATCCTTAGAAACTGAATGCAGGTACCCCACCCTTATAAACTGACCACAGGTACCCCACCCTTATAAACTGACCGCAGGTACCCCATCCTTATAAACTGACCGCAGGTACCCCACCCTTATAAACTGACTGCAGGTACCCCATTCTTATAAACTGACTGCAGGTACCCCCACCCTTATAAACTGACTGCAGGTACCCCCACCCTTATAAACTGACTGCAGGTATCCACACCCTTATAAACTGACTGCAGGTATCCCACCCTTATAAACTGACCGCAGGTATCCCCACCCTTATAAACTGACTGCAGGTACCCCATCCTTATAAACTGACTGCAGGTACCCCCACCCTTATAAACTGACCGCAGGTACCCCACCCTTATAAACTGACTGCAGGTATCCCCACCCTTAAAAACTAACTGCAGGTATCCCACCCTTATAAACTGACTGCAGGTACCCCCACCCTTATAAACTGACTGCAGGTACCCCCACCCTTATAAACTGACTGCAGTTATCCACACCCTTATAAACTGACTGCAGGTACCCCACCCTTATAAACTGACCGCAGGTACCCCATCCTTATAAACTGAATGCAGGTATCCCCACCCTTATAAACTGACTGCAGGTACCCCAACCCTTATAAACTGACTGCAGGTATCCACACCCTTATAAACTGACTGCAGGTACCCCATCCTTATAAACTGACTGCAGGTACCCCCACCCTTATAAACTGACTGCGGGTACCCCCACCCTTATAAACTGAGTGCAGGTATCCACACCCTTATAAACTGACTGCAGGTACCCCACCCTTATAAACTGACTGCAGGTATCCCCACCCTTATAAACTGACCACGGGTACTCCAACCCTTATAAACTGACCGCAGGTATCCACACCCTTATAAACTGACTGCAGGTATCCACACCCTTATAAACTGACTGCAGGTACCCCATCCTTATAAACTGACTGCAGGTACCCCCACCCTTATAAACTGACTGCAGGTACCCCCACCCTTATAAACTGACTGCAGGTATCCACACCCTTATAAACTGACTGCAGGTATCCCACCCTTATAAACTGACTGCAGGTATCCCCACCCTTATAAACTGACTGCAGGTATCCACACCCTTATAAACTGACTGCAGGTACCCCACCCTTATAAACTGACTGCAGGTACCCCATCCTTAGAAACTGAATGCAGGTACCCCACCCTTATAAACTGACCGCAGGTACCCATCCTTATAAACTGACTGCAGGTATCCCACCCTTGTACACTGACCACAGGTACCCCAACCCTTATAAACTGACTGCAGGTATCCACACCCTTATAAACTGACTGCAGGTACACCACCCTTATAAACTGACTGCAGGTACCCCATCCTTATAAACTGACTGCAGGTACCCCCACCCTTATAAACTGACTGCAGGTACCCCCACCCTTATAAACTGACTGCAGGTATCCACACCCTTATAAACTGACTGCAGGTATCCCACCCTTATAAACTGACTGCAGGTATCCCCACCCTTAAAAACTGACTGGAGGTATCCCACCCTTATAAACTGACTGCATGTACCCCACCCTTATAAACTAACTGCAGGTACCCCCACCTGTATAAACTGACTGCAGGTACCCCACCCTTATAAACTCACTGCAGGTACCCCCACCCTTATAAACTGACTGCAGGTACCCCACGCTTATAAACTGACTGCAGGTACCCCCACCCTTATAAACTGCCTGCAGGTATCCCACCCTTAAAAACTGACTGCAGGTATCCCACCCTTATAAACTGACTGCAGGTACCCCCACCCTTATAAACTGACTGCAGGTATCAACACCCCTATAAACTGACTGCAGGTACCCCACCCTTATAAACTGACTGCAGGTACCCCATCCTTATAAACTGAATGCAGGTACCCCACCCTTATAAACTGACCGCAGGTACCCCACCCTTATAAACTGACCGCAGGTACCCCACCCTTATAAACTGACTGCAGGTATCCCCACCCTTAAAAACTAACTGCAGGTATCCCACCCTTATAAACTGACTGCAGGTACCCCCACCCTTATAAAATGACTGCAGGTACCCCCACCCTTATAAACTGACTGCAGGTATCCACACCCTTATAAACTGACTGCAGGTACCCCACCCTTATAAACTGACTGCAGGTACCCCATCCTTATAAACTGAATGCAGGTATCCCACCCTTGTAAACTGACCACGGGTACTCCAACCCTTATTAACTAACTGCAGGTATCCCACCCTTATAAACTGACTGCAGGTATCCACACCCTTATAAACTGACTGCAGGTACCCCATCCTTATAAACTGACTGCAGGTATCCACACCTTTATAAACTGACTGCAGGTACCCCACCCTTATAAACTGACTGCAGGTACCCCATCCTTATAAACTGAATGCAGGTATCCCACCCTTGTAAACTGACCACGGGTACTCCAACCCTTATAAACTGACCGCAGGTATCCACACCCTTATAAACTGACTGCAGGTATCCACACCCTTATAAACTGACTGCAGGTACCCCATCCTTATAAACTGACTGCAGGTACCCCCACCCTTATAAACTGACTGCAGGTACCCCCACCCTTATAAACTGACTGCAGGTATCCACACCCTTATAAACTGACTGCAGGTATCCCACCCTTATAAACTGACTGCAGGTATCCCCACCCTTATAAACTGACTGCAGGTATCCACACCCTTATAAACTGACTGCAGGTACCCCACCCTTATAAACTGACTGCAGGTACCCCATCCTTAGAAACTGAATGCAGGTACCCCACCCTTATAAACTGACCGCAGGTACCCATCCTTATAAACTGACTGCAGGTATCCCACCCTTGTAAACTGACCACAGGTACCCCAACCCTTATAAACTGACTGCAGGTATCCACACCCTTATAAACTGACTGCAGGTACACCACCCTTATAAACTGACTGCAGGTACCCCATCCTTATAAACTGACTGCAGGTACCCCCACCCTTATAAACTGACTGCAGGTACCCCCACCCTTATAAACTGACTGCAGGTATCCACACCCTTATAAACTGACTGCAGGTATCCCACCCTTATAAACTGACTGCAGGTATCCCCACCCTTATAAACTGACTGCAGGTATCCACACCCTTATAAACTGACTGCAGGTATCCCACCCTTATAAACTGACTGCAGGTACCCCATCCTTAGAAACTGAATGCAGGTACCCCACCCTTATAAACTGACCGCAGGTACCCCATCCTTATAAACTGACTGCAGGTATCCCACCCTTGTAAACTGACCACAGGTACCCCAACCCTTATAAACTGACTGCAGGTATCCACACCCTTATAAACTGACTGCAGGTACCCCACCCTTATAAACTGACTGCAGGTACCCCACCCTTATAAACTGACCGCAGGTACCCCACCCTTATAAACTGACTGCAGGTACCCCACCCTTATAAACTGACTGCAGGTACCCCATCCTTATAAACTTACTGCAGGTACCCCCACCCTTATAAACTGACTGCAGGTACCCCCACCCTTATAAACTGACTGCAGGTATCCACACCCTTATAAACTGACTGCAGGTATCCCACCCTTATAAACTGACTGCAGGTATCCCCACCCTTAAAAACTGACTGCAGGTATCCCACCCTTATAAACTGACTGCAGGTACCCCACCCTTATAAACTGACTACAGGTACCCCATCCTTATAAACTGAATGCAGGTACCCTCACCCTTATAAACTGACTGCAGGTATCCCACCCTTATAAACTCACTGCAGGTACCCCCACCCTTATAAACTGACTGCAGGTACCCCACGCTTATAAACTGACTGCAGGTACCCCCACCCTTATAAACTGCCTGCAGGTATCCCACCCTTAAAAACTGACTGCAGGTATCCCACCCTTATAAACTGACTGCAGGTACCCCCACCCTTATAAACTGACTGCAGGTATCAACACCCCTATAAACTGACTGCAGGTACCCCACCCTTATAAACTGACTGCAGGTACCCCATTCTTATAAACTGAATGCAGGTACCCCACCCTTATAAACTGACCGCAGGTACCCCACCCTTATAAACTGACCGCAGGTACCCCACCCTTATAAACTGACTGCAGGTATCCCCACCCTTAAAAACTAACTGCAGGTATCCCACCCTTATAAACTGACTGCAGGTACCCCCACCCTTATAAACTGACTGCAGGTACCCCCACCCTTATAAACTGACTGCAGGTATCCACACCCTTATAAACTGACTGCAGGTACCCCACCCTTATAAACTGACTGCAGGTACCCCCACCCTTATAAACTGACTGCAGGTACCCCACCCTTATAAACTGACCGCAGGTACCCCATCCTTATAAACTGAATGCAGGTATCCCACCCTTGTAAACTGACCACGGGTACTCCAACACTTATAAACTGACCGCAGGTATCCACACCCTTATAAACTGACTGCAGGTATCCACACCCTTATAAACTGACTGCAGGTACCCCATCCTTAGAAACTGAATGCAGGTACCCCACCCTTATAAACTGACCACAGGTACCCCACCCTTATAAACTGACCGCAGGTACCCCATCCTTATAAACTGACCACAGGTACCCCACCCTTATAAACTGACCGCAGGTACCCCATCCTTATAAACTGACCGCAGGTATCCCACCCTTATAAACTGACTGCAGGTACCCCCACCCTTATAAACTGACTGCAGGTACCCCCACCCTTATAAACTGACTGCAGGTATCCACACCCTTATAAACTGACTGCAGGTATCCACACCCTTATAAACTGACTGCAGGTACCCCCACCCTTATAAACTGACTGCAGGTATCCACACCCTTATAAACTGACTGCAGGTATCCCACCCTTATAAACTGACCGCAGGTATCCCCACCCTTATAAACTGACTGCAGGTACCCCATCCTTATAAACTGACTGCAGGTACCCCCACCCTTATAAACTGACCGCAGGTACCCCACCCTTATAAACTGACTGCAGGTATCCCCACCCTTAAAAACTAACTGCAGGTATCCCACCCTTATAAACTGACTGCAGGTACCCCCACCCTTATAAACTGACTGCAGGTACCCCCACCCTTATAAACTGACTGCAGTTATCCACACCCTTATAAACTGACTGCAGGTACCCCACCCTTATAAACTGACCGCAGGTACCCCATCCTTATAAACTGAATGCAGGTATCCCCACCCTTATAAACTGACTGCAGGTACCCCAACCCTTATAAACTGACTGCAGGTATCCACACCCTTATAAACTGACTGCAGGTACCCCATCCTTATAAACTGACTGCAGGTACCCCCACCCTTATAAACTGACTGCGGGTACCCCCACCCTTATAAACTGAGTGCAGGTATCCACACCCTTATAAACTGACTGCAGGTACCCCACCCTTATAAACTGACTGCAGGTATCCCCACCCTTATAAACTGACCACGGGTACTCCAACCCTTATAAACTGACCGCAGGTATCCACACCCTTATAAACTGACTGCAGGTATCCACACCCTTATAAACTGACTGCAGGTACCCCATCCTTATAAACTGACTGCAGGTACCCCCACCCTTATAAACTGACTGCAGGTACCCCCACCCTTATAAACTGACTGCAGGTATCCACACCCTTATAAACTGACTGCAGGTATCCCACCCTTATAAACTGACTGCAGGTATCCCCACCCTTATAAACTGACTGCAGGTATCCACACCCTTATAAACTGACTGCAGGTACCCCACCCTTATAAACTGACTGCAGGTACCCCATCCTTAGAAACTGAATGCAGGTACCCCACCCTTATAAACTGACCGCAGGTACCCATCCTTATAAACTGACTGCAGGTATCCCACCCTTGTACACTGACCACAGGTACCCCAACCCTTATAAACTGACTGCAGGTATCCACACCCTTATAAACTGACTGCAGGTACACCACCCTTATAAACTGACTGCAGGTACCCCCACCCTTATAAACTGACTGCAGGTACCCCCACCCTTATAAACTGACTGCAGGTATCCACACCCTTATAAACTGACTGCAGGTATCCCACCCTTATAAACTGACTGCAGGTATCCCCACCCTTAAAAACTGACTGGAGGTATCCCACCCTTATAAACTGACTGCATGTACCCCACCCTTATAAACTAACTGCAGGTACCCCCACCTGTATAAACTGACTGCAGGTACCCCACCCTTATAAACTCACTGCAGGTACCCCCACCCTTATAAACTGACTGCAGGTACCCCACGCTTATAAACTGACTGCAGGTACCCCCACCCTTATAAACTGCCTGCAGGTATCCCACCCTTAAAAACTGACTGCAGGTATCCCACCCTTATAAACTGACTGCAGGTACCCCCACCCTTATAAACTGACTGCAGGTATCAACACCCCTATAAACTGACTGCAGGTACCCCACCCTTATAAACTGACTGCAGGTACCCCATCCTTATAAACTGAATGCAGGTACCCCACCCTTATAAACTGACCGCAGGTACCCCACCCTTATAAACTGACCGCAGGTACCCCACCCTTATAAACTGACTGCAGGTATCCCCACCCTTAAAAACTAACTGCAGGTATCCCACCCTTATAAACTGACTGCAGGTACCCCCACCCTTATAAAATGACTGCAGGTACCCCCACCCTTATAAACTGACTGCAGGTATCCACACCCTTATAAACTGACTGCAGGTACCCCACCCTTATAAACTGACTGCAGGTACCCCATCCTTATAAACTGAATGCAGGTATCCCACCCTTGTAAACTGACCACGGGTACTCCAACCCTTATTAACTAACTGCAGGTATCCCACCCTTATAAACTGACTGCAGGTATCCACACCCTTATAAACTGACTGCAGGTACCCCATCCTTATAAACTGACTGCAGGTATCCACACCTTTATAAACTGACTGCAGGTACCCCACCCTTATAAACTGACTGCAGGTACCCCATCCTTATAAACTGAATGCAGGTATCCCACCTTTGTAAACTGACCACGGGTACTCCAACCCTTATAAACTGACCGCAGGTATCCACACCCTTATAAACTGACTGCAGGTATCCACACCCTTATAAACTGACTGCAGGTACCCCATCCTTATAAACTGACTGCAGGTACCCCCACCCTTATAAACTGACTGCAGGTACCCCCACCCTTATAAACTGACTGCAGGTATCCACACCCTTATAAACTGACTGCAGGTATCCCACCCTTATAAACTGACTGCAGGTATCCCCACCCTTATAAACTGACTGCAGGTATCCACACCCTTATAAACTGACTGCAGGTACCCCACCCTTATAAACTGACTGCAGGTACCCCATCCTTAGAAACTGAATGCAGGTACCCCACCCTTATAAACTGACCGCAGGTACCCATCCTTATAAACTGACTGCAGGTATCCCACCCTTGTAAACTGACCACAGGTACCCCAACCCTTATAAACTGACTGCAGGTATCCACACCCTTATAAACTGACTGCAGGTACACCACCCTTATAAACTGACTGCAGGTACCACATCCTTATAAACTGACTGCAGGTACCCCCACCCTTATAAACTGACTGCAGGTACCCCCACCCTTATAAACTGACTGCAGGTATCCACACCCTTATAAACTGACTGCAGGTATCCCACCCTTATAAACTGACTGCAGGTATCCCCACCCTTATAAACTGACTGCAGGTATCCACACCCTTATAAACTGACTGCAGGTATCCCACCCTTATAAACTGACTGCAGGTACCCCATCCTTAGAAACTGAATGCAGGTACCCCACCCTTATAAACTGACCGCAGGTACCCCATCCTTATAAACTGACTGCAGGTATCCCACCCTTGTAAACTGACCACAGGTACCCCAACCCTTATAAACTGACTGCAGGTATCCACACCCTTATAAACTGACTGTAGGTACCCCACCCTTATAAACTGACTGCAAGTACCCCACCCTTATAAACTGACTGCAGGTACCCCACCCTTATAAACTGACCGCAGGTACCCCACCCTTATAAACTGACTGCAGGTACCCCACCCTTATAAACTGACTGCAGGTACCCCATCCTTATAAACTTACTGCAGGTACCCCCACCCTTATAAACTGACTGCAGGTACCCCCACCCTTATAAACTGACTGCAGGTATCCCACACTTATAAACTGACTGCAGGTATCCCACCCTTATAAACTGACTGCAGGTATCCCCACCCTTAAAAACTGACTGCAGGTATCCCACCCTTATAAACTGACTGCAGGTACCCCACCCTTATAAACTGACTACAGGTACCCCATCCTTATAAACTGAATGCAGGTACCCTCAGCCTTATAAACTGACTGCAGGTATCCCACCCTTATAAACTCACTGCAGGTACCCCCACCCTTATAAACTGACTGCAGGTACCCCACGCTTATAAACTGACTGCAGGTACCCCCACCCTTATAAACTGCCTGCAGGTATCCCACCCTTAAAAACTGACTGCAGGTATCCCACCCTTATAAACTGACTGCAGGTACCCCCACCCTTATAAACTGACTGCAGGTATCAACACCCCTATAAACTGACTGCAGGTACCCCACCCTTATAAACTGACTGCAGGTACCCCATTCTTATAAACTGAATGCAGGTACCCCACCCTTATAAACTGACCGCAGGTACCCCACCCTTATAAACTGACCGCAGGTACCCCACCCTTATAAACTGACTGCAGGTATCCCCACCCTTAAAAACTAACTGCAGGTATCCCACCCTTATAAACTGACTGCAGGTACCCCCACCCTTATAAACTGACTGCAGGTACCCCCACCCTTATAAACTGACTGCAGGTATCCACACCCTTATAAACTGACTGCAGGTACCCCACCCTTATAAACTGACTGCAGGTACCCCCACCCTTATAAACTGACTGCAGGTACCCCACCCTTATAAACTGACCGCAGGTACCCCATCCTTATAAACTGAATGCAGGTATCCCACCCTTGTAAACTGACCACGGGTACTCCAACACTTATAAACTGACCGCAGGTATCCACACCCTTATAAACTGACTGCAGGTATCCACACCCTTATAAACTGACTGCAGGTACCCCATCCTTAGAAACTGAATGCAGGTACCCCACCCTTATAAACTGACCACAGGTACCCCACCCTTATAAACTGACCGCAGGTACCCCATCCTTATAAACTGACCGCAGGTACCCCACCCTTATAAACTGACTGCAGGTACCCCATTCTTATAAACTGACTGCAGGTACCCCCACCCTTATAAACTGACTGCAGGTACCCCCACCCTTATAAACTGACTGCAGGTATCCACACCCTTATAAACTGACTGCAGGTATCCCACCCTTATAAACTGACCGCAGGTATCCCCACCCTTATAAACTGACTGCAGGTACCCCATCCTTATAAACTGACTGCAGGTACCCCCACCCTTATAAACTGACCGCAGGTACCCCACCCTTATAAACTGACTGCAGGTATCCCCACCCTTAAAAACTAACTGCAGGTATCCCACCCTTACAAACTGACTGCAGGTACCCCCACCCTTATAAACTGACTGCAGGTACCCCCACCCTTATAAACTGACTGCAGTTATCCACACCCTTATAAACTGACTGCAGGTACCCCACCCTTATAAACTGACCGCAGGTACCCCATCCTTATAAACTGAATGCAGGTATCCCCACCCTTATAAACTGACTGCAGGTACCCCATCCTTATAAACTGACTGCAGGTACCCCCACCCTTATAAACTGACTGCGGGTACCCCCACCCTTATAAACTGAGTGCAGGTATCCACACCCTTATAAACTGACTGCAGGTACCCCACCCTTATAAACTGACTGCAGGTATCCCCACCCTTATAAACTGACCACGGGTACTCCAACCCTTATAAACTGACCGCAGGTATCCACACCCTTATAAACTGACTGCAGGTATCCACACCCTTATAAACTGACTGCAGGTACCCCATCCTTATAAACTGACTGCAGGTACCCCCACCCTTATAAACTGACTGCAGGTACCCCCACCCTTATAAACTGACTGCAGGTATCCACACCCTTATAAACTGACTGCAGGTATCCCACCCTTATAAACTGACTGCAGGTATCCCCACCCTTATAAACTGACTGCAGGTATCCACACCCTTATAAACTGACTGCAGGTACCCCACCCTTATAAACTGACTGCAGGTACCCCATCCTTAGAAACTGAATGCAGGTACCCCACCCTTATAAACTGACCGCAGGTACCCATCCTTATAAACTGACTGCAGGTATCCCACCCTTGTACACTGACCACAGGTACCCCAACCCTTATAAACTGACTGCAGGTATCCACACCCTTATAAACTGACTGCAGGTACACCACCCTTATAAACTGACTGCAGGTACCCCATCCTTATAAACTGACTGCAGGTACCCCCACCCTTATAAACTGACTGCAGGTACCCCCACCCTTATAAACTGACTGCAGGTATCCACACCCTTATAAACTGACTGCAGGTATCCCACCCTTATAAACTGACTGCAGGTATCCCCACCCTTAAAAACTGACTGGAGGTATCCCACCCTTATAAACTGACTGCATGTACCCCACCCTTATAAACTAACTGCAGGTACCCCCACCTGTATAAACTGACTGCAGGTACCCCACCCTTATAAACTCACTGCAGGTACCCCCACCCTTATAAACTGACTGCAGGTACCCCACGCTTATAAACTGACTGCAGGTACCCCCACCCTTATAAACTGCCTGCAGGTATCCCACCCTTAAAAACTGACTGCAGGTATCCCACCCTTATAAACTGACTGCAGGTACCCCCACCCTTATAAACTGACTGCAGGTATCAACACCCCTATAAACTGACTGCAGGTACCCCACCCTTATAAACTGACTGCAGGTACCCCATCCTTATAAACTGAATGCAGGTACCCCACCCTTATAAACTGACCGCAGGTACCCCACCCTTATAAACTGACCGCAGGTACCCCACCCTTATAAACTGACTGCAGGTATCCCCACCCTTAAAAACTAACTGCAGGTATCCCACCCTTATAAACTGACTGCAGGTACCCCCACCCTTATAAAATGACTGCAGGTACCCCCACCCTTATAAACTGACTGCAGGTATCCACACCCTTATAAACTGACTGCAGGTACCCCACCCTTATAAACTGACTGCAGGTACCCCATCCTTATAAACTGAATGCAGGTATCCCACCCTTGTAAACTGACCACGGGTACTCCAACCCTTATTAACTGACCGCAGGTATCCACACCCTTATAAACTGACTGCAGGTATCCACACCCTTATAAACTGACTGCAGGTACCCCATCCTTATAAACTGACTGCAGGTACCCCCACCCTTATAAACTGACTGCAGGTACCCCCACCCTTATAAACTGACTGCAGGTATCCACACCCTTATAAACTGACTGCAGGTATCCCACCCTTATAAACTGACTGCAGGTATCCCCACCCTTATAAACTGACTGCAGGTATCCACACCCTTATAAACTGACTGCAGGTACCCCACCCTTATAAACTGACTGCAGGTACCCCATCCTTAGAAACTGAATGCAGGTACCCACACCCTTATAAACTGACCGCAGGTACCCATCCTTATAAACTGACTGCAGGTATCCCACCCTTGTAAACTGACCACAGGTACCCCAACCCTTATAAACTGACTGCAGGTATCCACACCCTTATAAACTGACTGCAGGTACACCACCCTTATAAACTGACTGCAGGTATCCCACCCTTATAAACTGACTGCAGGTATCCCCACCCTTATAAACTGACTGCAGGTATCCACACCCTTATAAACTGACTGCAGGTACCCCACCCTTATAAACTGACTGCAGGTACCCCATCCTTAGAAACTGAATGCAGGTACCCCACCCTTATAAACTGACCGCAGGTACCCCATCCTTATAAACTGACTGCAGGTATCCCACCCTTGTAAACTGACCACAGGTACCCCAACCCTTATAAACTGACTGCAGGTATCCACACCCTTATAAACTGACTGCAGGTACCCCACCCTTATAAACTGACTGCATGTACCCCACCCTTATAAACTGACTGCAGGTACCCCACCCTTATAAACTGACCGCAGGTACACCACCCTTATAAACTGACTGCAGGTACCCCACCCTTATAAACTGACTGCAGGTACCCCATCCTTATAAACTTACTGCAGGTACCCCCACCCTTATAAACTGACTGCAGGTACCCCCACCCTTATAAACTGACTGCAGGTATCCACACCCTTATAAACTGACTGCAGGTATCCCACCCTTATAAACTGACTGCAGGTATCCCCACCCTTAAAAACTGACTGTAGGTATCCCACCCTTATAAACTGACTGCAGGTACCCCACCCTTATAAACTGACTACAGGTACCCCATCCTTATAAACTGAATGCAGGTACCCTCACCCTTATAAACTGACTGCAGGTATCCCACCCTTATAAACTCACTGCAGGTACCCCCACCCTTATAAACTGACTGCAGGTACCCCACGCTTATAAACTGACTGCAGGTACCCCCACCCTTATAAACTGCCTGCAGGTATCCCACCCTTAAAAACTGACTGCAGGTATCCCACCCTTATAAACTGACTGCAGGTACCCCCACCCTTATAAACGGACTGCAGGTATCAACACCCCTATAAACTGACTGCAGGTACCCCACCCTTATAAACTGACTGCAGGTACCCCATCCTTATAAACTGAATGCAGGTACCCCACCCTTATAAACTGACCGCAGGTACCCCACCCTTATAAACTGACCGCAGGTACCCCACCCTTATAAACTGACTGCAGGTATCCCCACCCTTAAAAACTAACTGCAGGTATCCCACCCTTATAAACTGACTGCAGGTACCCCCACCCTTATAAACTGACTGCAGGTACCCCCACCCTTATAAACTGACTGCAGGTATCCACACCCTTATAAACTGACTGCAGGTACCCCACCCTTATAAACTGACTGCAGGTACCCCATCCTTATAAACTGAATGCAGGTATCCCACCCTTGTAAACTGACCACGGGTACTCCAACCCTTATAAACTGACCGCAGGTATCCACACCCTTATAAACTGACTGCAGGTATCCACACCCTTATAAACTGACTGCAGGTATCCACACCCTTATAAACTGACTGCAGGTATCCCACCCTTATAAACTGACTGCAGGTATCCCCACCCTTAAAAACTGACTGGAGGTATCCCACCCTTATAAACTGACTGCATGTACCCCACCCTTATAAACTAACTGCAGGTACCCCCACCTGTATAAACTGACTGCAGGTACCCCACCCTTATAAACTCACTGCAGGTACCCCCACCCTTATAAACTGACTGCAGGTACCCCACGCTTATAAACTGACTGCAGGTACCCCCACCCTTATAAACTGCCTGCAGGTATCCCACCCTTAAAAACTGACTGCAGGTATCCCACCCTTATAAACTGACTGCAGGTACCCCCACCCTTATAAACTGACTGCAGGTATCAACACCCCTATAAACTGACTGCAGGTACCCCACCCTTATAAACTGACTGCAGGTACCCCATCCTTATAAACTGAATGCAGGTACCCCACCCTTATAAACTGACCGCAGGTACCCCACCCTTATAAACTGACCGCAGGTACCCCACCCTTATAAACTGACTGCAGGTATCCCCACCCTTAAAAACTAACTGCAGGTATCCCACCCTTATAAACTGACTGCAGGTACCCCCACCCTTATAAAATGACTGCAGGTACCCCCACCCTTATAAACTGACTGCAGGTATCCACACCCTTATAAACTGACTGCAGGTACCCCACCCTTATAAACTGACTGCAGGTACCCCATCCTTATAAACTGAATGCAGGTATCCCACCCTTGTAAACTGACCACGGGTACTCCAACCCTTATTAACTGACCGCAGGTATCCACACCCTTATAAACTGACTGCAGGTATCCACACCCTTATAAACTGACTGCAGGTACCCCATCCTTATAAACTGACTGCAGGTACCCCCACCCTTATAAACTGACTGCAGGTACCCCCACCCTTATAAACTGACTGCAGGTATCCACACCCTTATAAACTGACTGCAGGTATCCCACCCTTATAAACTGACTGCAGGTATCCCCACCCTTATAAACTGACTGCAGGTATCCACACCCTTATAAACTGACTGCAGGTACCCCACCCTTATAAACTGACTGCAGGTACCCCATCCTTAGAAACTGAATGCAGGTACCCACACCCTTATAAACTGACCGCAGGTACCCATCCTTATAAACTGACTGCAGGTATCCCACCCTTGTAAACTGACCACAGGTACCCCAACCCTTATAAACTGACTGCAGGTATCCACACCCTTATAAACTGACTGCAGGTACACCACCCTTATAAACTGACTGCAGGTATCCCACCCTTATAAACTGACTGCAGGTATCCCCACCCTTATAAACTGACTGCAGGTATCCACACCCTTATAAACTGACTGCAGGTACCCCACCCTTATAAACTGACTGCAGGTACCCCATCCTTAGAAACTGAATGCAGGTACCCCACCCTTATAAACTGACCGCAGGTACCCCATCCTTATAAACTGACTGCAGGTATCCCACCCTTGTAAACTGACCACAGGTACCCCAACCCTTATAAACTGACTGCAGGTATCCACACCCTTATAAACTGACTGCAGGTACCCCACCCTTATAAACTGACTGCATGTACCCCACCCTTATAAACTGACTGCAGGTACCCCACCCTTATAAACTGACCGCAGGTACACCACCCTTATAAACTGACTGCAGGTACCCCACCCTTATAAACTGACTGCAGGTACCCCATCCTTATAAACTTACTGCAGGTACCCCCACCCTTATAAACTGACTGCAGGTACCCCCACCCTTATAAACTGACTGCAGGTATCCACACCCTTATAAACTGACTGCAGGTATCCCACCCTTATAAACTGACTGCAGGTATCCCCACCCTTAAAAACTGACTGTAGGTATCCCACCCTTATAAACTGACTGCAGGTACCCCACCCTTATAAACTGACTACAGGTACCCCATCCTTATAAACTGAATGCAGGTACCCTCACCCTTATAAACTGACTGCAGGTATCCCACCCTTATAAACTCACTGCAGGTACCCCCACCCTTATAAACTGACTGCAGGTACCCCACGCTTATAAACTGACTGCAGGTACCCCCACCCTTATAAACTGCCTGCAGGTATCCCACCCTTAAAAACTGACTGCAGGTATCCCACCCTTATAAACTGACTGCAGGTACCCCCACCCTTATAAACGGACTGCAGGTATCAACACCCCTATAAACTGACTGCAGGTACCCCACCCTTATAAACTGACTGCAGGTACCCCATCCTTATAAACTGAATGCAGGTACCCCACCCTTATAAACTGACCGCAGGTACCCCACCCTTATAAACTGACCGCAGGTACCCCACCCTTATAAACTGACTGCAGGTATCCCCACCCTTAAAAACTAACTGCAGGTATCCCACCCTTATAAACTGACTGCAGGTACCCCCACCCTTATAAACTGACTGCAGGTACCCCCACCCTTATAAACTGACTGCAGGTATCCACACCCTTATAAACTGACTGCAGGTACCCCACCCTTATAAACTGACTGCAGGTACCCCATCCTTATAAACTGAATGCAGGTATCCCACCCTTGTAAACTGACCACGGGTACTCCAACCCTTATAAACTGACCGCAGGTATCCACACCCTTATAAACTGACTGCAGGTATCCACACCCTTATAAACTGACTGCAGGTATCCACACCCTTATAAACTGACTGCAGGTATCCCACCCTTATAAACTGACTGCAGGTATCCCCACCCTTAAAAACTGACTGGAGGTATCCCACCCTTATAAACTGACTGCATGTACCCCACCCTTATAAACTAACTGCAGGTACCCCCACCTGTATAAACTGACTGCAGGTACCCCACCCTTATAAACTCACTGCAGGTACCCCCACCCTTATAAACTGACTGCAGGTACCCCACGCTTATAAACTGACTGCAGGTACCCCCACCCTTATAAACTGCCTGCAGGTATCCCACCCTTAAAAACTGACTGCAGGTATCCCACCCTTATAAACTGACTGCAGGTACCCCCACCCTTATAAACTGACTGCAGGTATCAACACCCCTATAAACTGACTGCAGGTACCCCACCCTTATAAACTGACTGCAGGTACCCCATCCTTATAAACTGAATGCAGGTACCCCACCCTTATAAACTGACCGCAGGTACCCCACCCTTATAAACTGACCGCAGGTACCCCACCCTTATAAACTGACTGCAGGTATCCCCACCCTTAAAAACTAACTGCAGGTATCCCACCCTTATAAACTGACTGCAGGTACCCCCACCCTTATAAAATGACTGCAGGTACCCCCACCCTTATAAACTGACTGCAGGTATCCACACCCTTATAAACTGACTGCAGGTACCCCACCCTTATAAACTGACTGCAGGTACCCCATCCTTATAAACTGAATGCAGGTATCCCACCCTTGTAAACTGACCACGGGTACTCCAACCCTTATTAACTGACCGCAGGTATCCACACCCTTATAAACTGACTGCAGGTATCCACACCCTTATAAACTGACTGCAGGTACCCCATCCTTATAAACTGACTGCAGGTACCCCCACCCTTATAAACTGACTGCAGGTACCCCCACCCTTATAAACTGACTGCAGGTATCCACACCCTTATAAACTGACTGCAGGTATCCCACCCTTATAAACTGACTGCAGGTATCCCCACCCTTATAAACTGACTGCAGGTATCCACACCCTTATAAACTGACTGCAGGTACCCCACCCTTATAAACTGACTGCAGGTACCCCATCCTTAGAAACTGAATGCAGGTACCCACACCCTTATAAACTGACCGCAGGTACCCATCCTTATAAACTGACTGCAGGTATCCCACCCTTGTAAACTGACCACAGGTACCCCAACCCTTATAAACTGACTGCAGGTATCCACACCCTTATAAACTGACTGCAGGTACACCACCCTTATAAACTGACTGCAGGTACCCCATCCTTATAAACTGACTGCAGGTACCCCCACCCTTATAAACTGACTGCATGTACCCCCACCCTTATAAACTGACTGCAGGTATCCACACCCTTATAAACTGACTGCAGGTATCCCACCCTTATAAACTGACTGCAGGTATCCCCACCCTTATAAACTGACTGCAGGTATCCACACCCTTATAAACTGACTGCAGGTACCCCACCCTTATAAACTGACTGCAGGTACCCCATCCTTAGAAACTGAATGCAGGTACCCCACCCTTATAAACTGACCGCAGGTACCCCATCCTTATAAACTGACTGCAGGTATCCCACCCTTGTAAACTGACCACAGGTACCCCAACCCTTATAAACTGACTGCAGGTATCCACACCCTTATAAACTGACTGCAGGTACCCCACCCTTATAAACTGACTGCATGTACCCCACCCTTATAAACTGACTGCAGGTACCCCACCCTTATAAACTGACCGCAGGTACACCACCCTTATAAACTGACTGCAGGTACCCCACCCTTATAAACTGACTGCAGGTACCCCATCCTTATAAACTTACTGCAGGTACCCCCACCCTTATAAACTGACTGCAGGTACCCCCACCCTTATAAACTGACTGCAGGTATCCACACCCTTATAAACTGACTGCAGGTATCCCACCCTTATAAACTGACTGCAGGTATCCCCACCCTTAAAAACTGACTGTAGGTATCCCACCCTTATAAACTGACTGCAGGTACCCCACCCTTATAAACTGACTACAGGTACCCCATCCTTATAAACTGAATGCAGGTACCCTCACCCTTATAAACTGACTGCAGGTATCCCACCCTTATAAACTCACTGCAGGTACCCCCACCCTTATAAACTGACTGCAGGTACCCCACGCTTATAAACTGACTGCAGGTACCCCCACCCTTATAAACTGCCTGCAGGTATCCCACCCTTAAAAACTGACTGCAGGTATCCCACCCTTATAAACTGACTGCAGGTACCCCCACCCTTATAAACGGACTGCAGGTATCAACACCCCTATAAACTGACTGCAGGTACCCCACCCTTATAAACTGACTGCAGGTACCCCATCCTTATAAACTGAATGCAGGTACCCCACCCTTATAAACTGACCGCAGGTACCCCACCCTTATAAACTGACCGCAGGTACCCCACCCTTATAAACTGACTGCAGGTATCCCCACCCTTAAAAACTAACTGCAGGTATCCCACCCTTATAAACTGACTGCAGGTACCCCCACCCTTATAAACTGACTGCAGGTACCCCCACCCTTATAAACTGACTGCAGGTATCCACACCCTTATAAACTGACTGCAGGTACCCCACCCTTATAAACTGACTGCAGGTACCCCATCCTTATAAACTGAATGCAGGTATCCCACCCTTGTAAACTGACCACGGGTACTCCAACCCTTATAAACTGACCGCAGGTATCCACACCCTTATAAACTGACTGCAGGTATCCACACCCTTATAAACTGACTGCAGGTACCCCATCCTTAGAAACTGAATGCAGGTACCCCACCCTTATAAACTGACCACAGGTACCCCACCCTTATAAACTGACCGCAGGTACCCCATCCTTATAAACTGACCGCAGGTACCCCACCCTTATAAACTGACTGCAGGTACCCCATCCTTATAAACTGACTGCAGGTACCCCCACCCTTATAAACTGACTGCAGGTACCCCCACCCTTATAAACTGACTGCAGGTATCCACACCCTTATAAACTGACTGCAGGTATCCCACCCTTATAAACTGACTGCAGGTATCCCCACCCTTATAAACTGACTGCAGGTATCCACACCCTTATAAACTGACTGCAGGTACCCCACCCTTATAAACTGACTGCAGGTACCCCATCCTTAGAAACTGAATGCAGGTACCCCACCCTTATAAACTGACTGCAGGTACCCCATCCTTATAAACTGAATGCAGGTATCCCACCCTTGTAAACTGACCGCAGGTGCCCCACCCTTATAAACTGACCGCAGGTACCCCACCCTTATAAACTGACCGCAGGTACCCCACCCTTATAAACTGACCACATGTATCCCACCCTTATAAACTGACTGCAGGTACCCTCACCCTTATGAACTGACTGCAGGTATCCCACCCTTATAAACTGACTGCAGGTATCCCCACCCTTAAAAACTGACTGGAGGTATCCCACCCTTATAAACTGACTGCATGTACCCCACCCTTATATACTAACTGCAGGTACCCCCACCCGTATAAACTGACTGCAGGTACCCCACCCTTATAAACTCATTGCAGGTACGCCCACCCTTATAAACTGACTGCAGGTACCCCACGCTTATAAACTGACTGCAGGTACCCCAACCCTTATAAGCTGCCTGCAGGTATCCCACCCTTAAAAACTGACTGCAGGTATCCCACCCTTATAAACTGACTGCAGGTATCCACACCCTTATAAACTGACTGCAGGTACCCCATCCTTAGAAACTGAATGCAGGTACCCCACCCTTATAAACTGACCACAGGTACCCCACCCTTATAAACTGACCGCAGGTACCCCATCCTTATAAACTGACCGCAGGTACCCCACCCTTATAAACTGACTGCAGGTACCCCATTCTTATAAACTGACTGCAGGTACCCCCACCCTTATAAACTGACTGCAGGTATCCCCACCCTTATAAACTGACTGCAGGTATCCACACCCTTATAAACTGACTGCAGGTATCCCACCCTTATAAACTGACCGCAGGTATCCCCACCCTTATAAACTGACTGCAGGTACCCCATCCTTATAAACTGACTGCAGGTACCCCCACCCTTATAAACTGACCGCAGGTACCCCACCCTTATAAACTGACTGCAGGTATCCCCACCCTTAAAAACTAACTGCAGGTATCCCACCCTTATAAACTGACTGCAGGTACCCCCACCCTTATAAACTGACTGCAGGTACCCCCACCCTTATAAACTGACTGCAGTTATCCACACCCTTATAAACTGACTGCAGGTACCCCACCCTTATAAACTGACCGCAGGTACCCCATCCTTATAAACTGAATGCAGGTATCCCCACCCTTATAAACTGACTGCAGGTACCCCAACCCTTATAAACTGACTGCAGGTATCCACACCCTTATAAACTGACTGCAGGTACCCCATCCTTATAAACTGACTGCAGGTACCCCCACCCTTATAAACTCACTGCAGGTACCCCCACCCTTATAAACTGACTGCAGGTACCCCACGCTTATAAACTGACTGCAGGTACCCCCACCCTTATAAACTGCCTGCAGGTATCCCACCCTTAAAAACTGACTGCAGGTATCCCACCCTTATAAACTGACTGCAGGTACCCCCACCCTTATAAACTGACTGCAGGTATCAACACCCCTATAAACTGACTGCAGGTACCCCACCCTTATAAACTGACTGCAGGTACCCCATCCTTATAAACTGAATGCAGGTACCCCACCCTTATAAACTGACCGCAGGTACCCCACCCTTATAAACTGACCGCAGGTACCCCACCCTTATAAACTGACTGCAGGTATCCCCACCCTTAAAAACTAACTGCAGGTATCCCACCCTTATAAACTGACTGCAGGTACCCCCACCCTTATAAAATGACTGCAGGTACCCCCACCCTTATAAACTGACTGCAGGTATCCACACCCTTATAAACTGACTGCAGGTACCCCACCCTTATAAACTGACTGCAGGTACCCCATCCTTATAAACTGAATGCAGGTATCCCACCCTTGTAAACTGACCACGGGTACTCCAACCCTTATTAACTGACCGCAGGTATCCACACCCTTATAAACTGACTGCAGGTATCCACACCCTTATAAACTGACTGCAGGTACCCCATCCTTATAAACTGACTGCAGGTACCCCCACCCTTATAAACTGACTGCAGGTACCCCCACCCTTATAAACTGACTGCAGGTATCCACACCCTTATAAACTGACTGCAGGTATCCCACCCTTATAAACTGACTGCAGGTATCCCCACCCTTATAAACTGACTGCAGGTATCCACACCCTTATAAACTGACTGCAGGTACCCCACCCTTATAAACTGACTGCAGGTACCCCATCCTTAGAAACTGAATGCAGGTACCCACACCCTTATAAACTGACCGCAGGTACCCATCCTTATAAACTGACTGCAGGTATCCCACCCTTGTAAACTGACCACAGGTACCCCAACCCTTATAAACTGACTGCAGGTATCCACACCCTTATAAACTGACTGCAGGTACACCACCCTTATAAACTGACTGCAGGTACCCCATCCTTATAAACTGACTGCAGGTACCCCCACCCTTATAAACTGACTGCAGGTACCCCCACCCTTATAAACTGACTGCAGGTATCCACACCCTTATAAACTGACTGCAGGTATCCCACCCTTATAAACTGACTGCAGGTATCCCCACCCTTATAAACTGACTGCAGGTATCCACACCCTTATAACCTGACTGCAGGTACCCCACCCTTATAAACTGACTGCAGGTACCCCATCCTTAGAAACTGAATGCAGGTACCCCACCCTTATAAACTGACCGCAGGTACCCCATCCTTATAAACTGACTGCAGGTATCCCACCCTTGTAAACTGACCACAGGTACCCCAACCCTTATAAACTGACTGCAGGTATCCACACCCTTATAAACTGACTGCAGGTACCCCACCCTTATAAACTGACTGCATGTACCCCACCCTTATAAACTGACTGCAGGTACCCCACCCTTATAAACTGACCGCAGGTACACCACCCTTATAAACTGACTGCAGGTACCCCACCCTTATAAACTGACTGCAGGTACCCCATCCTTATAAACTTACTGCAGGTACCCCCACCCTTATAAACTGACTGCAGGTACCCCCACCCTTATAAACTGACTGCAGGTATCCACACCCTTATAAACTGACTGCAGGTATCCCACCCTTATAAACTGACTGCAGGTATCCCCACCCTTAAAAACTGACTGTAGGTATCCCACCCTTATAAACTGACTGCAGGTACCCCACCCTTATAAACTGACTACAGGTACCCCATCCTTATAAACTGAATGCAGGTACCCTCACCCTTATAAACTGACTGCAGGTATCCCACCCTTATAAACTCACTGCAGGTACCCCCACCCTTATAAACTGACTGCAGGTACCCCACGCTTATAAACTGACTGCAGGTACCCCCACCCTTATAAACTGCCTGCAGGTATCCCACCCTTAAAAACTGACTGCAGGTATCCCACCCTTATAAACTGACTGCAGGTACCCCCACCCTTATAAACGGACTGCAGGTATCAACACCCCTATAAACTGACTGCAGGTACCCCACCCTTATAAACTGACTGCAGGTACCCCATCCTTATAAACTGAATGCAGGTACCCCACCCTTATAAACTGACCGCAGGTACCCCACCCTTATAAACTGACCGCAGGTACCCCACCCTTATAAACTGACTGCAGGTATCCCCACCCTTAAAAACTAACTGCAGGTATCCCACCCTTATAAACTGACTGCAGGTACCCCCACCCTTATAAACTGACTGCAGGTACCCCCACCCTTATAAACTGACTGCAGGTATCCACACCCTTATAAACTGACTGCAGGTACCCCACCCTTATAAACTGACTGCAGGTACCCCATCCTTATAAACTGAATGCAGGTATCCCACCCTTGTAAACTGACCACGGGTACTCCAACCCTTATAAACTGACCGCAGGTATCCACACCCTTATAAACTGACTGCAGGTATCCACACCCTTATAAACTGAATGCAGGTACCCACACCCTTATAAACTGACCGCAGGTACCCATCCTTATAAACTGACTGCAGGTATCCCACCCTTGTAAACTGACCACAGGTACCCCAACCCTTATAAACTGACTGCAGGTATCCACACCCTTATAAACTGACTGCAGGTACACCACCCTTATAAACTGACTGCAGGTACCCCATCCTTATAAACTGACTGCAGGTACCCCCACCCTTATAAACTGACTGCAGGTACCCCCACCCTTATAAACTGACTGCAGGTATCCACACCCTTATAAACTGACTGCAGGTATCCCACCCTTATAAACTGACTGCAGGTATCCCCACCCTTATAAACTGACTGCAGGTATCCACACCCTTATAAACTGACTGCAGGTACCCCACCCTTATAAACTGACTGCAGGTACCCCATCCTTAGAAACTGAATGCAGGTACCCCACCCTTATAAACTGACCGCAGGTACCCCATCCTTATAAACTGACTGCAGGTATCCCACCCTTGTAAACTGACCACAGGTACCCCAACCCTTATAAACTGACTGCAGGTATCCACACCCTTATAAACTGACTGCAGGTACCCCACCCTTATAAACTGACTGCATGTACCCCACCCTTATAAACTGACTGCAGGTACCCCACCCTTATAAACTGACCGCAGGTACACCACCCTTATAAACTGACTGCAGGTACCCCACCCTTATAAACTGACTGCAGGTACCCCATCCTTATAAACTTACTGCAGGTACCCCCACCCTTATAAACTGACTGCAGGTACCCCCACCCTTATAAACTGACTGCAGGTATCCACACCCTTATAAACTGACTGCAGGTATCCCACCCTTATAAACTGACTGCAGGTATCCCCACCCTTAAAAACTGACTGTAGGTATCCCACCCTTATAAACTGACTGCAGGTACCCCACCCTTATAAACTGACTACAGGTACCCCATCCTTATAAACTGAATGCAGGTACCCTCACCCTTATAAACTGACTGCAGGTATCCCACCCTTATAAACTCACTGCAGGTACCCCCACCCTTATAAACTGACTGCAGGTACCCCACGCTTATAAACTGACTGCAGGTACCCCCACCCTTATAAACTGCCTGCAGGTATCCCACCCTTAAAAACTGACTGCAGGTATCCCACCCTTATAAACTGACTGCAGGTACCCCCACCCTTATAAACGGACTGCAGGTATCAACACCCCTATAAACTGACTGCAGGTACCCCACCCTTATAAACTGACTGCAGGTACCCCATCCTTATAAACTGAATGCAGGTACCCCACCCTTATAAACTGACCGCAGGTACCCCACCCTTATAAACTGACCGCAGGTACCCCACCCTTATAAACTGACTGCAGGTATCCCCACCCTTAAAAACTAACTGCAGGTATCCCACCCTTATAAACTGACTGCAGGTACCCCCACCCTTATAAACTGACTGCAGGTACCCCCACCCTTATAAACTGACTGCAGGTATCCACACCCTTATAAACTGACTGCAGGTACCCCACCCTTATAAACTGACTGCAGGTACCCCATCCTTATAAACTGAATGCAGGTATCCCACCCTTGTAAACTGACCACGGGTACTCCAACCCTTATAAACTGACCGCAGGTATCCACACCCTTATAAACTGACTGCAGGTATCCACACCCTTATAAACTGACTGCAGGTATCCACACCCTTATAAACTGACTGCAGGTATCCCACCCTTATAAACTGACTGCAGGTATCCCCACCCTTAAAAACTGACTGGAGGTAACCCACCCTTATAAACTGACTGCATGTACCCCACCCTTATAAACTAACTGCAGGTACCCCCACCTGTATAAACTGACTGCAGGTACCCCACCCTTATAAACTCACTGCAGGTACCCCCACCCTTATAAACTGACTGCAGGTACCCCACGCTTATAAACTGACTGCAGGTACCCCCACCCTTATAAACTGCCTGCAGGTATCCCACCCTTAAAAACTGACTGCAGGTATCCCACCCTTATAAACTGACTGCAGGTACCCCCACCCTTATAAACTGACTGCAGGTATCAACACCCCTATAAACTGACTGCAGGTACCCCACCCTTATAAACTGACTGCAGGTACCCCATCCTTATAAACTGAATGCAGGTACCCCACCCTTATAAACTGACCGCAGGTACCCCACCCTTATAAACTGACCGCAGGTACCCCACCCTTATAAACTGACTGCAGGTATCCCCACCCTTAAAAACTAACTGCAGGTATCCCACCCTTATAAACTGACTGCAGGTACCCCCACCCTTATAAAATGACTGCAGGTACCCCCACCCTTATAAACTGACTGCAGGTATCCACACCCTTATAAACTGACTGCAGGTACCCCACCCTTATAAACTGACTGCAGGTACCCCATCCTTATAAACTGAATGCAGGTATCCCACCCTTGTAAACTGACCACGGGTACTCCAACCCTTATTAACTGACCGCAGGTATCCACACCCTTATAAACTGACTGCAGGTATCCACACCCTTATAAACTGACTGCAGGTACCCCATCCTTATAAACTGACTGCAGGTACCCCCACCCTTATAAACTGACTGCAGGTACCCCCACCCTTATAAACTGACTGCAGGTATCCACACCCTTATAAACTGACTGCAGGTATCCCACCCTTATAAACTGACTGCAGGTATCCCCACCCTTATAAACTGACTGCAGGTATCCACACCCTTATAAACTGACTGCAGGTACCCCACCCTTATAAACTGACTGCAGGTACCCCATCCTTAGAAACTGAATGCAGGTACCCACACCCTTATAAACTGACCGCAGGTACCCATCCTTATAAACTGACTGCAGGTATCCCACCCTTGTAAACTGACCACAGGTACCCCAACCCTTATAAACTGACTGCAGGTATCCACACCCTTATAAACTGACTGCAGGTACACCACCCTTATAAACTGACTGCAGGTACCCCATCCTTATAAACTGACTGCAGGTACCCCCACCCTTATAAACTGACTGCAGGTACCCCCACCCTTATAAACTGACTGCAGGTATCCACACCCTTATAAACTGACTGCAGGTATCCCACCCTTATAAACTGACTGCAGGTATCCCCACCCTTATAAACTGACTGCAGGTATCCACACCCTTATAAACTGACTGCAGGTACCCCACCCTTATAAACTGACTGCAGGTACCCCATCCTTAGAAACTGAATGCAGGTACCCCACCCTTATAAACTGACCGCAGGTACCCCATCCTTATAAACTGACTGCAGGTATCCCACCCTTGTAAACTGACCACAGGTACCCCAACCCTTATAAACTGACTGCAGGTATCCACACCCTTATAAACTGACTGCAGGTACCCCACCCTTATAAACTGACTGCATGTACCCCACCCTTATAAACTAACTGCAGGTACCCCACCCTTATAAACTGACCGCAGGTACACCACCCTTATAAACTGACTGCAGGTACCCCACCCTTATAAACTGACTGCAGGTACCCCATCCTTATAAACTTACTGCAGGTACCCCCACCCTTATAAACTGACTGCAGGTACCCCCACCCTTATAAACTGACTGCAGGTATCCACACCCTTATAAACTGACTGCAGGTATCCCACCCTTATAAACTGACTGCAGGTATCCCCACCCTTAAAAACTGACTGTAGGTATCCCACCCTTATAAACTGACTACAGGTACCCCATCCTTATAAACTGAATGCAGGTACCCTCACCCTTATAAACTGACTGCAGGTATCCCACCCTTATAAACTCACTGCAGGTACCCCCACCCTTATAAACTGACTGCAGGTACCCCACGCTTATAAACTGACTGCAGGTACCCCCACCCTTATAAACTGCCTGCAGGTATCCCACCCTTAAAAACTGACTGCAGGTATCCCACCCTTATAAACTGACTGCAGGTACCCCCACCCTTATAAACGGACTGCAGGTATCAACACCCCTATAAACTGACTGCAGGTACCCCACCCTTATAAACTGACTGCAGGTACCCCATCCTTATAAACTGAATGCAGGTACCCCACCCTTATAAACTGACCGCAGGTACCCCACCCTTATAAACTGACCGCAGGTACCCCACCCTTATAAACTGACTGCAGGTATCCCCACCCTTAAAAACTAACTGCAGGTATCCCACCCTTATAAACTGACTGCAGGTACCCCCACCCTTATAAACTGACTGCAGGTACCCCCACCCTTATAAACTGACTGCAGGTATCCACACCCTTATAAACTGACTGCAGGTACCCCACCCTTATAAACTGACTGCAGGTACCCCATCCTTATAAACTGAATGCAGGTATCCCACCCTTGTAAACTGACCACGGGTACTCCAACCCTTATAAACTGACCGCAGGTATCCACACCCTTATAAACTGACTGCAGGTATCCACACCCTTATAAACTGACTGCAGGTACCCCATCCTTAGAAACTGAATGCAGGTACCCCACCCTTATAAACTGACCACAGGTACCCCACCCTTATAAACTGACCGCAGGTACCCCATCCTTATAAACTGACCGCAGGTACCCCACCCTTATAAACTGACTGCAGGTACCCCATCCTTATAAACTGACTGCAGGTACCACCACCCTTATAAACTGACTGCAGGTACCCCCACCCTTATAAACTGACTGCAGGTATCCACACCCTTATAAACTGACTGCAGGTATCCCACCCTTATAAACTGACTGCAGGTATCCCCACCCTTATAAACTGACTGCAGGTATCCACACCCTTATAAACTGACTGCAGGTACCCCACCCTTATAAACTGACTGCAGGTACCCCATCCTTAGAAACTGAATGCAGGTACCCCACCCTTATAAACTGACTGCAGGTACCCCATCCTTATAAACTGAATGCAGGTATCCCACCCTTGTAAACTGACCGCAGGTGCCCCACCCTTATAAACTGACCGCAGGTACCCCACCCTTATAAACTGACCGCAGGTACCCCACCCTTATAAACTGACCACATGTATCCCACCCTTATAAACTGACTGCAGGTACCCTCACCCTTATGAACTGACTGCAGGTATCCCACCCTTATAAACTGACTGCAGGTATCCCCACCCTTAAAAACTGACTGGAGGTATCCCACCCTTATAAACTGACTGCATGTACCCCACCCTTATATACTAACTGCAGGTACCCCCACCCGTATAAACTGACTGCAGGTACCCCACCCTTATAAACTCATTGCAGGTACGCCCACCCTTATAAACTGACTGCAGGTACCCCACGCTTATAAACTGACTGCAGGTACCCCAACCCTTATAAGCTGCCTGCAGGTATCCCACCCTTAAAAACTGACTGCAGGTATCCCACCCTTATAAACTGACTGCAGGTACCCCCACCCTTATAAACTGACTGCAGGTATCCACACCCCTATAAACTGACTGCAGGTACCCCACCCTTATAAACTGACTGCAGGTACCCCACCCTTATAAACTGACTGCAGGTACCCCATCCTTATAAACTGACTGCAGGTATCCCACCCTTGTAAACTGACCAAGGGTACTCCAACCCTTATAAACTGACCGCAGGTATCCACACCCTTATAAACTGACTGCAGGTACCCCACCCTTATAAACTGACTGCATGTACCCCACCCTTATAAACTGACTGCAGGTACCCCACCCTTATAAACTGACCGCAGGTACCCCATCCTTATAAACTGACTGCAGGTATCCCACCCTTGTAAACTGACCACAGGTACCCCAACCCTTATAAACTGACTGCAGGTATCCACACCCTTATAAACTGACTGCAGGTACCCCACCCTTATAAACTGACTGCATGTACCCCACCCTTATAAACTGACTGCAGGTACCCCACCCTTATAAACTGACCGCAGGTACCCCACCCTTATAAACTGACTGCAGGTACCCCACCCTTATAAACTGACTGCAGGTACCCCATCCTTATAAACTTACTGCAGGTACCCCCACCCTTATAAACTGACTGCAGGTACCCCCACCCTTATAAACTGACTGCAGGTATCCACACCCTTATAAACTGACTGCAGGTATCCCACCCTTATAAACTGACTGCAGGTATCCCCACCCTTAAAAACTGACTGCAGGTATCCCACCCTTATAAACTGACTGCAGGTACCCCACCCTTATAAACTGACTACAGGTACCCCATCCTTATAAACTGAATGCAGGTACCCTCACCCTTATAAACTGACTGCAGGTATCCCACCCTTATAAACTCACTGCAGGTACCCCCACCCTTATAAACTGACTGCAGGTACCCCACGCTTATAAACTGACTGCAGGTACCCCCACCCTTATAAACTGCCTGCAGGTATCCCACCCTTAAAAACTGACTGCAGGTATCCCACCCTTATAAACTGACTGCAGGTACCCCCACCCTTATAAACTGACTGCAGGTATCAACACCCCTATAAACTGACTGCAGGTACCCCACCCTTATAAACTGACTGCAGGTACCCCATCCTTATAAACTGAATGCAGGTACCCCACCCTTATAAACTGACCGCAGGTACCCCACCCTTATAAACTGACCGCAGGTACCCCACCCTTATAAACTGACTGCAGGTATCCCCACCCTTAAAAACTAACTGCAGGTATCCCACCCTTATAAACTGACTGCAGGTACCCCCACCCTTATAAACTGACTGCAGGTACCCCCACCCTTATAAACTGACTGCAGGTATCCACACCCTTATAAACTGACTGCAGGTACCCCACCCTTATAAACTGACTGCAGGTACCCCATCCTTATAAACTGAATGCAGGTATCCCACCCTTGTAAACTGACCACGGGTACTCCAACCCTTATAAACTGACCGCAGGTATCCACACCCTTATAAACTGACTGCAGGTATCCACACCCTTATAAACTGACTGCAGGTACCCCATCCTTAGAAACTGAATGCAGGTACCCCACCCTTATAAACTGACCACAGGTACCCCACCCTTATAAACTGACCGCAGGTACCCCATCCTTATAAACTGACCGCAGGTACCCCACCCTTATAAACTGACTGCAGGTACCCCATCCTTATAAACTGACTGCAGGTACCCCCACCCTTATAAACTGACTGCAGGTACCCCCACCCTTATAAACTGACTGCAGGTATCCACACACTTATAAACTGACTGCAGGTATCCCACCCTTATAAACTGACTGCAGGTATCCCCACCCTTATAAACTGACTGCAGGTATCCACACCCTTCTAAACTGACTGCAGGTACCCCACCCTTATAAACTGACTGCAGGTACCCCATCCTTATAAACTGAATGCAGGTACCCCACCCTTATAAACTGACTGCAGGTACCCCATCCTTATAAACTGAATGCAGGTATCCCACCCTTGTAAACTGACCGCAGGTACCCCACCCTTATCAACTGACCGCAGGTACCCCACCCTTATAAACTGACCGCAGGTACCCCACCCTTATAAACTGACCACATGTATCCCACCCTTATAAACTGACTGCAGGTACCCTCACCCTTATAAACTGACTGCAGGTATCCCACCCTTATAAACTGACTGCAGGTATCCCCACCCTTAAAAACTGACTGGAGGTATCCCACCCTTATAAACTGACTGCATGTACCCCACCCTTATATACTAACTGCAGGTACCCCCACCCGTATAAACTGACTGCAGGTACCCCACCCTTATAAACTCACTGCAGGTACGCCCACCCTTATAAACTGACTGCAGGTACCCCATCCTTATAAACTGAATGCAGGTACCCCACCCTTATAAACTGACCGCAGGTACCCCACCCTTATAAACTGACCGCAGGTACCCCACCCTTATAAACTGACTGCAGGTATCCCCACCCTTAAAAACTAACTGCAGGTATCCCACCCTTATAAACTGACCGCAGGTACCCCACCCTTATAAACTGACTGCAGGTATCCACACCCTTATAAACTGACTGCAGGTACCCCACCCTTATAAACTGACTGCAGGTACCCCATCCTTATAAACTGAATGCAGGTATCCCACCCTTGTAAACTGACCACGGGTACTCCAACCCTTATAAACTGACCGCAGGTATCCACACCCTTATAAACTGACTGCAGGTATCCACACCCTTGTAAACTGACTGCAGGTACCCCATCCTTATAAACTGACTGCAGGTACCCCCACCCTTATAAACTGACTGCAGGTACCCCCACCCTTATAAACTGACTGCAGGTATCCACACCCTTATAAACTGACTGCAGGTACCCCACCCTTATAAACTGACTGCAGGTACCCCATCCTTATAAACTGAATGCAGGTATCCCACCCTTGTAAACTGACCACGGGTACTCCAACCCTTATAAACTGACCGCAGGTATCCACACCCTTATAAACTGACTGCAGGTATCCACACCCTTATAAACTGACTGCAGGTACCCCATCCTTATAAACTGACTGCAGGTACCCCCACCCTTATAAACTGACTGCAGGTACCCCCACCCTTATAAACTGACTGCAGGTATCCACACCCTTATAAACTGACTGCAGGTATCCCACCCTTATAAACTGACTGCAGGTATCCCCACCCTTATAAACTGACTGCAGGTATCCACACCCTTATAAACTGACTGCAGGTACCCCACCCTTATAAACTGACTGCAGGTACCCCATCCTTAGAAACTGAATGCAGGTACCCCACCCTTATAAACTGACCGCAGGTACCCATCCTTATAAACTGACTGCAGGTATCCCACCCTTGTAAACTGACCACAGGTACCCCAACCCTTATAAACTGACTGCAGGTATCCACACCCTTATAAACTGACTGCAGGTACACCACCCTTATAAACTGACTGCAGGTACCCCATCCTTATAAACTGACTGCAGGTACCCCCACCCTTATAAACTGACTGCAGGTACCCCCACCCTTATAAACTGACTGCAGGTATCCACACCCTTATAAACTGACTGCAGGTATCCCACCCTTATAAACTGACTGCAGGTATCCCCACCCTTATAAACTGACTGCAGGTATCCACACCCTTATAAACTGACTGCAGGTATCCCCACCCTTAAAAACTGACTGCAGGTATCCCACCTTTACAAACTGACTGCAGGTACCCCCACCCTTATAAACTGACTGCAGGTACCCACACCCTTATAAACTGACTGCAGGTATCCACACCCTTATAAACTGACTGCAGGTACCCCACCCTTATAAACTGAATGCAGGTACCCCACCCTTATAAACTGACCGCAGGTACCCCACCCTTATAAACTGACCGCAGGTACCCCACCCTTATAAACTGACTGCAGGTATCCCCACCCTTAAAAACTAACTGCAGGTATCCCAACCTTATAAACTGACTGCAGGTACCCCCACCCTTATAAACTGACTGCAGGTACCCCCACCCTTATAAACTGACTGCAGGTATCCACACCCTTATAAACTGACTGCAGGTACCCCACCCTTATAAACTGACTGCAGGTACCCCATCCTTATAAACTGAATGCAGGTATCCCACCCTTGTAAACTGACCACGGGTACTCCAACCCTTATAAACTGACCGCAGGTATCCACACCCTTATAAACTGACTGCAGGTATCCACACCCTTATAAACTGACTGCAGGTACCCCATCCTTATAAACTGACTGCAGGTACCCCCACCCTTATAAACTGACTGCAGGTACCCCCACCCTTATAAACTGACTGCAGGTATCCACACCCTTATAAACTGACTGCAGGTATCCCACCCTTATAAACTGACTGCAGGTATCCCCACCCTTATAAACTGACTGCAGGTATCCACACCCTTATAAACTGACTGCAGGTACCCCACCCTTATAAACTGACTGCAGGTACCCCATCCTTAGAAACTGAATGCAGGTACCCCACCCTTATAAACTGACCGCAGGTACCCATCCTTATAAACTGACTGCAGGTATCCCACCCTTGTAAACTGACCACAGGTACCCCAACCCTTATAAACTGACTGCAGGTATCCACACCCTTATAAACTGACTGCAGGTACACCACCCTTATAAACTGACTGCAGGTACCCCATCCTTATAAACTGACTGCAGGTACCCCCACCCTTATAAACTGACTGCAGGTACCCCCACCCTTATAAACTGACTGCAGGTATCCACACCCTTATAAACTGACTGCAGGTATCCCACCCTTATAAACTGACTGCAGGTATCCCCACCCTTATAAACTGACTGCAGGTATCCACACCCTTATAAACTGACTGCAGGTACCCCACCCTTATAAACTGACTGCAGGTATCCACACCCTTATAAACTGACTGCAGGTACCCCACCCTTATAAACTGAATGCAGGTACCCCACCCTTATAAACTGACCGCAGGTACCCCACCCTTATAAACTGACCGCAGGTACCCCACCCTTATAAACTGACTGCAGGTATCCCCACCCTTAAAAACTAACTGCAGGTACCCCACCCTTATAAACTGACTGCAGGTATCCACACCCTTAGAAACTGAATGCAGGTACCCCACCCTTATAAACTGACCGCAGGTACCCATCCTTATAAACTGACTGCAGGTATCCCACCCTTGTACACTGACCACAGGTACCCCAACCCTTATAAACTGACTGCAGGTATCCACACCCTTATAAACTGACTGCAGGTACACCACCCTTATAAACTGACTGCAGGTACCCCATCCTTATAAACTGACTGCAGGTACCCCCACCCTTATAAACTGACTGCAGGTACCCCCACCCTTATAAACTGACTGCAGGTATCCACACCCTTATAAACTGACTGCAGGTATCCCACCCTTATAAACTGACTGCAGGTATCCCCACCCTTAAAAACTGACTGGAGGTATCCCACCCTTATAAACTGACTGCATGTACCCCACCCTTATAAACTAACTGCAGGTACCCCCACCTGTATAAACTGACTGCAGGTACCCCACCCTTATAAACTCACTGCAGGTACCCCCACCCTTATAAACTGACTGCAGGTACCCCACGCTTATAAACTGACTGCAGGTACCCCCACCCTTATAAACTGCCTGCAGGTATCCCACCCTTAAAAACTGACTGCAGGTATCCCACCCTTATAAACTGACTGCAGGTACCCCCACCCTTATAAACTGACTGCAGGTATCAACACCCCTATAAACTGACTGCAGGTACCCCACCCTTATAAACTGACTGCAGGTACCCCATCCTTATAAACTGAATGCAGGTACCCCACCCTTATAAACTGACCGCAGGTACCCCACCCTTATAAACTGACCGCAGGTACCCCACCCTTATAAACTGACTGCAGGTATCCCCACCCTTAAAAACTAACTGCAGGTATCCCACCCTTATAAACTGACTGCAGGTACCCCCACCCTTATAAAATGACTGCAGGTACCCCCACCCTTATAAACTGACTGCAGGTATCCACACCCTTATAAACTGACTGCAGGTACCCCACCCTTATAAACTGACTGCAGGTACCCCATCCTTATAAACTGAATGCAGGTATCCCACCCTTGTAAACTGACCACGGGTACTCCAACCCTTATTAACTGACCGCAGGTATCCACACCCTTATAAACTGACTGCAGGTATCCACACCCTTATAAACTGACTGCAGGTACCCCATCCTTATAAACTGACTGCAGGTACCCCCACCCTTATAAACTGACTGCAGGTACCCCCACCCTTATAAACTGACTGCAGGTATCCACACCCTTATAAACTGACTGCAGGTATCCCACCCTTATAAACTGACTGCAGGTATCCCCACCCTTATAAACTGACTGCAGGTATCCACACCCTTATAAACTGACTGCAGGTACCCCACCCTTATAAACTGACTGCAGGTACCCCATCCTTAGAAACTGAATGCAGGTACCCACACCCTTATAAACTGACCGCAGGTACCCATCCTTATAAACTGACTGCAGGTATCCCACCCTTGTAAACTGACCACAGGTACCCCAACCCTTATAAACTGACTGCAGGTATCCACACCCTTATAAACTGACTGCAGGTACACCACCCTTATAAACTGACTGCAGGTACCCCATCCTTATAAACTGACTGCAGGTACCCCCACCCTTATAAACTGACTGCAGGTACCCCCACCCTTATAAACTGACTGCAGGTATCCACACCCTTATAAACTGACTGCAGGTATCCCACCCTTATAAACTGACTGCAGGTATCCCCACCCTTATAAACTGACTGCAGGTATCCACACCCTTATAACCTGACTGCAGGTACCCCACCCTTATAAACTGACTGCAGGTACCCCATCCTTAGAAACTGAATGCAGGTACCCCACCCTTATAAACTGACCGCAGGTACCCCATCCTTATAAACTGACTGCAGGTATCCCACCCTTGTAAACTGACCACAGGTACCCCAACCCTTATAAACTGACTGCAGGTATCCACACCCTTATAAACTGACTGCAGGTACCCCACCCTTATAAACTGACTGCATGTACCCCACCCTTATAAACTGACTGCAGGTACCCCACCCTTATAAACTGACCGCAGGTACACCACCCTTATAAACTGACTGCAGGTACCCCACCCTTATAAACTGACTGCAGGTACCCCATCCTTATAAACTTACTGCAGGTACCCCCACCCTTATAAACTGACTGCAGGTACCCCCACCCTTATAAACTGACTGCAGGTATCCACACCCTTATAAACTGACTGCAGGTATCCCACCCTTATAAACTGACTGCAGGTATCCCCACCCTTAAAAACTGACTGTAGGTATCCCACCCTTATAAACTGACTGCAGGTACCCCACCCTTATAAACTGACTACAGGTACCCCATCCTTATAAACTGAATGCAGGTACCCTCACCCTTATAAACTGACTGCAGGTATCCCACCCTTATAAACTCACTGCAGGTACCCCCACCCTTATAAACTGACTGCAGGTACCCCACGCTTATAAACTGACTGCAGGTACCCCCACCCTTATAAACTGCCTGCAGGTATCCCACCCTTAAAAACTGACTGCAGGTATCCCACCCTTATAAACTGACTGCAGGTACCCCCACCCTTATAAACGGACTGCAGGTATCAACACCCCTATAAACTGACTGCAGGTACCCCACCCTTATAAACTGACTGCAGGTACCCCATCCTTATAAACTGAATGCAGGTACCCCACCCTTATAAACTGACCGCAGGTACCCCACCCTTATAAACTGACCGCAGGTACCCCACCCTTATAAACTGACTGCAGGTATCCCCACCCTTAAAAACTAACTGCAGGTATCCCACCCTTATAAACTGACTGCAGGTACCCCCACCCTTATAAACTGACTGCAGGTACCCCCACCCTTATAAACTGACTGCAGGTATCCACACCCTTATAAACTGACTGCAGGTACCCCACCCTTATAAACTGACTGCAGGTACCCCATCCTTATAAACTGAATGCAGGTATCCCACCCTTGTAAACTGACCACGGGTACTCCAACCCTTATAAACTGACCGCAGGTATCCACACCCTTATAAACTGACTGCAGGTATCCACACCCTTATAAACTGAATGCAGGTACCCACACCCTTATAAACTGACCGCAGGTACCCATCCTTATAAACTGACTGCAGGTATCCCACCCTTGTAAACTGACCACAGGTACCCCAACCCTTATAAACTGACTGCAGGTATCCACACCCTTATAAACTGACTGCAGGTACACCACCCTTATAAACTGACTGCAGGTACCCCATCCTTATAAACTGACTGCAGGTACCCCCACCCTTATAAACTGACTGCAGGTATCCACACCCTTATAAACTGACTGCAGGTATCCCACCCTTATAAACTGACTGCAGGTATCCCCACCCTTATAAACTGACTGCAGGTATCCACACCCTTATAAACTGACTGCAGGTACCCCACCCTTATAAACTGACTGCAGGTACCCCATCCTTAGAAACTGAATGCAGGTACCCCACCCTTATAAACTGACCGCAGGTACCCCATCCTTATAAACTGACTGCAGGTATCCCACCCTTGTAAACTGACCACAGGTACCCCAACCCTTATAAACTGACTGCAGGTATCCACACCCTTATAAACTGACTGCAGGTACCCCACCCTTATAAACTGACTGCATGTACCCCACCCTTATAAACTGACTGCAGGTACCCCACCCTTATAAACTGACCGCAGGTACACCACCCTTATAAACTGACTGCAGGTACCCCACCCTTATAAACTGACTGCAGGTACCCCATCCTTATAAACTTACTGCAGGTACCCCCACCCTTATAAACTGACTGCAGGTACCCCCACCCTTATAAACTGACTGCAGGTATCCACACCCTTATAAACTGACTGCAGGTATCCCACCCTTATAAACTGACTGCAGGTATCCCCACCCTTAAAAACTGACTGTAGGTATCCCACCCTTATAAACTGACTGCAGGTACCCCACCCTTATAAACTGACTACAGGTACCCCATCCTTATAAACTGAATGCAGGTACCCTCACCCTTATAAACTGACTGCAGGTATCCCACCCTTATAAACTCACTGCAGGTACCCCCACCCTTATAAACTGACTGCAGGTACCCCACGCTTATAAACTGACTGCAGGTACCCCCACCCTTATAAACTGCCTGCAGGTATCCCACCCTTAAAAACTGACTGCAGGTATCCCACCCTTATAAACTGACTGCAGGTACCCCCACCCTTATAAACGGACTGCAGGTATCAACTCCCCTATAAACTGACTGCAGGTACCCCACCCTTATAAACTGACTGCAGTTACCCCATCCTTATAAACTGAATGCAGGTACCCCACCCTTATAAACTGACCGCAGGTACCCCACCCTTATAAACTGACCGCAGGTACCCCACCCTTATAAACTGACTGCAGGTATCCCCACCCTTAAAAACTAACTGCAGGTATCCCACCCTTATAAACTGACTGCAGGTACCCCCACCCTTATAAACTGACTGCAGGTACCCCCACCCTTATAAACTGACTGCAGGTATCCACACCCTTATAAACTGACTGCAGGTACCCCACCCTTATAAACTGACTGCAGGTACCCCATCCTTATAAACTGAATGCAGGTATCCCACCCTTGTAAACTGACCACGGGTACTCCAACCCTTATAAACTGACCGCAGGTATCCACACCCTTATAAACTGACTGCAGGTATCCACACCCTTATAAACTGACTGCAGGTATCCACACCCTTATAAACTGACTGCAGGTATCCCACCCTTATAAACTGACTGCAGGTATCCCCACCCTTAAAAACTGACTGGAGGTATCCCACCCTTATAAACTGACTGCATGTACCCCACCCTTATAAACTAACTGCAGGTACCCCCACCTGTATAAACTGACTGCAGGTACCCCACCCTTATAAACTCACTGCAGGTACCCCCACCCTTATAAACTGACTGCAGGTACCCCACGCTTATAAACTGACTGCAGGTACCCCCACCCTTATAAACTGCCTGCAGGTATCCCACCCTTAAAAACTGACTGCAGGTATCCCACCCTTATAAACTGACTGCAGGTACCCCCACCCTTATAAACTGACTGCAGGTATCAACACCCCTATAAACTGACTGCAGGTACCCCACCCTTATAAACTGACTGCAGGTACCCCATCCTTATAAACTGAATGCAGGTACCCCACCCTTATAAACTGACCGCAGGTACCCCACCCTTATAAACTGACCGCAGGTACCCCACCCTTATAAACTGACTGCAGGTATCCCCACCCTTAAAAACTAACTGCAGGTATCCCACCCTTATAAACTGACTGCAGGTACCCCCACCCTTATAAAATGACTGCAGGTACCCCCACCCTTATAAACTGACTGCAGGTATCCACACCCTTATAAACTGACTGCAGGTACCCCACCCTTATAAACTGACTGCAGGTACCCCATCCTTATAAACTGAATGCAGGTATCCCACCCTTGTAAACTGACCACGGGTACTCCAACCCTTATTAACTGACCGCAGGTATCCACACCCTTATAAACTGACTGCAGGTATCCACACCCTTATAAACTGACTGCAGGTACCCCATCCTTATAAACTGACTGCAGGTACCCCCACCCTTATAAACTGACTGCAGGTACCCCCACCCTTATAAACTGACTGCAGGTATCCACACCCTTATAAACTGACTGCAGGTATCCCACCCTTATAAACTGACTGCAGGTATCCCCACCCTTATAAACTGACTGCAGGTATCCACACCCTTATAAACTGACTGCAGGTACCCCACCCTTATAAACTGACTGCAGGTACCCCATCCTTAGAAACTGAATGCAGGTACCCACACCCTTATAAACTGACCGCAGGTACCCATCCTTATAAACTGACTGCAGGTATCCCACCCTTGTAAACTGACCACAGGTACCCCAACCCTTATAAACTGACTGCAGGTATCCACACCCTTATAAACTGACTGCAGGTACACCACCCTTATAAACTGACTGCATGTACCCCACCCTTATAAACTGACTGCAGGTACCCCACCCTTATAAACTGACCGCAGGTACACCACCCTTATAAACTGACTGCAGGTACCCCACCCTTATAAACTGACTGCAGGTACCCCATCCTTATAAACTTACTGCAGGTACCCCCACCCTTATAAACTGACTGCAGGTACCCCCACCCTTATAAACTGACTGCAGGTATCCACACCCTTATAAACTGACTGCAGGTATCCCACCCTTATAAACTGACTGCAGGTATCCCCACCCTTAAAAACTGACTGTAGGTATCCCACCCTTATAAACTGACTGCAGGTACCCCACCCTTATAAACTGACTACAGGTACCCCATCCTTATAAACTGAATGCAGGTACCCTCACCCTTATAAACTGACTGCAGGTATCCCACCCTTATAAACTCACTGCAGGTACCCCCACCCTTATAAACTGACTGCAGGTACCCCACGCTTATAAACTGACTGCAGGTACCCCCACCCTTATAAACTGCCTGCAGGTATCCCACCCTTAAAAACTGACTGCAGGTATCCCACCCTTATAAACTGACTGCAGGTACCCCCACCCTTATAAACGGACTGCAGGTATCAACACCCCTATAAACTGACTGCAGGTACCCCACCCCTATAAACTGACTGCAGGTACCCCATCCTTATAAACTGAATGCAGGTACCCCACCCTTATAAACTGACCGCAGGTACCCCACCCTTATAAACTGACCGCAGGTACCCCACCCTTATAAACTGACTGCAGGTATCCCCACCCTTAAAAACTAACTGCAGGTATCCCACCCTTATAAACTGACTGCAGGTACCCCCACCCTTATAAACTGACTGCAGGTACCCCCACCCTTATAAACTGACTGCAGGTATCCACACCCTTATAAACTGACTGCAGGTACCCCACCCTTATAAACTGACTGCAGGTACCCCATCCTTATAAACTGAATGCAGGTATCCCACCCTTGTAAACTGACCACGGGTACTCCAACCCTTATAAACTGACCGCAGGTATCCACACCCTTATAAACTGACTGCAGGTATCCACACCCTTATAAACTGAATGCAGGTACCCACACCCTTATAAACTGACCGCAGGTACCCATCCTTATAAACTGACTGCAGGTATCCCACCCTTGTAAACTGACCACAGGTACCCCAACCCTTATAAACTGACTGCAGGTATCCACACCCTTATAAACTGACTGCAGGTACACCACCCTTATAAACTGACTGCAGGTACCCCATCCTTATAAACTGACTGCAGGTACCCCCACCCTTATAAACTGACTGCAGGTATCCACACCCTTATAAACTGACTGCAGGTATCCCACCCTTATAAACTGACTGCAGGTATCCCCACCCTTATAAACTGACTGCAGGTATCCACACCCTTATAAACTGACTGCAGGTACCCCACCCTTATAAACTGACTGCAGGTACCCCATCCTTAGAAACTGAATGCAGGTACCCCACCCTTATAAACTGACCGCAGGTACCCCATCCTTATAAACTGACTGCAGGTATCCCACCCTTGTAAACTGACCACAGGTACCCCAACCCTTATAAACTGACTGCAGGTATCCACACCCTTATAAACTGACTGCAGGTACCCCACCCTTATAAACTGACTGCATGTACCCCACCCTTATAAACTGACTGCAGGTACCCCACCCTTATAAACTGACCGCAGGTACACCACCCTTATAAACTGACTGCAGGTACCCCACCCTTATAAACTGACTGCAGGTACCCCATCCTTATAAACTTACTGCAGGTACCCCCACCCTTATAAACTGACTGCAGGTACCCCCACCCTTATAAACTGACTGCAGGTATCCACACCCTTATAAACTGACTGCAGGTATCCCACCCTTATAAACTGACTGCAGGTATCCCCACCCTTAAAAACTGACTGTAGGTATCCCACCCTTATAAACTGACTGCAGGTACCCCACCCTTATAAACTGACTACAGGTACCCCATCCTTATAAACTGAATGCAGGTACCCTCACCCTTATAAACTGACTGCAGGTGTCCCACCCTTATAAACTCACTGCAGGTACCCCCACCCTTATAAACTGACTGCAGGTACCCCACGCTTATAAACTGACTGCAGGTACCCCCACCCTTATAAACTGCCTGCAGGTATCCCACCCTTAAAAACTGACTGCAGGTATCCCACCCTTATAAACTGACTGCAGGTACCCCCACCCTTATAAACGGACTGCAGGTATCAACTCCCCTATAAACTGACTGCAGGTACCCCACCCTTATAAACTGACTGCAGGTACCCCATCCTTATAAACTGAATGCAGGTACCCCACCCTTATAAACTGACCGCAGGTACCCCACCCTTATAAACTGACCGCAGGTACCCCACCCTTATAAACTGACTGCAGGTATCCCCACCCTTAAAAACTAACTGCAGGTATCCCACCCTTATAAACTGACTGCAGGTACCCCCACCCTTATAAACTGACTGCAGGTACCCCCACCCTTATAAACTGACTGCAGGTATCCACACCCTTATAAACTGACTGCAGGTACCCCACCCTTATAAACTGACTGCAGGTACCCCATCCTTATAAACTGAATGCAGGTATCCCACCCTTGTAAACTGACCACGGGTACTCCAACCCTTATAAACTGACCGCAGGTATCCACACCCTTATAAACTGACTGCAGGTATCCACACCCTTATAAACTGACTGCAGGTATCCACACCCTTATAAACTGACTGCAGGTATCCCACCCTTATAAACTGACTGCAGGTATCCCCACCCTTAAAAACTGACTGGAGGTATCCCACCCTTATAAACTGACTGCATGTACCCCACCCTTATAAACTAACTGCAGGTACCCCCACCTGTATAAACTGACTGCAGGTACCCCACCCTTATAAACTCACTGCAGGTACCCCCACCCTTATAAACTGACTGCAGGTACCCCACGCTTATAAACTGACTGCAGGTACCCCCACCCTTATAAACTGCCTGCAGGTATCCCACCCTTAAAAACTGACTGCAGGTATCCCACCCTTATAAACTGACTGCAGGTACCCCCACCCTTATAAACTGACTGCAGGTATCAACACCCCTATAAACTGACTGCAGGTACCCCACCCTTATAAACTGACTGCAGGTACCCCATCCTTATAAACTGAATGCAGGTACCCCACCCTTATAAACTGACCGCAGGTACCCCACCCTTATAAACTGACCGCAGGTACCCCACCCTTATAAACTGACTGCAGGTATCCCCACCCTTAAAAACTAACTGCAGGTATCCCACCCTTATAAACTGACTGCAGGTACCCCCACCCTTATAAAATGACTGCAGGTACCCCCACCCTTATAAACTGACTGCAGGTATCCACACCCTTATAAACTGACTGCAGGTACCCCACCCTTATAAACTGACTGCAGGTACCCCATCCTTATAAACTGAATGCAGGTATCCCACCCTTGTAAACTGACCACGGGTACTCCAACCCTTATTAACTGACCGCAGGTATCCACACCCTTATAAACTGACTGCAGGTATCCACACCCTTATAAACTGACTGCAGGTACCCCATCCTTATAAACTGACTGCAGGTACCCCCACCCTTATAAACTGACTGCAGGTACCCCCACCCTTATAAACTGACTGCAGGTATCCACACCCTTATAAACTGACTGCAGGTATCCCACCCTTATAAACTGACTGCAGGTATCCCCACCCTTATAAACTGACTGCAGGTATCCACACCCTTATAAACTGACTGCAGGTACCCCACCCTTATAAACTGACTGCAGGTACCCCATCCTTAGAAACTGAATGCAGGTACCCACACCCTTATAAACTGACCGCAGGTACCCATCCTTATAAACTGACTGCAGGTATCCCACCCTTGTAAACTGACCACAGGTACCCCAACCCTTATAAACTGACTGCAGGTATCCACACCCTTATAAACTGACTGCAGGTACACCACCCTTATAAACTGACTGCAGGTACCCCATCCTTATAAACTGACTGCAGGTACCCCCACCCTTATAAACTGACTGCAGGTACCCCCACCCTTATAAACTGACTGCAGGTATCCACACCCTTATAAACTGACTGCAGGTATCCCACCCTTATAAACTGACTGCAGGTATCCCCACCCTTATAAACTGACTGCAGGTATCCACACCCTTATAAACTGACTGCAGGTACCCCACCCTTATAAACTGACTGCAGGTACCCCATCCTTAGAAACTGAATGCAGGTACCCCACCCTTATAAACTGACCGCAGGTACCCCATCCTTATAAACTGACTGCAGGTATCCCACCCTTGTAAACTGACCACAGGTACCCCAACCCTTATAAACTGACTGCAGGTATCCACACCCTTATAAACTGACTGCAGGTACCCCACCCTTATAAACTGACTGCATGTACCCCACCCTTATAAACTGACTGCAGGTACCCCACCCTTATAAACTGACCGCAGGTACACCACCCTTATAAACTGACTGCAGGTACCCCACCCTTATAAACTGACTGCAGGTACCCCATCCTTATAAACTTACTGCAGGTACCCCCACCCTTATAAACTGACTGCAGGTACCCCCACCCTTATAAACTGACTGCAGGTATCCACACCCTTATAAACTGACTGCAGGTATCCCACCCTTATAAACTGACTGCAGGTATCCCCACCCTTAAAAACTGACTGTAGGTATCCCACCCTTATAAACTGACTACAGGTACCCCATCCTTATAAACTGAATGCAGGTACCCTCACCCTTATAAACTGACTGCAGGTATCCCACCCTTATAAACTCACTGCAGGTACCCCCACCCTTATAAACTGACTGCAGGTACCCCACGCTTATAAACTGACTGCAGGTACCCCCACCCTTATAAACTGCCTGCAGGTATCCCACCCTTAAAAACTGACTGCAGGTATCCCACCCTTATAAACTGACTGCAGGTACCCCCACCCTTATAAACGGACTGCAGGTATCAACACCCCTATAAACTGACTGCAGGTACCCCACCCTTATAAACTGACTGCAGGTACCCCATCCTTATAAACTGAATGCAGGTACCCCACCCTTATAAACTGACCGCAGGTACCCCACCCTTATAAACTGACCGCAGGTACCCCACCCTTATAAACTGACTGCAGGTATCCCCACCCTTAAAAACTAACTGCAGGTATCCCACCCTTATAAACTGACTGCAGGTACCCCCACCCTTATAAACTGACTGCAGGTACCCCCACCCTTATAAACTGACTGCAGGTATCCACACCCTTATAAACTGACTGCAGGTACCCCACCCTTATAAACTGACTGCAGGTACCCCATCCTTATAAACTGAATGCAGGTATCCCACCCTTGTAAACTGACCACGGGTACTCCAACCCTTATAAACTGACCGCAGGTATCCACACCCTTATAAACTGACTGCAGGTATCCACACCCTTATAAACTGACTGCAGGTACCCCATCCTTAGAAACTGAATGCAGGTACCCCACCCTTATAAACTGACCACAGGTACCCCACCCTTATAAACTGACCGCAGGTACCCCATCCTTATAAACTGACCGCAGGTACCCCACCCTTATAAACTGACTGCAGGTACCCCATCCTTATAAACTGACTGCAGGTACCACCACCCTTATAAACTGACTGCAGGTACCCCCACCCTTATAAACTGACTGCAGGTATCCACACCCTTATAAACTGACTGCAGGTATCCCACCCTTATAAACTGACTGCAGGTATCCCCACCCTTATAAACTGACTGCAGGTATCCACACCCTTATAAACTGACTGCAGGTACCCCACCCTTATAAACTGACTGCAGGTACCCCATCCTTAGAAACTGAATGCAGGTACCCCACCCTTATAAACTGACTGCAGGTACCCCATCCTTATAAACTGAATGCAGGTATCCCACCCTTGTAAACTGACCGCAGGTGCCCCACCCTTATAAACTGACCGCAGGTACCCCACCCTTATAAACTGACCGCAGGTACCCCACCCTTATAAACTGACCACATGTATCCCACCCTTATAAACTGACTGCAGGTACCCTCACCCTTATGAACTGACTGCAGGTATCCCACCCTTATAAACTGACTGCAGGTATCCCCACCCTTAAAAACTGACTGGAGGTATCCCACCCTTATAAACTGACTGCATGTACCCCACCCTTATATACTAACTGCAGGTACCCCCACCCGTATAAACTGACTGCAGGTACCCCACCCTTATAAACTCATTGCAGGTACGCCCACCCTTATAAACTGACTGCAGGTACCCCACGCTTATAAACTGACTGCAGGTACCCCAACCCTTATAAGCTGCCTGCAGGTATCCCACCCTTAAAAACTGACTGCAGGTATCCCACCCTTATAAACTGACTGCAGGTACCCCCACCCTTATAAACTGACTGCAGGTATCCACACCCCTATAAACTGACTGCAGGTACCCCACCCTTATAAACTGACTGCAGGTACCCCACCCTTATAAACTGACTGCAGGTACCCCATCCTTATAAACTGACTGCAGGTATCCCACCCTTGTAAACTGACCAAGGGTACTCCAACCCTTATAAACTGACCGCAGGTATCCACACCCTTATAAACTGACTGCAGGTACCCCACCCTTATAAACTGACTGCATGTACCCCACCCTTATAAACTGACTGCAGGTACCCCACCCTTATAAACTGACCGCAGGTACCCCATCCTTATAAACTGACTGCAGGTATCCCACCCTTGTAAACTGACCACAGGTACCCCAACCCTTATAAACTGACTGCAGGTATCCACACCCTTATAAACTGACTGCAGGTACCCCACCCTTATAAACTGACTGCATGTACCCCACCCTTATAAACTGACTGCAGGTACCCCACCCTTATAAACTGACCGCAGGTACCCCACCCTTATAAACTGACTGCAGGTACCCCACCCTTATAAACTGACTGCAGGTACCCCATCCTTATAAACTTACTGCAGGTACCCCCACCCTTATAAACTGACTGCAGGTACCCCCACCCTTATAAACTGACTGCAGGTATCCACACCCTTATAAACTGACTGCAGGTATCCCACCCTTATAAACTGACTGCAGGTATCCCCACCCTTAAAAACTGACTGCAGGTATCCCACCCTTATAAACTGACTGCAGGTACCCCACCCTTATAAACTGACTACAGGTACCCCATCCTTATAAACTGAATGCAGGTACCCTCACCCTTATAAACTGACTGCAGGTATCCCACCCTTATAAACTCACTGCAGGTACCCCCACCCTTATAAACTGACTGCAGGTACCCCACGCTTATAAACTGACTGCAGGTACCCCCACCCTTATAAACTGCCTGCAGGTATCCCACCCTTAAAAACTGACTGCAGGTATCCCACCCTTATAAACTGACTGCAGGTACCCCCACCCTTATAAACTGACTGCAGGTATCAACACCCCTATAAACTGACTGCAGGTACCCCACCCTTATAAACTGACTGCAGGTACCCCATCCTTATAAACTGAATGCAGGTACCCCACCCTTATAAACTGACCGCAGGTACCCCACCCTTATAAACTGACCGCAGGTACCCCACCCTTATAAACTGACTGCAGGTATCCCCACCCTTAAAAACTAACTGCAGGTATCCCACCCTTATAAACTGACTGCAGGTACCCCCACCCTTATAAACTGACTGCAGGTACCCCCACCCTTATAAACTGACTGCAGGTATCCACACCCTTATAAACTGACTGCAGGTACCCCACCCTTATAAACTGACTGCAGGTACCCCATCCTTATAAACTGAATGCAGGTATCCCACCCTTGTAAACTGACCACGGGTACTCCAACCCTTATAAACTGACCGCAGGTATCCACACCCTTATAAACTGACTGCAGGTATCCACACCCTTATAAACTGACTGCAGGTACCCCATCCTTAGAAACTGAATGCAGGTACCCCACCCTTATAAACTGACCACAGGTACCCCACCCTTATAAACTGACCGCAGGTACCCCATCCTTATAAACTGACCGCAGGTACCCCACCCTTATAAACTGACTGCAGGTACCCCATCCTTATAAACTGACTGCAGGTACCCCCACCCTTATAAACTGACTGCAGGTACCCCCACCCTTATAAACTGACTGCAGGTATCCACACACTTATAAACTGACTGCAGGTATCCCACCCTTATAAACTGACTGCAGGTATCCCCACCCTTATAAACTGACTGCAGGTATCCACACCCTTCTAAACTGACTGCAGGTACCCCACCCTTATAAACTGACTGCAGGTACCCCATCCTTATAAACTGAATGCAGGTACCCCACCCTTATAAACTGACTGCAGGTACCCCATCCTTATAAACTGAATGCAGGTATCCCACCCTTGTAAACTGACCGCAGGTACCCCACCCTTATCAACTGACCGCAGGTACCCCACCCTTATAAACTGACCGCAGGTACCCCACCCTTATAAACTGACCACATGTATCCCACCCTTATAAACTGACTGCAGGTACCCTCACCCTTATAAACTGACTGCAGGTATCCCACCCTTATAAACTGACTGCAGGTATCCCCACCCTTAAAAACTGACTGGAGGTATCCCACCCTTATAAACTGACTGCATGTACCCCACCCTTATATACTAACTGCAGGTACCCCCACCCGTATAAACTGACTGCAGGTACCCCACCCTTATAAACTCACTGCAGGTACGCCCACCCTTATAAACTGACTGCAGGTACCCCATCCTTATAAACTGAATGCAGGTACCCCACCCTTATAAACTGACCGCAGGTACCCCACCCTTATAAACTGACCGCAGGTACCCCACCCTTATAAACTGACTGCAGGTATCCCCACCCTTAAAAACTAACTGCAGGTATCCCACCCTTATAAACTGACTGCAGGTACCCCCACCCTTATAAACTGACTGCAGGTACCCCCACCCTTATAAACTGACTGCAGGTATCCACACCCTTATAAACTGACTGCAGGTACCCCACCCTTATAAACTGACTGCAGGTACCCCATCCTTATAAACTGAATGCAGGTATCCCACCCTTGTAAACTGACCACGGGTACTCCAACCCTTATAAACTGACCGCAGGTATCCACACCCTTATAAACTGACTGCAGGTATCCACACCCTTATAAACTGACTGCAGGTACCCCATCCTTATAAACTGACTGCAGGTACCCCCACCCTTATAAACTGACTGCAGGTACCCCCACCCTTATAAACTGACTGCAGGTATCCACACCCTTATAAACTGACTGCAGGTATCCCACCCTTATAAACTGACTGCAGGTATCCCCACCCTTATAAACTGACTGCAGGTATCCACACCCTTATAAACTGACTGCAGGTACCCCACCCTTATAAACTGACTGCAGGTACCCCATCCTTAGAAACTGAATGCAGGTACCCCACCCTTATAAACTGACCGCAGGTACCCATCCTTATAAACTGACTGCAGGTATCCCACCCTTGTAAACTGACCACAGGTACCCCAACCCTTATAAACTGACTGCAGGTATCCACACCCTTATAAACTGACTGCAGGTACACCACCCTTATAAACTGACTGCAGGTACCCCATCCTTATAAACTGACTGCAGGTACCCCCACCCTTATAAACTGACTGCAGGTACCCCCACCCTTATAAACTGACTGCAGGTATCCACACCCTTATAAACTGACTGCAGGTATCCCACCCTTATAAACTGACTGCAGGTATCCCCACCCTTATAAACTGACTGCAGGTATCCACACCCTTATAAACTGACTGCAGGTATCCCCACCCTTAAAAACTGACTGCAGGTATCCCACCTTTACAAACTGACTGCAGGTACCCCCACCCTTATAAACTGACTGCAGGTACCCACACCCTTATAAACTGACTGCAGGTATCCACACCCTTATAAACTGACTGCAGGTACCCCACCCTTATAAACTGAATGCAGGTACCCCACCCTTATAAACTGACCGCAGGTACCCCACCCTTATAAACTGACCGCAGGTACCCCACCCTTATAAACTGACTGCAGGTATCCCCACCCTTAAAAACTAACTGCAGGTATCCCAACCTTATAAACTGACTGCAGGTACCCCCACCCTTATAAACTGACTGCAGGTACCCCCACCCTTATAAACTGACTGCAGGTATCCACACCCTTATAAACTGACTGCAGGTACCCCACCCTTATAAACTGACTGCAGGTACCCCATCCTTATAAACTGAATGCAGGTATCCCACCCTTGTAAACTGACCACGGGTACTCCAACCCTTATAAACTGACCGCAGGTATCCACACCCTTATAAACTGACTGCAGGTATCCACACCCTTATAAACTGACTGCAGGTACCCCATCCTTATAAACTGACTGCAGGTACCCCCACCCTTATAAACTGACTGCAGGTACCCCCACCCTTATAAACTGACTGCAGGTATCCACACCCTTATAAACTGACTGCAGGTATCCCACCCTTATAAACTGACTGCAGGTATCCCCACCCTTATAAACTGACTGCAGGTATCCACACCCTTATAAACTGACTGCAGGTACCCCACCCTTATAAACTGACTGCAGGTACCCCATCCTTAGAAACTGAATGCAGGTACCCCACCCTTATAAACTGACCGCAGGTACCCATCCTTATAAACTGACTGCAGGTATCCCACCCTTGTAAACTGACCACAGGTACCCCAACCCTTATAAACTGACTGCAGGTATCCACACCCTTATAAACTGACTGCAGGTACACCACCCTTATAAACTGACTGCAGGTACCCCATCCTTATAAACTGACTGCAGGTACCCCCACCCTTATAAACTGACTGCAGGTACCCCCACCCTTATAAACTGACTGCAGGTATCCACACCCTTATAAACTGACTGCAGGTATCCCACCCTTATAAACTGACTGCAGGTATCCCCACCCTTATAAACTGACTGCAGGTATCCACACCCTTATAAACTGACTGCAGGTACCCCACCCTTATAAACTGACTGCAGGTATCCACACCCTTATAAACTGACTGCAGGTACCCCCACCCTTATAAACTGAATGCAGGTACCCCACCCTTATAAACTGACCGCAGGTACCCCACCCTTATAAACTGACCGCAGGTACCCCACCCTTATAAACTGACTGCAGGTATCCCCACCCTTAAAAACTAACTGCAGGTATCCCACCCTTATAAACTGACTGCAGGTACCCCCACCCTTATAAAATGACTGCAGGTACCCCCACCCTTATAAACTGACTGCAGGTATCCACACCTTTATAAACTGACTGCAGGTACCCCACCCTTATAAACTGACTGCAGGTACCCCATCCTTATAAACTGAATGCAGGTATCCCACCCTTGTAAACTGACCACGGGTACTCCAACCCTTATAAACTGACCGCAGGTATCCACACCCTTATAAACTGACTGCAGGTATCCACACCCTTATAAACTGACTGCAGGTACCCCATCCTTATAAACTGACTGCAGGTACCCCCACCCTTATAAACTGACTGCAGGTACCCCCACCCTTATAAACTGACTGCAGGTATCCACACCCTTATAAACTGACTGCAGGTATCCCACCCTTATAAACTGACTGCAGGTATCCCCACCCTTATAAACTGACTGCAGGTATCCACACCCATATAAACTGACTGCAGGTACCCCACCCTTATAAACTGACTGCATGTACCCCATCCTTAGAAACTGAATGCAGGTACCCCACCCTTATAAACTGACCGCAGGTACCCATCCTTATAAACTGACTGCAGGTATCCCACCCTTGTAAACTGACCACAGGTACCCCAACCCTTATAAACTGACCGCAGGTATCCACACCCTTATAAACTGACTGCAGGTACACCACCCTTATAAACTGACTGCAGGTACCCCATCCTTATAAACTGACTGCAGGTACCCCCACCCTTATAAACTGACTGCAGGTACCCCCACCCTTATAAACTGACTGCAGGTATCCACACCCTTATAAACTGACTGCAGGTATCCCACCCTTATAAACTGACTGCAGGTATCCCCACCCTTATAAACTGACTGCAGGTATCCACACCCTTATAAACTGACTGCAGGTATCCCACCCTTATAAACTGACTGCAGGTACCCCATCCTTAGAAACTGAATGCAGGTACCCCACCCTTATAAACTGACCGCAGGTACCCCATCCTTATAAACTGACTGCAGGTATCCCACCCTTGTAAACTGACCACAGGTACCCCAACCCTTATAAACTGACTGCAGGTATCCACACCCTTATAAACTGACTGCAGGTACCCCACCCTTATAAACTGACTGCAAGTACCCCACCCTTATAAACTGACTGCAGGTACCCCACCCTTATAAACTGACCGCAGGTACCCCACCCTTATAAACTGACTGCAGGTACCCCACCCTTATAAACTGACTGCAGGTACCCCATCCTTATAAACTTACTGCAGGTACCCCCACCCTTATAAACTGACTGCAGGTACCCCCACCCTTATAAACTGACTGCAGGTATCCACACCCTTATAAACTGACTGCAGGTATCCCACCCTTATAAACTGACTGCAGGTATCCCCACCCTTAAAAACTGACTGCAGGTACCCCACCCTTATAAACTGACCGCAGGTACCCCACCCTTATAAACTGACCGCAGGTACCCCACCCTTATAAACTGACTGCAGGTATCCCCACCCTTAAAAACTAACTGCAGGTATCCCACCCTTATAAACTGACTGCAGGTACCCCCACCCTTATAAACTGACTGCAGGTACCCCCACCCTTATAAACTGACTGCAGGTATCCACACCCTTATAAACTGACTGCAGGTACCCCACCCTTATAAACTGACTGCAGGTACCCCATGCTTATAAACTGAATGCAGGTATCCCACCCTTGTAAACTGACCACGGGTACTCCAACCCTTATAAACTGACCGCAGGTATCCACACCCTTATAAACTGACTGCAGGTATCCACACCCTTATAAACTGACTGCAGGTACCCCATCCTTAGAAACTGAATGCAGGTACCCCACCCTTATAAACTGACCACAGGTACCCCACCCTTATAAACTGACCGCAGGTACCCCATCCTTATAAACTGACCGCAGGTACCCCACCCTTATAAACTGACTGCAGGTACCCCATCCTTATAAACTGACTGCAGGTACCCCCACCCTTATAAACTGACTGCAGGTACCCCCACCCTTATAAACTGACTGCAGGTATCCACACCCTTATAAACTGACTGCAGGTATCCCACCCTTATAAACTGACTGCAGGTATCCCCACCCTTATAAACTGACTGCAGGTATCCACACCCTTCTAAACTGACTGCAGGTACCCCACCCTTATAAACTGACTGCAGGTACCCCATCCTTATAAACTGAATGCAGGTACCCCACCCTTATAAACTGACTGCAGGTACCCCATCCTTATAAACTGAATGCAGGTATCCCACCCTTGTAAACTGACCGCAGGTGCCCCACCCTTATAAACTGACCGCAGGTACCCCACCCTTATAAACTGACCGCAGGTACCCCACCCTTATAAACTGACCACATGTATCCCACCCTTATAAACTGACTGCAGGTACCCTCACCCTTATGAACTGACTGCAGGTATCCCACCCTTATAAACTGACTGCAGGTATCCCCACCCTTAAAAACTGACTGGAGGTATCCCACCCTTATAAACTGACTGCATGTACCCCACCCTTATATACTAACTGCAGGTACCCCCACCCGTATAAACTGACTGCAGGTACCCCACCCTTATAAACTCATTGCAGGTACGCCCACCCTTATAAACTGACTGCAGGTACCCCACGCTTATAAACTGACTGCAGGTACCCCAACCCTTATAAGCTGCCTGCAGGTATCCCACCCTTAAAAACTGACTGCAGGTATCCCACCCTTATAAACTGACTGCAGGTACCCCCACCCTTATAAACTGACTGCAGGTATCCACACCCCTATAAACTGACTGCAGGTACCCCACCCTTATAAACTGACTGCAGGTACCCCACCCTTATAAACTGACTGCAGGTACCCCATCCTTATAAACTGAATGCAGGTATCCCACCCTTGTAAACTGACCAAGGGTACTCCAACCCTTATAAACTGACCGCAGGTATCCACACCCTTATAAACTGACTGCAGGTACCCCACCCTTATAAACTGACTGCATGTACCCCACCCTTATAAACTGACTGCAGGTACCCCACCCTTATAAACTGACCGCAGGTACCCCATCCTTATAAACTGACTGCAGGTATCCCACCCTTGTAAACTGACCACAGGTACCCCAACCCTTATAAACTGACTGCAGGTATCCACACCCTTATAAACTGACTGCAGGTACCCCACCCTTATAAACTGACTGCATGTACCCCACCCTTATAAACTGACTGCAGGTACCCCACCCTTATAAACTGACCGCAGGTACCCCACCCTTATAAACTGACTGCAGGTACCCCACCCTTATAAACTGACTGCAGGTACCCCATCCTTATAAACTTACTGCAGGTACCCCCACCCTTATAAACTGACTGCAGGTACCCCCACCCTTATAAACTGACTGCAGGTATCCACACCCTTATAAACTGACTGCAGGTATCCCACCCTTATAAACTGACTGCAGGTATCCCCACCCTTAAAAACTGACTGCAGGTATCCCACCCTTATAAACTGACTGCAGGTACCCCACCCTTATAAACTGACTACAGGTACCCCATCCTTATAAACTGAATGCAGGTACCCTCACCCTTATAAACTGACTGCAGGTATCCCACCCTTATAAACTCACTGCAGGTACCCCCACCCTTATAAACTGACTGCAGGTACCCCACGCTTATAAACTGACTGCAGGTACCCCCACCCTTATAAACTGCCTGCAGGTATCCCACCCTTAAAAACTGACTGCAGGTATCCCACCCTTATAAACTGACTGCAGGTACCCCCACCCTTATAAACTGACTGCAGGTATCAACACCCCTATAAACTGACTGCAGGTACCCCACCCTTATAAACTGACTGCAGGTACCCCATCCTTATAAACTGAATGCAGGTACCCCACCCTTATAAACTGACCGCAGGTACCCCACCCTTATAAACTGACCGCAGGTACCCCACCCTTATAAACTGACTGCAGGTATCCCCACCCTTAAAAACTAACTGCAGGTATCCCACCCTTATAAACTGACTGCAGGTACCCCCACCCTTATAAACTGACTGCAGGTACCCCCACCCTTATAAACTGACTGCAGGTATCCACACCCTTATAAACTGACTGCAGGTACCCCACCCTTATAAACTGACTGCAGGTACCCCATCCTTATAAACTGAATGCAGGTATCCCACCCTTGTAAACTGACCACGGGTACTCCAACCCTTATAAACTGACCGCAGGTATCCACACCCTTATAAACTGACTGCAGGTATCCACACCCTTATAAACTGACTGCAGGTACCCCATCCTTAGAAACTGAATGCAGGTACCCCACCCTTATAAACTGACCACAGGTACCCCACCCTTATAAACTGACCGCAGGTACCCCATCCTTATAAACTGACCGCAGGTACCCCACCCTTATAAACTGACTGCAGGTACCCCATCCTTATAAACTGACTGCAGGTACCCCCACCCTTATAAACTGACTGCAGGTACCCCCACCCTTATAAACTGACTGCAGGTATCCACACACTTATAAACTGACTGCAGGTATCCCACCCTTATAAACTGACTGCAGGTATCCCCACCCTTATAAACTGACTGCAGGTATCCACACCCTTCTAAACTGACTGCAGGTACCCCACCCTTATAAACTGACTGCAGGTACCCCATCCTTATAAACTGAATGCAGGTACCCCACCCTTATAAACTGACTGCAGGTACCCCATCCTTATAAACTGAATGCAGGTATCCCACCCTTGTAAACTGACCGCAGGTACCCCACCCTTATCAACTGACCGCAGGTACCCCACCCTTATAAACTGACCGCAGGTACCCCACCCTTATAAACTGACCACATGTATCCCACCCTTATAAACTGACTGCAGGTACCCTCACCCTTATAAACTGACTGCAGGTATCCCACCCTTATAAACTGACTGCAGGTATCCCCACCCTTAAAAACTGACTGGAGGTATCCCACCCTTATAAACTGACTGCATGTACCCCACCCTTATATACTAACTGCAGGTACCCCCACCCGTATAAACTGACTGCAGGTACCCCACCCTTATAAACTCACTGCAGGTACGCCCACCCTTATAAACTGACTGCAGGTACCCCATCCTTATAAACTGAATGCAGGTACCCCACCCTTATAAACTGACCGCAGGTACCCCACCCTTATAAACTGACCGCAGGTACCCCACCCTTATAAACTGACTGCAGGTATCCCCACCCTTAAAAACTAACTGCAGGTATCCCACCCTTATAAACTGACTGCAGGTACCCCCACCCTTATAAACTGACTGCAGGTACCCCCACCCTTATAAACTGACTGCAGGTATCCACACCCTTATAAACTGACTGCAGGTACCCCACCCTTATAAACTGACTGCAGGTACCCCATCCTTATAAACTGAATGCAGGTATCCCACCCTTGTAAACTGACCACGGGTACTCCAACCCTTATAAACTGACCGCAGGTATCCACACCCTTATAAACTGACTGCAGGTATCCACACCCTTATAAACTGACTGCAGGTACCCCATCCTTATAAACTGACTGCAGGTACCCCCACCCTTATAAACTGACTGCAGGTACCCCCACCCTTATAAACTGACTGCAGGTATCCACACCCTTATAAACTGACTGCAGGTATCCCACCCTTATAAACTGACTGCAGGTATCCCCACCCTTATAAACTGACTGCAGGTATCCACACCCTTATAAACTGACTGCAGGTACCCCACCCTTATAAACTGACTGCAGGTACCCCATCCTTAGAAACTGAATGCAGGTACCCCACCCTTATAAACTGACCGCAGGTACCCATCCTTATAAACTGACTGCAGGTATCCCACCCTTGTAAACTGACCACAGGTACCCCAACCCTTATAAACTGACTGCAGGTATCCACACCCTTATAAACTGACTGCAGGTACACCACCCTTATAAACTGACTGCAGGTACCCCATCCTTATAAACTGACTGCAGGTACCCCCACCCTTATAAACTGACTGCAGGTACCCCCACCCTTATAAACTGACTGCAGGTATCCACACCCTTATAAACTGACTGCAGGTATCCCACCCTTATAAACTGACTGCAGGTATCCCCACCCTTATAAACTGACTGCAGGTATCCACACCCTTATAAACTGACTGCAGGTATCCCCACCCTTAAAAACTGACTGCAGGTATCCCACCTTTACAAACTGACTGCAGGTACCCCCACCCTTATAAACTGACTGCAGGTACCCACACCCTTATAAACTGACTGCAGGTATCCACACCCTTATAAACTGACTGCAGGTACCCCACCCTTATAAACTGAATGCAGGTACCCCACCCTTATAAACTGACCGCAGGTACCCCACCCTTATAAACTGACCGCAGGTACCCCACCCTTATAAACTGACTGCAGGTATCCCCACCCTTAAAAACTAACTGCAGGTATCCCACCCTTATAAACTGACTGCAGGTACCCCCACCCTTATAAACTGACTGCAGGTACCCCCACCCTTATAAACTGACTGCAGGTATCCACACCCTTATAAACTGACTGCAGGTACCCCACCCTTATAAACTGACTGCAGGTACCCCCACCCTTATAAACTGACTGCAGGTATCCACACCCTTATAAACTGACTGCAGGTACCCCACCCTTATAAACTGACTGCAGGTACCCCATCCTTATAAACTGAATGCAGGTATCCCACCCTTGTAAACTGACCACGGGTACTCCAACCCTTATAAACTGACCGCAGGTATCCACACCCTTATAAACTGACTGCAGGTATCCACACCCTTATAAACTGACTGCAGGTACCCCATCCTTATAAACTGACTGCAGGTACCCCCACCCTTATAAACTGACTGCAGGTATCCCACCCTTATAAACTGACTGCAGGTATCCACACCCTTATAAACTGACTGCAGGTATCCCACCCTTATAAACTGACTGCAGGTATCCCCACCCTTATAAACTGACTGCAGGTATCCACACCCTTATAAACTGACTGCAGGTACCCCACCCTTATAAACTGACTGCAGGTACCCCATCCTTAGAAACTGAATGCAGGTACCCCACCCTTAGAAACTGACCGCAGGTACCCATCCTTATAAACTGACTGCAGGTATCCCACCCTTGTAAACTGACCACAGGTACCCCAACCCTTATAAACTGACTGCATGTACCCCACCCTTATAAACTGACTGCAGGTACCCCACCCTTATAAACTGACCGCAGGTACACCACCCTTATAAACTGACTGCAGGTACCCCACCCTTATAAACTGACTGCAGGTACCCCATCCTTATAAACTTACTGCAGGTACCCCCACCCTTATAAACTGACTGCAGGTACCCCCACCCTTATAAACTGACTGCAGGTATCCACACCCTTATAAACTGACTGCAGGTATCCCACCCTTATAAACTGACTGCAGGTATCCCCACCCTTAAAAACTGACTGTAGGTATCCCACCCTTATAAACTGACTACAGGTACCCCATCCTTATAAACTGAATGCAGGTACCCTCACCCTTATAAACTGACTGCAGGTATCCCACCCTTATAAACTCACTGCAGGTACCCCCACCCTTATAAACTGACTGCAGGTACCCCACGCTTATAAACTGACTGCAGGTACCCCCACCCTTATAAACTGCCTGCAGGTATCCCACCCTTAAAAACTGACTGCAGGTATCCCACCCTTATAAACTGACTGCAGGTACCCCCACCCTTATAAACGGACTGCAGGTATCAACACCCCTATAAACTGACTGCAGGTACCCCACCCTTATAAACTGACTGCAGGTACCCCATCCTTATAAACTGAATGCAGGTACCCCACCCTTATAAACTGACCGCAGGTACCCCACCCTTATAAACTGACCGCAGGTACCCCACCCTTATAAACTGACTGCAGGTATCCCCACCCTTAAAAACTAACTGCAGGTATCCCACCCTTATAAACTGACTGCAGGTACCCCCACCCTTATAAACTGACTGCAGGTACCCCCACCCTTATAAACTGACTGCAGGTATCCACACCCTTATAAACTGACTGCAGGTACCCCACCCTTATAAACTGACTGCAGGTACCCCATCCTTATAAACTGAATGCAGGTATCCCACCCTTGTAAACTGACCACGGGTACTCCAACCCTTATAAACTGACCGCAGGTATCCACACCCTTATAAACTGACTGCAGGTATCCACACCCTTATAAACTGACTGCAGGTACCCCATCCTTAGAAACTGAATGCAGGTACCCCACCCTTATAAACTGACCACAGGTACCCCACCCTTATAAACTGACCGCAGGTACCCCATCCTTATAAACTGACCGCAGGTACCCCACCCTTATAAACTGACTGCAGGTACCCCATCCTTATAAACTGACTGCAGGTACCACCACCCTTATAAACTGACTGCAGGTACCCCCACCCTTATAAACTGACTGCAGGTATCCACACCCTTATAAACTGACTGCAGGTATCCCACCCTTATAAACTGACTGCAGGTATCCCCACCCTTATAAACTGACTGCAGGTATCCACACCCTTATAAACTGACTGCAGGTACCCCACCCTTATAAACTGACTGCAGGTACCCCATCCTTAGAAACTGAATGCAGGTACCCCACCCTTATAAACTGACTGCAGGTACCCCATCCTTATAAACTGAATGCAGGTATCCCACCCTTGTAAACTGACCGCAGGTGCCCCACCCTTATAAACTGACCGCAGGTACCCCACCCTTATAAACTGACCGCAGGTACCCCACCCTTATAAACTGACCACATGTATCCCACCCTTATAAACTGACTGCAGGTACCCTCACCCTTATGAACTGACTGCAGGTATCCCACCCTTATAAACTGACTGCAGGTATCCCCACCCTTAAAAACTGACTGGAGGTATCCCACCCTTATAAACTGACTGCATGTACCCCACCCTTATATACTAACTGCAGGTACCCCCACCCGTATAAACTGACTGCAGGTACCCCACCCTTATAAACTCATTGCAGGTACGCCCACCCTTATAAACTGACTGCAGGTACCCCACGCTTATAAACTGACTGCAGGTACCCCAACCCTTATAAGCTGCCTGCAGGTATCCCACCCTTAAAAACTGACTGCAGGTATCCCACCCTTATAAACTGACTGCAGGTACCCCCACCCTTATAAACTGACTGCAGGTATCCACACCCCTATAAACTGACTGCAGGTACCCCACCCTTATAAACTGACTGCAGGTACCCCACCCTTATAAACTGACTGCAGGTACCCCATCCTTATAAACTGACTGCAGGTATCCCACCCTTGTAAACTGACCAAGGGTACTCCAACCCTTATAAACTGACCGCAGGTATCCACACCCTTATAAACTGACTGCAGGTACCCCACCCTTATAAACTGACTGCATGTACCCCACCCTTATAAACTGACTGCAGGTACCCCACCCTTATAAACTGACCGCAGGTACCCCATCCTTATAAACTGACTGCAGGTATCCCACCCTTGTAAACTGACCACAGGTACCCCAACCCTTATAAACTGACTGCAGGTATCCACACCCTTATAAACTGACTGCAGGTACCCCACCCTTATAAACTGACTGCATGTACCCCACCCTTATAAACTGACTGCAGGTACCCCACCCTTATAAACTGACCGCAGGTACCCCACCCTTATAAACTGACTGCAGGTACCCCACCCTTATAAACTGACTGCAGGTACCCCATCCTTATAAACTTACTGCAGGTACCCCCACCCTTATAAACTGACTGCAGGTACCCCCACCCTTATAAACTGACTGCAGGTATCCACACCCTTATAAACTGACTGCAGGTATCCCACCCTTATAAACTGACTGCAGGTATCCCCACCCTTAAAAACTGACTGCAGGTATCCCACCCTTATAAACTGACTGCAGGTACCCCACCCTTATAAACTGACTACAGGTACCCCATCCTTATAAACTGAATGCAGGTACCCTCACCCTTATAAACTGACTGCAGGTATCCCACCCTTATAAACTCACTGCAGGTACCCCCACCCTTATAAACTGACTGCAGGTACCCCACGCTTATAAACTGACTGCAGGTACCCCCACCCTTATAAACTGCCTGCAGGTATCCCACCCTTAAAAACTGACTGCAGGTATCCCACCCTTATAAACTGACTGCAGGTACCCCCACCCTTATAAACTGACTGCAGGTATCAACACCCCTATAAACTGACTGCAGGTACCCCACCCTTATAAACTGACTGCAGGTACCCCATCCTTATAAACTGAATGCAGGTACCCCACCCTTATAAACTGACCGCAGGTACCCCACCCTTATAAACTGACCGCAGGTACCCCACCCTTATAAACTGACTGCAGGTATCCCCACCCTTAAAAACTAACTGCAGGTATCCCACCCTTATAAACTGACTGCAGGTACCCCCACCCTTATAAACTGACTGCAGGTACCCCCACCCTTATAAACTGACTGCAGGTATCCACACCCTTATAAACTGACTGCAGGTACCCCACCCTTATAAACTGACTGCAGGTACCCCATCCTTATAAACTGAATGCAGGTATCCCACCCTTGTAAACTGACCACGGGTACTCCAACCCTTATAAACTGACCGCAGGTATCCACACCCTTATAAACTGACTGCAGGTATCCACACCCTTATAAACTGACTGCAGGTACCCCATCCTTAGAAACTGAATGCAGGTACCCCACCCTTATAAACTGACCACAGGTACCCCACCCTTATAAACTGACCGCAGGTACCCCATCCTTATAAACTGACCGCAGGTACCCCACCCTTATAAACTGACTGCAGGTACCCCATCCTTATAAACTGACTGCAGGTACCCCCACCCTTATAAACTGACTGCAGGTACCCCCACCCTTATAAACTGACTGCAGGTATCCACACACTTATAAACTGACTGCAGGTATCCCACCCTTATAAACTGACTGCAGGTATCCCCACCCTTATAAACTGACTGCAGGTATCCACACCCTTCTAAACTGACTGCAGGTACCCCACCCTTATAAACTGACTGCAGGTACCCCATCCTTATAAACTGAATGCAGGTACCCCACCCTTATAAACTGACTGCAGGTACCCCATCCTTATAAACTGAATGCAGGTATCCCACCCTTGTAAACTGACCGCAGGTACCCCACCCTTATCAACTGACCGCAGGTACCCCACCCTTATAAACTGACCGCAGGTACCCCACCCTTATAAACTGACCACATGTATCCCACCCTTATAAACTGACTGCAGGTACCCTCACCCTTATAAACTGACTGCAGGTATCCCACCCTTATAAACTGACTGCAGGTATCCCCACCCTTAAAAACTGACTGGAGGTATCCCACCCTTATAAACTGACTGCATGTACCCCACCCTTATATACTAACTGCAGGTACCCCCACCCGTATAAACTGACTGCAGGTACCCCACCCTTATAAACTCACTGCAGGTACGCCCACCCTTATAAACTGACTGCAGGTACCCCATCCTTATAAACTGAATGCAGGTACCCCACCCTTATAAACTGACCGCAGGTACCCCACCCTTATAAACTGACCGCAGGTACCCCACCCTTATAAACTGACTGCAGGTATCCCCACCCTTAAAAACTAACTGCAGGTATCCCACCCTTATAAACTGACTGCAGGTACCCCCACCCTTATAAACTGACTGCAGGTACCCCCACCCTTATAAACTGACTGCAGGTATCCACACCCTTATAAACTGACTGCAGGTACCCCACCCTTATAAACTGACTGCAGGTACCCCATCCTTATAAACTGAATGCAGGTATCCCACCCTTGTAAACTGACCACGGGTACTCCAACCCTTATAAACTGACCGCAGGTATCCACACCCTTATAAACTGACTGCAGGTATCCACACCCTTATAAACTGACTGCAGGTACCCCATCCTTATAAACTGACTGCAGGTACCCCCACCCTTATAAACTGACTGCAGGTACCCCCACCCTTATAAACTGACTGCAGGTATCCACACCCTTATAAACTGACTGCAGGTATCCCACCCTTATAAACTGACTGCAGGTATCCCCACCCTTATAAACTGACTGCAGGTATCCACACCCTTATAAACTGACTGCAGGTACCCCACCCTTATAAACTGACTGCAGGTACCCCATCCTTAGAAACTGAATGCAGGTACCCCACCCTTATAAACTGACCGCAGGTACCCATCCTTATAAACTGACTGCAGGTATCCCACCCTTGTAAACTGACCACAGGTACCCCAACCCTTATAAACTGACTGCAGGTATCCACACCCTTATAAACTGACTGCAGGTACACCACCCTTATAAACTGACTGCAGGTACCCCATCCTTATAAACTGACTGCAGGTACCCCCACCCTTATAAACTGACTGCAGGTACCCCCACCCTTATAAACTGACTGCAGGTATCCACACCCTTATAAACTGACTGCAGGTATCCCACCCTTATAAACTGACTGCAGGTATCCCCACCCTTATAAACTGACTGCAGGTATCCACACCCTTATAAACTGACTGCAGGTATCCCCACCCTTAAAAACTGACTGCAGGTATCCCACCTTTACAAACTGACTGCAGGTACCCCCACCCTTATAAACTGACTGCAGGTACCCACACCCTTATAAACTGACTGCAGGTATCCACACCCTTATAAACTGACTGCAGGTACCCCACCCTTATAAACTGAATGCAGGTACCCCACCCTTATAAACTGACCGCAGGTACCCCACCCTTATAAACTGACCGCAGGTACCCCACCCTTATAAACTGACTGCAGGTATCCCCACCCTTAAAAACTAACTGCAGGTATCCCAACCTTATAAACTGACTGCAGGTACCCCCACCCTTATAAACTGACTGCAGGTACCCCCACCCTTATAAACTGACTGCAGGTATCCACACCCTTATAAACTGACTGCAGGTACCCCACCCTTATAAACTGACTGCAGGTACCCCATCCTTATAAACTGAATGCAGGTATCCCACCCTTGTAAACTGACCACGGGTACTCCAACCCTTATAAACTGACCGCAGGTATCCACACCCTTATAAACTGACTGCAGGTATCCACACCCTTATAAACTGACTGCAGGTACCCCATCCTTATAAACTGACTGCAGGTACCCCCACCCTTATAAACTGACTGCAGGTACCCCCACCCTTATAAACTGACTGCAGGTATCCACACCCTTATAAACTGACTGCAGGTATCCCACCCTTATAAACTGACTGCAGGTATCCCCACCCTTATAAACTGACTGCAGGTATCCACACCCTTATAAACTGACTGCAGGTACCCCACCCTTATAAACTGACTGCAGGTACCCCATCCTTAGAAACTGAATGCAGGTACCCCACCCTTATAAACTGACCGCAGGTACCCATCCTTATAAACTGACTGCAGGTATCCCACCCTTGTAAACTGACCACAGGTACCCCAACCCTTATAAACTGACTGCAGGTATCCACACCCTTATAAACTGACTGCAGGTACACCACCCTTATAAACTGACTGCAGGTACCCCATCCTTATAAACTGACTGCAGGTACCCCCACCCTTATAAACTGACTGCAGGTACCCCCACCCTTATAAACTGACTGCAGGTATCCACACCCTTATAAACTGACTGCAGGTATCCCACCCTTATAAACTGACTGCAGGTATCCCCACCCTTATAAACTGACTGCAGGTATCCACACCCTTATAAACTGACTGCAGGTACCCCACCCTTATAAACTGACTGCAGGTATCCACACCCTTATAAACTGACTGCAGGTACCCCACCCTTATAAACTGAATGCAGGTACCCCACCCTTATAAACTGACCGCAGGTACCCCACCCTTATAAACTGACCGCAGGTACCCCACCCTTATAAACTGACTGCAGGTATCCCCACCCTTAAAAACTAACTGCAGGTATCCCACCCTTATAAACTGACTGCAGGTACCCCCACCCTTATAAAATGACTGCAGGTACCCCCACCCTTATAAACTGACTGCAGGTATCCACACCTTTATAAACTGACTGCAGGTACCCCACCCTTATAAACTGACTGCAGGTACCCCATCCTTATAAACTGAATGCAGGTATCCCACCCTTGTAAACTGACCACGGGTACTCCAACCCTTATAAACTGACCGCAGGTATCCACACCCTTATAAACTGACTGCAGGTATCCACACCCTTATAAACTGACTGCAGGTACCCCATCCTTATAAACTGACTGCAGGTACCCCCACCCTTATAAACTGACTGCAGGTACCCCCACCCTTATAAACTGACTGCAGGTATCCACACCCTTATAAACTGACTGCAGGTATCCCACCCTTATAAACTGACTGCAGGTATCCCCACCCTTATAAACTGACTGCAGGTATCCACACCCTTATAAACTGACTGCAGGTACCCCACCCTTATAAACTGACTGCATGTACCCCATCCTTAGAAACTGAATGCAGGTACCCCACCCTTATAAACTGACCGCAGGTACCCATCCTTATAAACTGACTGCAGGTATCCCACCCTTGTAAACTGACCACAGGTACCCCAACCCTTATAAACTGACCGCAGGTATCCACACCCTTATAAACTGACTGCAGGTACACCACCCTTATAAACTGACTGCAGGTACCCCATCCTTATAAACTGACTGCAGGTACCCCCACCCTTATAAACTGACTGCAGGTACCCCCACCCTTATAAACTGACTGCAGGTATCCACACCCTTATAAACTGACTGCAGGTATCCCACCCTTATAAACTGACTGCAGGTATCCCCACCCTTATAAACTGACTGCAGGTATCCACACCCTTATAAACTGACTGCAGGTATCCCACCCTTATAAACTGACTGCAGGTACCCCATCCTTAGAAACTGAATGCAGGTACCCCACCCTTATAAACTGACCGCAGGTACCCCATCCTTATAAACTGACTGCAGGTATCCCACCCTTGTAAACTGACCACAGGTACCCCAACCCTTATAAACTGACTGCAGGTATCCACACCCTTATAAACTGACTGCAGGTACCCCACCCTTATAAACTGACTGCAAGTACCCCACCCTTATAAACTGACTGCAGGTACCCCACCCTTATAAACTGACCGCAGGTACCCCACCCTTATAAACTGACTGCAGGTACCCCACCCTTATAAACTGACTGCAGGTACCCCATCCTTATAAACTTACTGCAGGTACCCCCACCCTTATAAACTGACTGCAGGTACCCCCACCCTTATAAACTGACTGCAGGTATCCACACCCTTATAAACTGACTGCAGGTATCCCACCCTTATAAACTGACTGCAGGTATCCCCACCCTTAAAAACTGACTGCAGGTACCCCACCCTTATAAACTGACCGCAGGTACCCCACCCTTATAAACTGACCGCAGGTACCCCACCCTTATAAACTGACTGCAGGTATCCCCACCCTTAAAAACTAACTGCAGGTATCCCACCCTTATAAACTGACTGCAGGTACCCCCACCCTTATAAACTGACTGCAGGTACCCCCACCCTTATAAACTGACTGCAGGTATCCACACCCTTATAAACTGACTGCAGGTACCCCACCCTTATAAACTGACTGCAGGTACCCCATGCTTATAAACTGAATGCAGGTATCCCACCCTTGTAAACTGACCACGGGTACTCCAACCCTTATAAACTGACCGCAGGTATCCACACCCTTATAAACTGACTGCAGGTATCCACACCCTTATAAACTGACTGCAGGTACCCCATCCTTAGAAACTGAATGCAGGTACCCCACCCTTATAAACTGACCACAGGTACCCCACCCTTATAAACTGACCGCAGGTACCCCATCCTTATAAACTGACCGCAGGTACCCCACCCTTATAAACTGACTGCAGGTACCCCATCCTTATAAACTGACTGCAGGTACCCCCACCCTTATAAACTGACTGCAGGTACCCCCACCCTTATAAACTGACTGCAGGTATCCACACCCTTATAAACTGACTGCAGGTATCCCACCCTTATAAACTGACTGCAGGTATCCCCACCCTTATAAACTGACTGCAGGTATCCACACCCTTCTAAACTGACTGCAGGTACCCCACCCTTATAAACTGACTGCAGGTACCCCATCCTTATAAACTGAATGCAGGTACCCCACCCTTATAAACTGACTGCAGGTACCCCATCCTTATAAACTGAATGCAGGTATCCCACCCTTGTAAACTGACCGCAGGTGCCCCACCCTTATAAACTGACCGCAGGTACCCCACCCTTATAAACTGACCGCAGGTACCCCACCCTTATAAACTGACCACATGTATCCCACCCTTATAAACTGACTGCAGGTACCCTCACCCTTATGAACTGACTGCAGGTATCCCACCCTTATAAACTGACTGCAGGTATCCCCACCCTTAAAAACTGACTGGAGGTATCCCACCCTTATAAACTGACTGCATGTACCCCACCCTTATATACTAACTGCAGGTACCCCCACCCGTATAAACTGACTGCAGGTACCCCACCCTTATAAACTCATTGCAGGTACGCCCACCCTTATAAACTGACTGCAGGTACCCCACGCTTATAAACTGACTGCAGGTACCCCAACCCTTATAAGCTGCCTGCAGGTATCCCACCCTTAAAAACTGACTGCAGGTATCCCACCCTTATAAACTGACTGCAGGTACCCCCACCCTTATAAACTGACTGCAGGTATCCACACCCCTATAAACTGACTGCAGGTACCCCACCCTTATAAACTGACTGCAGGTACCCCACCCTTATAAACTGACTGCAGGTACCCCATCCTTATAAACTGAATGCAGGTATCCCACCCTTGTAAACTGACCAAGGGTACTCCAACCCTTATAAACTGACCGCAGGTATCCACACCCTTATAAACTGACTGCAGGTACCCCACCCTTATAAACTGACTGCATGTACCCCACCCTTATAAACTGACTGCAGGTACCCCACCCTTATAAACTGACCGCAGGTACCCCATCCTTATAAACTGACTGCAGGTATCCCACCCTTGTAAACTGACCACAGGTACCCCAACCCTTATAAACTGACTGCAGGTATCCACACCCTTATAAACTGACTGCAGGTACCCCACCCTTATAAACTGACTGCATGTACCCCACCCTTATAAACTGACTGCAGGTACCCCACCCTTATAAACTGACCGCAGGTACCCCACCCTTATAAACTGACTGCAGGTACCCCACCCTTATAAACTGACTGCAGGTACCCCATCCTTATAAACTTACTGCAGGTACCCCCACCCTTATAAACTGACTGCAGGTACCCCCACCCTTATAAACTGACTGCAGGTATCCACACCCTTATAAACTGACTGCAGGTATCCCACCCTTATAAACTGACTGCAGGTATCCCCACCCTTAAAAACTGACTGCAGGTATCCCACCCTTATAAACTGACTGCAGGTACCCCACCCTTATAAACTGACTACAGGTACCCCATCCTTATAAACTGAATGCAGGTACCCTCACCCTTATAAACTGACTGCAGGTATCCCACCCTTATAAACTCACTGCAGGTACCCCCACCCTTATAAACTGACTGCAGGTACCCCACGCTTATAAACTGACTGCAGGTACCCCCACCCTTATAAACTGCCTGCAGGTATCCCACCCTTAAAAACTGACTGCAGGTATCCCACCCTTATAAACTGACTGCAGGTACCCCCACCCTTATAAACTGACTGCAGGTATCAACACCCCTATAAACTGACTGCAGGTACCCCACCCTTATAAACTGACTGCAGGTACCCCATCCTTATAAACTGAATGCAGGTACCCCACCCTTATAAACTGACCGCAGGTACCCCACCCTTATAAACTGACCGCAGGTACCCCACCCTTATAAACTGACTGCAGGTATCCCCACCCTTAAAAACTAACTGCAGGTATCCCACCCTTATAAACTGACTGCAGGTACCCCCACCCTTATAAACTGACTGCAGGTACCCCCACCCTTATAAACTGACTGCAGGTATCCACACCCTTATAAACTGACTGCAGGTACCCCACCCTTATAAACTGACTGCAGGTACCCCATCCTTATAAACTGAATGCAGGTATCCCACCCTTGTAAACTGACCACGGGTACTCCAACCCTTATAAACTGACCGCAGGTATCCACACCCTTATAAACTGACTGCAGGTATCCACACCCTTATAAACTGACTGCAGGTACCCCATCCTTAGAAACTGAATGCAGGTACCCCACCCTTATAAACTGACCACAGGTACCCCACCCTTATAAACTGACCGCAGGTACCCCATCCTTATAAACTGACCGCAGGTACCCCACCCTTATAAACTGACTGCAGGTACCCCATCCTTATAAACTGACTGCAGGTACCCCCACCCTTATAAACTGACTGCAGGTACCCCCACCCTTATAAACTGACTGCAGGTATCCACACACTTATAAACTGACTGCAGGTATCCCACCCTTATAAACTGACTGCAGGTATCCCCACCCTTATAAACTGACTGCAGGTATCCACACCCTTCTAAACTGACTGCAGGTACCCCACCCTTATAAACTGACTGCAGGTACCCCATCCTTATAAACTGAATGCAGGTACCCCACCCTTATAAACTGACTGCAGGTACCCCATCCTTATAAACTGAATGCAGGTATCCCACCCTTGTAAACTGACCGCAGGTACCCCACCCTTATCAACTGACCGCAGGTACCCCACCCTTATAAACTGACCGCAGGTACCCCACCCTTATAAACTGACCACATGTATCCCACCCTTATAAACTGACTGCAGGTACCCTCACCCTTATAAACTGACTGCAGGTATCCCACCCTTATAAACTGACTGCAGGTATCCCCACCCTTAAAAACTGACTGGAGGTATCCCACCCTTATAAACTGACTGCATGTACCCCACCCTTATATACTAACTGCAGGTACCCCCACCCGTATAAACTGACTGCAGGTACCCCACCCTTATAAACTCACTGCAGGTACGCCCACCCTTATAAACTGACTGCAGGTACCCCATCCTTATAAACTGAATGCAGGTACCCCACCCTTATAAACTGACCGCAGGTACCCCACCCTTATAAACTGACCGCAGGTACCCCACCCTTATAAACTGACTGCAGGTATCCCCACCCTTAAAAACTAACTGCAGGTATCCCACCCTTATAAACTGACTGCAGGTACCCCCACCCTTATAAACTGACTGCAGGTACCCCCACCCTTATAAACTGACTGCAGGTATCCACACCCTTATAAACTGACTGCAGGTACCCCACCCTTATAAACTGACTGCAGGTACCCCATCCTTATAAACTGAATGCAGGTATCCCACCCTTGTAAACTGACCACGGGTACTCCAACCCTTATAAACTGACCGCAGGTATCCACACCCTTATAAACTGACTGCAGGTATCCACACCCTTATAAACTGACTGCAGGTACCCCATCCTTATAAACTGACTGCAGGTACCCCCACCCTTATAAACTGACTGCAGGTACCCCCACCCTTATAAACTGACTGCAGGTATCCACACCCTTATAAACTGACTGCAGGTATCCCACCCTTATAAACTGACTGCAGGTATCCCCACCCTTATAAACTGACTGCAGGTATCCACACCCTTATAAACTGACTGCAGGTACCCCACCCTTATAAACTGACTGCAGGTACCCCATCCTTAGAAACTGAATGCAGGTACCCCACCCTTATAAACTGACCGCAGGTACCCATCCTTATAAACTGACTGCAGGTATCCCACCCTTGTAAACTGACCACAGGTACCCCAACCCTTATAAACTGACTGCAGGTATCCACACCCTTATAAACTGACTGCAGGTACACCACCCTTATAAACTGACTGCAGGTACCCCATCCTTATAAACTGACTGCAGGTACCCCCACCCTTATAAACTGACTGCAGGTACCCCCACCCTTATAAACTGACTGCAGGTATCCACACCCTTATAAACTGACTGCAGGTATCCCACCCTTATAAACTGACTGCAGGTATCCCCACCCTTATAAACTGACTGCAGGTATCCACACCCTTATAAACTGACTGCAGGTATCCCCACCCTTAAAAACTGACTGCAGGTATCCCACCTTTACAAACTGACTGCAGGTACCCCCACCCTTATAAACTGACTGCAGGTACCCACACCCTTATAAACTGACTGCAGGTATCCACACCCTTATAAACTGACTGCAGGTACCCCACCCTTATAAACTGAATGCAGGTACCCCACCCTTATAAACTGACCGCAGGTACCCCACCCTTATAAACTGACCGCAGGTACCCCACCCTTATAAACTGACTGCAGGTATCCCCACCCTTAAAAACTAACTGCAGGTATCCCACCCTTATAAACTGACTGCAGGTACCCCCACCCTTATAAACTGACTGCAGGTACCCCCACCCTTATAAACTGACTGCAGGTATCCACACCCTTATAAACTGACTGCAGGTACCCCACCCTTATAAACTGACTGCAGGTACCCCCACCCTTATAAACTGACTGCAGGTATCCACACCCTTATAAACTGACTGCAGGTACCCCACCCTTATAAACTGACTGCAGGTACCCCATCCTTATAAACTGAATGCAGGTATCCCACCCTTGTAAACTGACCACGGGTACTCCAACCCTTATAAACTGACCGCAGGTATCCACACCCTTATAAACTGACTGCAGGTATCCACACCCTTATAAACTGACTGCAGGTACCCCATCCTTATAAACTGACTGCAGGTACCCCCACCCTTATAAACTGACTGCAGGTATCCCACCCTTATAAACTGACTGCAGGTATCCACACCCTTATAAACTGACTGCAGGTATCCCACCCTTATAAACTGACTGCAGGTATCCCCACCCTTATAAACTGACTGCAGGTATCCACACCCTTATAAACTGACTGCAGGTACCCCACCCTTATAAACTGACTGCAGGTACCCCATCCTTAGAAACTGAATGCAGGTACCCCACCCTTAGAAACTGACCGCAGGTACCCATCCTTATAAACTGACTGCAGGTATCCCACCCTTGTAAACTGACCACAGGTACCCCAACCCTTATAAACTGACTGCAGGTACCCCCACCCTTATAAACTGACTGCAGGTATCCACACCTTTATAAACTGACTGCAGGTACCCCACCCTTATAAACTGACTGCAGGTACCCCATCCTTATAAACTGAATGCAGGTATCCCACCCTTGTAAACTGACCACGGGTACTCCAACCCTTATAAACTGACCGCAGGTATCCACACCCTTATAAACTGACTGCAGGTATCCACACCCTTATAAACTGACTGCAGGTACCCCATCCTTATAAACTGACTGCAGGTACCCCCACCCTTATAAACTGACTGCAGGTACCCCCACCCTTATAAACTGACTGCAGGTATCCACACCCTTATAAACTGACTGCAGGTATCCCACCCTTATAAACTGACTGCAGGTATCCCCACCCTTATAAACTGACTGCAGGTATCCACACCCTTATAAACTGACTGCAGGTACCCCACCCTTATAAACTGACTGCAGGTACCCCATCCTTAGAAACTGAATGCAGGTACCCCACCCTTATAAACTGACCGCAGGTACCCATCCTTATAAACTGACTGCAGGTATCCCACCCTTGTAAACTGACCACAGGTACCCCAACCCTTATAAACTGACTGCAGGTATCCACACCCTTATAAACTGACTGCAGGTACCCCACCCTTATAAACTGACTGCAGGTACCCCATCCTTATAAACTGACTGCAGGTACCCCCACCCTTATAAACTGACTGCAGGTACCCCCACCCTTATAAACTGACTGCAGGTATCCACACCCTTATAAACTGACTGCAGGTATCCCACCCTTATAAACTGACTGCAGGTATCCCAACCCTTATAAACTGACTGCAGGTATCCACACCCTTATAAACTGACTGCAGGTATCCCACCCTTATAAACTGACTGCAGGTACCCCATCCTTAGAAACTGAATGCAGGTACCCCACCCTTATAAACTGACCGCAGGTACCCCATCCTTATAAACTGACTGCAGGTATCCCACCCTTGTAAACTGACCACAGGTACCCCAACCCTTATAAACTGACTGCAGGTATCCACACCCTTATAAACTGACTGCAGGTACCCCACCCTTATAAACTGACTGCAAGTACCCCACCCTTATAAACTGACTGCAGGTACCCCACCCTTATAAACTGACCGCAGGTACCCCACCCTTATAAACTGACCGCAGGTACCCCACCCTTATAAACTGACTGCAGGTACCCCATCCTTATAAACTTACTGCAGGTACCCCCACCCTTATAAACTGACTGCAGGTACCCCCACCCTTATAAACTGACTGCAGGTATCCACACCCTTATAAACTGACTGCAGGTATCCCACCCTTATAAACTGACTGCAGGTATCCCCACCCTTAAAAACTGACTGCAGGTATCCCACCCTTATAAACTGACTGCAGGTACCCCACCCTTATAAACTGACTACAGGTACCCCATCCTTATAAACTGAATGCAGGTACCCTCACCCTTATAAACTGACTGCAGGTATCCCACCCTTATAAACTCACTGCAGGTACCCCCACCCTTATAAACTGACTGCAGGTACCCCACGCTTATAAACTGACTGCAGGTACCCCCACCCTTATAAACTGCCTGCAGGTATCCCACCCTTAAAAACTGACTGCAGGTATCCCACCCTTATAAACTGACTGCAGGTACCCCCACCCTTATAAACTGACTGCAGGTATCAACACCCCTATAAACTGACTGCAGGTACCCCACCCTTATAAACTGACTGCAGGTACCCCATCCTTATAAACTGAATGCAGGTACCCCACCCTTATAAACTGACCGCAGGTACTCCACCCTTATAAACTGACCGCAGGTACCCCACCCTTATAAACTGACTGCAGGTACCCCATCCTTATAAACTAACTGCAGGTACCCCCACCCTTATAAACTGACCGCAGGTACCCCACCCTTATAAACTGACTGCAGGTATCCCCACCCTTAAAAACTAACTGCAGGTATCCCACCCTTATAAACTGACTGCAGGTACCCCCACCCTTATAAACTGACTGCAGGTACCCCCACCCTTATAAACTGACTGCAGTTATCCACACCCTTATAAACTGACTGCAGGTACCCCACCCTTATAAACTGACCGCAGGTACCCCATCCTTATAAACTGAATGCAGGTATCCCCACCCTTATAAACTGACTGCAGGTACCCCAACCCTTATAAACTGACTGCAGGTATCCACACCCTTATAAACTGACTGCAGGTACCCCATCCTTATAAACTGACTGCAGGTACCCCCACCCTTATAAACTGACTGCGGGTACCCCCACCCTTATAAACTGAGTGCAGGTATCCACACCCTTATAAACTGACTGCAGGTACCCCACCCTTATAAACTGACTGCAGGTATCCCCACCCTTATAAACTGACCACGGGTACTCCAACCCTTATAAACTGACCGCAGGTATCCACACCCTTATAAACTGACTGCAGGTATCCACACCCTTATAAACTGACTGCAGGTACCCCATCCTTATAAACTGACTGCAGGTACCCCCACCCTTATAAACTGACTGCAGGTACCCCCACCCTTATAAACTGACTGCAGGTATCCACACCCTTATAAACTGACTGCAGGTATCCCACCCTTATAAACTGACTGCAGGTATCCCCACCCTTATAAACTGACTGCAGGTATCCACACCCTTATAAACTGACTGCAGGTACCCCACCCTTATAAACTGACTGCAGGTACCCCATCCTTAGAAACTGAATGCAGGTACCCCACCCTTATAAACTGACCGCAGGTACCCATCCTTATAAACTGACTGCAGGTATCCCACCCTTGTACACTGACCACAGGTACCCCAACCCTTATAAACTGACTGCAGGTATCCACACCCTTATAAACTGACTGCAGGTACACCACCCTTATAAACTGACTGCAGGTACCCCATCCTTATAAACTGACTGCAGGTACCCCCACCCTTATAAACTGACTGCAGGTACCCCCACCCTTATAAACTGACTGCAGGTATCCACACCCTTATAAACTGACTGCAGGTATCCCACCCTTATAAACTGACTGCAGGTATCCCCACCCTTAAAAACTGACTGGAGGTATCCCACCCTTATAAACTGACTGCATGTACCCCACCCTTATAAACTAACTGCAGGTACCCCCACCTGTATAAACTGACTGCAGGTACCCCACCCTTATAAACTCACTGCAGGTACCCCCACCCTTATAAACTGACTGCAGGTACCCCACGCTTATAAACTGACTGCAGGTACCCCCACCCTTATAAACTGCCTGCAGGTATCCCACCCTTAAAAACTGACTGCAGGTATCCCACCCTTATAAACTGACTGCAGGTACCCCCACCCTTATAAACTGACTGCAGGTATCAACACCCCTATAAACTGACTGCAGGTACCCCACCCTTATAAACTGACTGCAGGTACCCCATCCTTATAAACTGAATGCAGGTACCCCACCCTTATAAACTGACCGCAGGTACCCCACCCTTATAAACTGACCGCAGGTACCCCACCCTTATAAACTGACTGCAGGTATCCCCACCCTTAAAAACTAACTGCAGGTATCCCACCCTTATAAACTGACTGCAGGTACCCCCACCCTTATAAAATGACTGCAGGTACCCCCACCCTTATAAACTGACTGCAGGTATCCACACCCTTATAAACTGACTGCAGGTACCCCACCCTTATAAACTGACTGCAGGTACCCCATCCTTATAAACTGAATGCAGGTATCCCACCCTTGTAAACTGACCACGGGTACTCCAACCCTTATTAACTAACTGCAGGTATCCCACCCTTATAAACTGACTGCAGGTATCCACACCCTTATAAACTGACTGCAGGTACCCCATCCTTATAAACTGACTGCAGGTATCCACACCTTTATAAACTGACTGCAGGTACCCCACCCTTATAAACTGACTGCAGGTACCCCATCCTTATAAACTGAATGCAGGTATCCCACCCTTGTAAACTGACCACGGGTACTCCAACCCTTATAAACTGACCGCAGGTATCCACACCCTTATAAACTGACTGCAGGTATCCACACCCTTATAAACTGACTGCAGGTACCCCATCCTTATAAACTGACTGCAGGTACCCCCACCCTTATAAACTGACTGCAGGTACCCCCACCCTTATAAACTGACTGCAGGTATCCACACCCTTATAAACTGACTGCAGGTATCCAAACCTTATAAACTGACTGCAGGTATCCCCACCCTTATAAACTGACTGCAGGTATCCACACCCTTATAAACTGACTGCAGGTACCCCACCCTTATAAACTGACTGCAGGTACCCCATCCTTAGAAACTGAATGCAGGTACCCCACCCTTATAAACTGACCGCAGGTACCCATCCTTATAAACTGACTGCAGGTATCCCACCCTTGTAAACTGACCACAGGTACCCCAACCCTTATAAACTGACTGCAGGTATCCACACCCTTATAAACTGACTGCAGGTACACCACCCTTATAAACTGACTGCAGGTACCCCATCCTTATAAACTGACTGCAGGTACCCCCACCCTTATAAACTGACTGCAGGTACCCCCACCCTTATAAACTGACTGCAGGTATCCACACCCTTATAAACTGACTGCAGGTATCCCACCCTTATAAACTGACTGCAGGTATCCCCACCCTTATAAACTGACTGCAGGTATCCACACCCTTATAAACTGACTGCAGGTATCCCACCCTTATAAACTGACTGCAGGTACCCCATCCTTAGAAACTGAATGCAGGTACCCCACCCTTATAAACTGACCGCAGGTACCCCATCCTTATAAACTGACTGCAGGTATCCCACCCTTGTAAACTGACCACAGGTACCCCAACCCTTATAAACTGACTGCAGGTATCCACACCCTTATAAACTGACTGCAGGTACCCCACCCTTATAAACTGACTGCAAGTACCCCACCCTTATAAACTGACTGCAGGTACCCCACCCTTATAAACTGACCGCAGGTACCCCACCCTTATAAACTGACTGCAGGTACCCCACCCTTATAAACTGACTGCAGGTACCCCATCCTTATAAACTTACTGCAGGTACCCCCACCCTTATAAACTGACTGCAGGTACCCCCACCCTTATAAACTGACTGCAGGTATCCACACCCTTATAAACTGACTGCAGGTATCCCACCCTTATAAACTGACTGCAGGTATCCCCACCCTTAAAAACTGACTGCAGGTATCCCACCCTTATAAACTGACTGCAGGTACCCCACCCTTATAAACTGACTACAGGTACCCCATCCTTATAAACTGAATGCAGGTACCCTCACCCTTATAAACTGACTGCAGGTATCCCACCCTTATAAACTCACTGCAGGTACCCCCACCCTTATAAACTGACTGCAGGTACCCCACGCTTATAAACTGACTGCAGGTACCCCCACCCTTATAAACTGCCTGCAGGTATCCCACCCTTAAAAACTGACTGCAGGTATCCCACCCTTATAAACTGACTGCAGGTACCCCCACCCTTATAAACTGACTGCAGGTATCAACACCCCTATAAACTGACTGCAGGTACCCCACCCTTATAAACTGACTGCAGGTACCCCATCCTTATAAACTGAATGCAGGTACCCCACCCTTATAAACTGACCGCAGGTACCCCACCCTTATAAACTGACCGCAGGTACCCCACCCTTATAAACTGACTGCAGGTATCCCCACCCTTAAAAACTAACTGCAGGTATCCCACCCTTATAAACTGACTGCAGGTACCCCCACCCTTATAAACTGACTGCAGGTACCCCCACCCTTATAAACTGACTGCAGGTATCCACACCCTTATAAACTGACTGCAGGTACCCCACCCTTATAAACTGACTGCAGGTACCCCCACCCTTATAAACTGACTGCAGGTACCCCACCCTTATAAACTGACCGCAGGTACCCCATCCTTATAAACTGAATGCAGGTATCCCACCCTTGTAAACTGACCACGGGTACTCCAACACTTATAAACTGACCGCAGGTATCCACACCCTTATAAACTGACTGCAGGTATCCACACCCTTATAAACTGACTGCAGGTACCCCATCCTTAGAAACTGAATGCAGGTACCCCACCCTTATAAACTGACCACAGGTACCCCACCCTTATAAACTGACCGCAGGTACCCCATCCTTATAAACTGACCGCAGGTACCCCACCCTTATAAACTGACTGCAGGTACCCCATTCTTATAAACTGACTGCAGGTACCCCCACCCTTATAAACTGACTGCAGGTACCCCCACCCTTATAAACTGACTGCAGGTATCCACACCCTTATAAACTGACTGCAGGTATCCCACCCTTATAAACTGACCGCAGGTATCCCCACCCTTATAAACTGACTGCAGGTACCCCATCCTTATAAACTGACTGCAGGTACCCCCACCCTTATAAACTGACCGCAGGTACCCCACCCTTATAAACTGACTGCAGGTATCCCCACCCTTAAAAACTAACTGCAGGTATCCCACCCTTATAAACTGACTGCAGGTACCCCCACCCTTATAAACTGACTGCAGGTACCCCCACCCTTATAAACTGACTGCAGTTATCCACACCCTTATAAACTGACTGCAGGTACCCCACCCTTATAAACTGACCGCAGGTACCCCATCCTTATAAACTGAATGCAGGTATCCCCACCCTTATAAACTGACTGCAGGTACCCCAACCCTTATAAACTGACTGCAGGTATCCACACCGTTATAAACTGACTGCAGGTACCCCATCCTTATAAACTGACTGCAGGTACCCCCACCCTTATAAACTGACTGCGGGTACCCCCACCCTTATAAACTGAGTGCAGGTATCCACACCCTTATAAACTGACTGCAGGTACCCCACCCTTATAAACTGACTGCAGGTATCCCCACCCTTATAAACTGACCACGGGTACTCCAACCCTTATAAACTGACCGCAGGTATCCACACCCTTATAAACTGACTGCAGGTATCCACACCCTTATAAACTGACTGCAGGTACCCCATCCTTATAAACTGACTGCAGGTACCCCCACCCTTATAAACTGACTGCAGGTACCCCCACCCTTATAAACTGACTGCAGGTATCCACACCCTTATAAACTGACTGCAGGTATCCCACCCTTATAAACTGACTGCAGGTATCCCCACCCTTATAAACTGACTGCAGGTATCCACACCCTTATAAACTGACTGCAGGTACCCCACCCTTATAAACTGACTGCAGGTACCCCATCCTTAGAAACTGAATGCAGGTACCCCACCCTTATAAACTGACCGCAGGTACCCATCCTTATAAACTGACTGCAGGTATCCCACCCTTGTACACTGACCACAGGTACCCCAACCCTTATAAACTGACTGCAGGTATCCACACCCTTATAAACTGACTGCAGGTACACCACCCTTATAAACTGACTGCAGGTACCCCATCCTTATAAACTGACTGCAGGTACCCCCACCCTTATAAACTGACTGCAGGTACCCCCACCCTTATAAACTGACTGCAGGTATCCACACCCTTATAAACTGACTGCAGGTATCCCACCCTTATAAACTCACTGCAGGTATCCCCACCCTTAAAAACTGACTGGAGGTATCCCACCCTTATAAACTGACTGCATGTACCCCACCCTTATAAACTAACTGCAGGTACCCCCACCTGTATAAACTGACTGCAGGTACCCCACCCTTATAAACTCACTGCAGGTACCCCCACCCTTATAAACTGACTGCAGGTACCCCACGCTTATAAACTGACTGCAGGTACCCCCACCCTTATAAACTGCCTGCAGGTATCCCACCCTTAAAAACTGACTGCAGGTATCCCACCCTTATAAACTGACTGCAGGTACCCCCACCCTTATAAACTGACTGCAGGTATCAACACCCCTATAAACTGACTGCAGGTACCCCACCCTTATAAACTGACTGCAGGTACCCCATCCTTATAAACTGAATGCAGGTACCCCACCCTTATAAACTGACCGCAGGTACCCCACCCTTATAAACTGACCGCAGGTACCCCACCCTTATAAACTGACTGCAGGTATCCCCACCCTTAAAAACTAACTGCAGGTATCCCACCCTTATAAACTGACTGCAGGTACCCCCACCCTTATAAAATGACTGCAGGTACCCCCACCCTTATAAACTGACTGCAGGTATCCACACCCTTATAAACTGACTGCAGGTACCCCACCCTTATAAACTGACTGCAGGTACCCCATCCTTATAAACTGAATGCAGGTATCCCACCCTTGTAAACTGACCACGGGTACTCCAACCCTTATTAACTGACCGCAGGTATCCACACCCTTATAAACTGACTGCAGGTATCCACACCCTTATAAACTGACTGCAGGTACCCCATCCTTATAAACTGACTGCAGGTACCCCCACCCTTATAAACTGACTGCAGGTACCCCCACCCTTATAAACTGACTGCAGGTATCCACACCCTTATAAACTGACTGCAGGTATCCCACCCTTATAAACTGACTGCAGGTATCCCCACCCTTATAAACTGACTGCAGGTATCCACACCCTTATAAACTGACTGCAGGTACCCCACCCTTATAAACTGACTGCAGGTACCCCATCCTTAGAAACTGAATGCAGGTACCCACACCCTTATAAACTGACCGCAGGTACCCATCCTTATAAACTGACTGCAGGTATCCCACCCTTGTAAACTGACCACAGGTACCCCAACCCTTATAAACTGACTGCAGGTATCCACACCCTTATAAACTGACTGCAGGTACACCACCCTTATAAACTGACTGCAGGTACCCCATCCTTATAAACTGACTGCAGGTACCCCCACCCTTATAAACTGACTGCAGGTACCCCCACCCTTATAAACTGACTGCAGGTATCCACACCCTTATAAACTGACTGCAGGTATCCCACCCTTATAAACTGACTGCAGGTATCCCCACCCTTATAAACTGACTGCAGGTATCCACACCCTTATAAACTGACTGCAGGTATCCCACCCTTATAAACTGACTGCAGGTATCCCCACCCTTAAAAACTGACTGCAGGTATCCCACCCTTATAAACTGACTGCAGGTACCCCACCCTTATAAACTGACTACAGGTACCCCATCCTTATAAACTGAATGCAGGTACCCTCACCCTTATAAACTGACTGCAGGTATCCCACCCTTATAAACTCACTGCAGGTACCCCCACCCTTATAAACTGACTGCAGGTACCCCACGCTTATAAACTGACTGCAGGTACCCCCACCCTTATAAACTGCCTGCAGGTATCCCACCCTTAAAAACTGACTGCAGGTATCCCACCCTTATAAACTGACTGCAGGTACCCCCACCCTTATAAACTGACTGCAGGTATCAACACCCCTATAAACTGACTGCAGGTACCCCACCCTTATAAACTGACTGCAGGTACCCCATCCTTATAAACTGAATGCAGGTACCCCACCCTTATAAACTGACCGCAGGTACCCCACCCTTATAAACTGACCGCAGGTACCCCACCCTTATAAACTGACTGCAGGTATCCCCACCCTTAAAAACTAACTGCAGGTATCCCACCCTTATAAACTGACTGCAGGTACCCCCACCCTTATAAACTGACTGCAGGTACCCCCACCCTTATAAACTGACTGCAGGTATCCACACCCTTATAAACTGACTGCAGGTACCCCACCCTTATAAACTGACTGCAGGTACCCCATCCTTATAAACTGAATGCAGGTATCCCACCCTTGTAAACTGACCACGGGTACTCCAACCCTTATAAACTGACCGCAGGTATCCACACCCTTATAAACTGACTGCAGGTATCCACACCCTTATAAACTGACTGCAGGTACCCCATCCTTAGAAACTGAATGCAGGTACCCCACCCTTATAAACTGACCACAGGTACCCCACCCTTATAAACTGACCGCAGGTACCCCATCCTTATAAACTGACCGCAGGTACCCCACCCTTATAAACTGACTGCAGGTACCCCACCCTTATAAACTGACCGCAGGTACCCCACCCTTATAAACTGACTGCAGGTATCCCCACCCTTAAAAACTAACTGCAGGTATCCCACCCTTATAAACTGACTGCAGGTACCCCCACCCTTATAAACTGACTGCAGGTACCCCCACCCTTATAAACTGACTGCAGGTATCCACACCCTTATAAACTGACTGCAGGTACCCCACCCTTATAAACTGACTGCAGGTACCCCATCCTTATAAACTGAATGCAGGTATCCCACCCTTGTAAACTGACCACGGGTACTCCAACCCTTATAAACTGACCGCAGGTATCCACACCCTTATAAACTGACTGCAGGTATCCACACCCTTATAAACTGACTGCAGGTACCCCATCCTTAGAAACTGAATGCAGGTACCCCACCCTTATAAACTGACCACAGGTACCCCACCCTTATAAACTGACCGCAGGTACCCCATCCTTATAAACTGACCGCAGGTACCCCACCCTTATAAACTGACTGCAGGTACCCCATCCTTATAAACTGACTGCAGGTACCCCCACCCTTATAAACTGACTGCAGGTACCCCCACCCTTATAAACTGACTGCAGGTATCCACACACTTATAAACTGACTGCAGGTATCCCACCCTTATAAACTGACTGCAGGTATCCCCACCCTTATAAACTGACTGCAGGTATCCACACCCTTCTAAACTGACTGCAGGTACCCCACCCTTATAAACTGACTGCAGGTACCCCATCCTTATAAACTGAATGCAGGTACCCCACCCTTATAAACTGACTGCAGGTACCCCATCCTTATAAACTGAATGCAGGTATCCCACCCTTGTAAACTGACCGCAGGTACCCCCACCCTTATAAACTGACCGCAGGTACCCCACCCTTATAAACTGACCGCAGGTACCCCACCCTTATAAACTGACCACATGTATCCCACCCTTATAAACTGACTGCAGGTACCCTCACCCTTATAAACTGACTGCAGGTATCCCACCCTTATAAACTGACTGCAGGTATCCCCACCCTTAAAAACTGACTGGAGGTATCCCACCCTTATAAACTGACTGCATGTACCCCACCCTTATATACTAACTGCAGGTACCCCCACCCGTATAAACTGACTGCAGGTACCCCACCCTTATAAACTCACTGCAGGTACGCCCACCCTTATAAACTGACTGCAGGTACCCCATCCTTATAAACTGAATGCAGGTACCCCACCCTTATAAACTGACCGCAGGTACCCCACCCTTATAAACTGACCGCAGGTACCCCACCCTTATAAACTGACTGCAGGTATCCCCACCCTTAAAAACTAACTGCAGGTATCCCACCCTTATAAACTGACTGCAGGTACCCCCACCCTTATAAACTGACTGCAGGTACCCCCACCCTTATAAACTGACTGCAGGTATCCACACCCTTATAAACTGACTGCAGGTACCCCACCCTTATAAACTGACTGCAGGTACCCCATCCTTATAAACTGAATGCAGGTATCCCACCCTTGTAAACTGACCACGGGTACTCCAACCCTTATAAACTGACCGCAGGTATCCACACCCTTATAAACTGACTGCAAGTATCCACACCCTTATAAACTGACTGCAGGTACCCCATCCTTATAAACTGACTGCAGGTACCCCCACCCTTATAAACTGACTGCAGGTACCCCCACCCTTATAAACTGACTGCAGGTATCCACACCCTTATAAACTGACTGCAGGTATCCCACCCTTATAAACTGACTGCAGGTATCCCCACCCTTATAAACTGACTGCAGGTATCCACACCCTTATAAACTGACTGCAGGTACCCCACCCTTATAAACTGACTGCAGGTACCCCATCCTTAGAAACTGACTGCAGGTACCCCACCCTTATAAACTGACCGCAGGTACCCATCCTTATAAACTGACTGCAGGTATCCCACCCTTGTAAACTGACCACAGGTACCCCAACCCTTATAAACTGACTGCAGGTATCCACACCCTTATAAACTGACTGCAGGTACACCACCCTTATAAACTGACTGCAGGTACCCCATCCTTATAAACTGACTGCAGGTACCCCCACCCTTATAAACTGACTGCAGGTACCCCCACCCTTATAAACTGACTGCAGGTATCCACACCCTTATAAACTGACTGCAGGTATCCCACCCTTATAAACTGACTGCAGGTATCCCCACCCTTATAAACTGACTGCAGGTATCCACACCCTTATAAACTGACTGCAGGTATCCCCACCCTTAAAAACTGACTGCAGGTATCCCACCTTTACAAACTGACTGCAGGTACCCCCACCCTTATAAACTGACTGCAGGTACCCACACCCTTATAAACTGACTGCAGGTATCCACACCCTTATAAACTGACTGCAGGTACCCCACCCTTATAAACTGAATGCAGGTACCCCACCCTTATAAACTGACCGCAGGTACCCCACCCTTATAAACTGACCGCAGGTACCCCACCCTTATAAACTGACTGCAGGTATCCCCACCCTTAAAAACTAACTGCAGGTATCCCACCCTTATAAACTGACTGCAGGTACCCCCACCCTTATAAACTGACTGCAGGTACCCCCACCCTTATAAACTGACTGCAGGTATCCACACCCTTATAAACTGACTGCAGGTACCCCACCCTTATAAACTGACTGCAGGTACCCCCACCCTTATAAACTGACTGCAGGTATCCACACCCTTATAAACTGACTGCAGGTACCCCACCCTTATAAACTGACTGCAGGTACCCCATCCTTATAAACTGAATGCAGGTATCCCACCCTTGTAAACTGACCACGGGTACTCCAACCCTTATAAACTGACCGCAGGTATCCACACCCTTATAAACTGACTGCAGGTATCCACACCCTTATAAACTGACTGCAGGTACCCCATCCTTATAAACTGACTGCAGGTACCCCCACCCTTATAAACTGACTGCAGGTACCCCCACCCTTATAAACTGACTGCAGGTATCCACACCCTTATAAACTGACTGCAGGTATCCCACCCTTATAAACTGACTGCAGGTATCCCCACCCTTATAAACTGACTGCAGGTATCCACACCCTTATAAACTGACTGCAGGTACCCCACCCTTATAAACTGACTGCAGGTACCCCATCCTTAGAAACTGAATGCAGGTACCCCACCCTTAGAAACTGACCGCAGGTACCCATCCTTATAAACTGACTGCAGGTATCCCACCCTTGTAAACTGACCACAGGTACCCCAACCCTTATAAACTGACTGCAGGTACCCCCACCCTTATAAACTGACTGCAGGTATCCACACCTTTATAAACTGACTGCAGGTACCCCACCCTTATAAACTGACTGCAGGTACCCCATCCTTATAAACTGAATGCAGGTATCCCACCCTTGTAAACTGACCACGGGTACTCCAACCCTTATAAACTGACCGCAGGTATCCACACCCTTATAAACTGACTGCAGGTATCCACACCCTTATAAACTGACTGCAGGTACCCCATCCTTATAAACTGACTGCAGGTACCCCCACCCTTATAAACTGACTGCAGGTACCCCCACCCTTATAAACTGACTGCAGGTATCCACACCCTTATAAACTGACTGCAGGTATCCCACCCTTATAAACTGACTGCAGGTATCCCCACCCTTATAAACTGACTGCAGGTATCCACACCCTTATAAACTGACTGCAGGTACCCCACCCTTATAAACTGACTGCAGGTACCCCATCCTTAGAAACTGAATGCAGGTACCCCACCCTTATAAACTGACCGCAGGTACCCATCCTTATAAACTGACTGCAGGTATCCCACCCTTGTAAACTGACCACAGGTACCCCAACCCTTATAAACTGACTGCAGGTATCCACACCCTTATAAACTGACTGCAGGTACCCCACCCTTATAAACTGACTGCAGGTACCCCATCCTTATAAACTGACTGCAGGTACCCCCACCCTTATAAACTGACTGCAGGTACCCCCACCCTTATAAACTGACTGCAGGTATCCACACCCTTATAAACTGACTGCAGGTATCCCACCCTTATAAACTGACTGCAGGTATCCCCACCCTTATAAACTGACTGCAGGTATCCACACCCTTATAAACTGACTGCAGGTATCCCACCCTTATAAACTGACTGCAGGTACCCCATCCTTAGAAACTGAATGCAGGTACCCCACCCTTATAAACTGACCGCAGGTACCCCATCCTTATAAACTGACTGCAGGTATCCCACCCTTGTAAACTGACCACAGGTACCCCAACCCTTATAAACTGACTGCAGGTATCCACACCCTTATAAACTGACTGCAGGTACCCCACCCTTATAAACTGACTGCAAGTACCCCACCCTTATAAACTGACTGCAGGTACCCCACCCTTATAAACTGACCGCAGGTACCCCACCCTTATAAACTGACTGCAGGTACCCCACCCTTATAAACTGACTGCAGGTACCCCATCCTTATAAACTTACTGCAGGTACCCCCACCCTTATAAACTGACTGCAGGTACCCCCACCCTTATAAACTGACTGCAGGTATCCACACCCTTATAAACTGACTGCAGGTATCCCACCCTTATAAACTGACTGCAGGTATCCCCACCCTTAAAAACTGACTGCAGGTATCCCACCCTTATAAACTGACTGCAGGTACCCCACCCTTATAAACTGACTACAGGTACCCCATCCTTATAAACTGAATGCAGGTACCCTCACCCTTATAAACTGACTGCAGGTATCCCACCCTTATAAACTCACTGCAGGTACCCCCACCCTTATAAACTGACTGCAGGTACCCCACGCTTATAAACTGACTGCAGGTACCCCCACCCTTATAAACTGCCTGCAGGTATCCCACCCTTAAAAACTGACTGCAGGTATCCCACCCTTATAAACTGACTGCAGGTACCCCCACCCTTATAAACTGACTGCAGGTATCAACACCCCTATAAACTGACTGCAGGTACCCCACCCTTATAAACTGACTGCAGGTACCCCATCCTTATAAACTGAATGCAGGTACCCCACCCTTATAAACTGACCGCAGGTACCCCACCCTTATAAACTGACCGCAGGTACCCCACCCTTATAAACTGACTGCAGGTATCCCCACCCTTAAAAACTAACTGCAGGTATCCCACCCTTATAAACTGACTGCAGGTACCCCCACCCTTATAAACTGACTGCAGGTACCCCCACCCTTATAAACTGACTGCAGGTATCCACACCCTTATAAACTGACTGCAGGTACCCCACCCTTATAAATTGACTGCAGGTACCCCATCCTTATAAACTGAATGCAGGTATCCCACCCTTGTAAACTGACCACGGGTACTCCAACACTTATAAACTGACCGCAGGTATCCACACCCTTATAAACTGACTGCAGGTATCCACACCCTTATAAACTGACTGCAGGTACCCCATCCTTAGAAACTGAATGCAGGTACCCCACCCTTATAAACTGACCACAGGTACCCCACCCTTATAAACTGACCGCAGGTACCCCATCCTTATAAACTGACCGCAGGTACCCCACCCTTATAAACTGACTGCAGGTACCCCATTCTTATAAACTGACTGCAGGTACCCCCACCCTTATAAACTGACTGCAGGTACCCCCACCCTTATAAACTGACTGCAGGTATCCACACCCTTATAAACTGACTGCAGGTATCCCACCCTTATAAACTGACCGCAGGTATCCCCACCCTTATAAACTGACTGCAGGTACCCCATCCTTATAAACTGACTGCAGGTACCCCCACCCTTATAAACTGACCGCAGGTACCCCACCCTTATAAACTGACTGCAGGTATCCCCACCCTTAAAAACTAACTGCAGGTATCCCACCCTTATAAACTGACTGCAGGTACCCCCACCCTTATAAACTGACTGCAGGTACCCCCACCCTTATAAACTGACTGCAGTTATCCACACCCTTATAAACTGACTGCAGGTACCCCACCCTTATAAACTGACCGCAGGTACCCCATCCTTATAAACTGAATGCAGGTATCCCCACCCTTATAAACTGACTGCAGGTACCCCAACCCTTATAAACTGACTGCAGGTATCCACACCCTTATAAACTGACTGCAGGTACCCCATCCTTATAAACTGACTGCAGGTACCCCCACCCTTATAAACTGACTGCGGGTACCCCCACCCTTATAAACTGAGTGCAGGTATCCACACCCTTATAAACTGACTGCAGGTACCCCACCCTTATAAACTGACTGCAGGTATCCCCACCCTTATAAACTGACCACGGGTACTCCAACCCTTATAAACTGACCGCAGGTATCCACACCCTTATAAACTGACTGCAGGTATCCACACCCTTATAAACTGACTGCAGGTACCCCATCCTTATAAACTGACTGCAGGTACCCCCACCCTTATAAACTGACTGCAGGTACCCCCACCCTTATAAACTGACTGCAGGTATCCACACCCTTATAAACTGACTGCAGGTATCCCACCCTTATAAACTGACTGCAGGTATCCCCACCCTTATAAACTGACTGCAGGTATCCACACCCTTATAAACTGACTGCAGGTACCCCACCCTTATAAACTGACTGCAGGTACCCCATCCTTAGAAACTGAATGCAGGTACCCCACCCTTATAAACTGACCGCAGGTACCCATCCTTATAAACTGACTGCAGGTATCCCACCCTTGTACACTGACCACAGGTACCCCAACCCTTATAAACTGACTGCAGGTATCCACACCCTTATAAACTGACTGCAGGTACACCACCCTTATAAACTGACTGCAGGTACCCCATCCTTATAAACTGACTGCAGGTACCCCCACCCTTATAAACTGACTGCAGGTACCCCCACCCTTATAAACTGACTGCAGGTATCCACACCCTTATAAACTGACTGCAGGTATCCCACCCTTATAAACTGACTGCAGGTATCCCCACCCTTAAAAACTGACTGGAGGTATCCCACCCTTATAAACTGACTGCATGTACCCCACCCTTATAAACTAACTGCAGGTACCCCCACCTGTATAAACTGACTGCAGGTACCCCACCCTTATAAACTCACTGCAGGTACCCCCACCCTTATAAACTGACTGCAGGTACCCCACGCTTATAAACTGACTGCAGGTACCCCCACCCTTATAAACTGCCTGCAGGTATCCCACCCTTAAAAACTGACTGCAGGTATCCCACCCTTATAAACTGACTGCAGGTACCCCCACCCTTATAAACTGACTGCAGGTATCAACACCCCTATAAACTGACTGCAGGTACCCCACCCTTATAAACTGACTGCAGGTACCCCATCCTTATAAACTGAATGCAGGTACCCCACCCTTATAAACTGACCGCAGGTACCCCACCCTTATAAACTGACCGCAGGTACCCCACCCTTATAAACTGACTGCAGGTATCCCCACCCTTAAAAACTAACTGCAGGTATCCCACCCTTATAAACTGACTGCAGGTACCCCCACCCTTATAAAATGACTGCAGGTACCCCCACCCTTATAAACTGACTGCAGGTATCCACACCCTTATAAACTGACTGCAGGTACCCCACCCTTATAAACTGACTGCAGGTACCCCATCCTTATAAACTGAATGCAGGTATCCCACCCTTGTAAACTGACCACGGGTACTCCAACCCTTATTAACTAACTGCAGGTATCCCACCCTTATAAACTGACTGCAGGTATCCACACCCTTATAAACTGACTGCAGGTACCCCATCCTTATAAACTGACTGCAGGTATCCACACCTTTATAAACTGACTGCAGGTACCCCACCCTTATAAACTGACTGCAGGTACCCCATCCTTATAAACTGAATGCAGGTATCCCACCCTTGTAAACTGACCACGGGTACTCCAACCCTTATAAACTGACCGCAGGTATCCACACCCTTATAAACTGACTGCAGGTATCCACACCCTTATAAACTGACTGCAGGTACCCCATCCTTATAAACTGACTGCAGGTACCCCCACCCTTATAAACTGACTGCAGGTACCCCCACCCTTATAAACTGACTGCAGGTATCCACACCCTTATAAACTGACTGCAGGTATCCCACCCTTATAAACTGACTGCAGGTATCCCCACCCTTATAAACTGACTGCAGGTATCCACACCCTTATAAACTGACTGCAGGTACCCCACCCTTATAAACTGACTGCAGGTACCCCATCCTTAGAAACTGAATGCAGGTACCCCACCCTTATAAACTGACCGCAGGTACCCATCCTTATAAACTGACTGCAGGTATCCCACCCTTGTAAACTGACCACAGGTACCCCAACCCTTATAAACTGACTGCAGGTATCCACACCCTTATAAACTGACTGCAGGTACACCACCCTTATAAACTGACTGCAGGTACCCCATCCTTATAAACTGACTGCAGGTACCCCCACCCTTATAAACTGACTGCAGGTACCCCCACCCTTATAAACTGACTGCAGGTATCCACACCCTTATAAACTGACTGCAGGTATCCCACCCTTATAAACTGACTGCAGGTATCCCCACCCTTATAAACTGACTGCAGGTATCCACACCCTTATAAACTGACTGCAGGTATCCCACCCTTATAAACTGACTGCAGGTACCCCATCCTTAGAAACTGAATGCAGGTACCCCACCCTTATAAACTGACCGCAGGTACCCCATCCTTATAAACTGACTGCAGGTATCCCACCCTTGTAAACTGACCACAGGTACCCCAACCCTTATAAACTGACTGCAGGTATCCACACCCTTATAAACTGACTGCAGGTACCCCACCCTTATAAACTGACTGCAAGTACCCCACCCTTATAAACTGACTGCAGGTACCCCACCCTTATAAACTGACCGCAGGTACCCCACCCTTATAAACTGACTGCAGGTACCCCACCCTTATAAACTGACTGCAGGTACCCCATCCTTATAAACTTACTGCAGGTACCCCCACCCTTATAAACTGACTGCAGGTACCCCCACCCTTATAAACTGACTGCAGGTATCCACACCCTTATAAACTGACTGCAGGTATCCCACCCTTATAAACTGACTGCAGGTATCCCCACCCTTAAAAACTGACTGCAGGTATCCCACCCTTATAAACTGACTGCAGGTACCCCACCCTTATAAACTGACTACAGGTACCCCATCCTTATAAACTGAATGCAGGTACCCTCACCCTTATAAACTGACTGCAGGTATCCCACCCTTATAAACTCACTGCAGGTACCCCCACCCTTATAAACTGACTGCAGGTACCCCACCCTTATAAACTGACTGCAGGTACCCCCACCCTTATAAACTGCCTGCAGGTATCCCACCCTTAAAAACTGACTGCAGGTATCCCACCCTTATAAACTGACTGCAGGTACCCCCACCCTTATAAACTGACTGCAGGTATCAACACCCCTATAAACTGACTGCAGGTACCCCACCCTTATAAACTGACTGCAGGTACCCCATCCTTATAAACTGAATGCAGGTACCCCACCCTTATAAACTGACCGCAGGTACCCCACCCTTATAAACTGACCGCAGGTACCCCACCCTTATAAACTGACTGCAGGTATCCCCACCCTTAAAAACTAACTGCAGGTATCCCACCCTTATAAACTGACTGCAGGTACCCCCACCCTTATAAACTGACTGCAGGTACCCCCACCCTTATAAACTGACTGCAGGTATCCACACCCTTATAAACTGACTGCAGGTACCCCACCCTTATAAACTGACTGCAGGTACCCCCACCCTTATAAACTGACTGCAGGTACCCCACCCTTATAAACTGACCGCAGGTACCCCATCCTTATAAACTGAATGCAGGTATCCCACCCTTGTAAACTGACCACGGGTACTCCAACACTTATAAACTGACCGCAGGTATCCACACCCTTATAAACTGACTGCAGGTATCCACACCCTTATAAACTGACTGCAGGTACCCCATCCTTAGAAACTGAATGCAGGTACCCCACCCTTATAAACTGACCACAGGTACCCCACCCTTATAAACTGACCGCAGGTACCCCATCCTTATAAACTGACCGCAGGTACCCCACCCTTATAAACTGACTGCAGGTACCCCATTCTTATAAACTGACTGCAGGTACCCCCACCCTTATAAACTGACTGCAGGTACCCCCACCCTTATAAACTGACTGCAGGTATCCACACCCTTATAAACTGACTGCAGGTATCCCACCCTTATAAACTGACCGCAGGTATCCCCACCCTTATAAACTGACTGCAGGTACCCCATCCTAATAAACTGACTGCAGGTACCCCCACCCTTATAAACTGACCGCAGGTACCCCACCCTTATAAACTGACTGCAGGTATCCCCACCCTTAAAAACTAACTGCAGGTATCCCACCCTTATAAACTGACTGCAGGTACCCCCACCCTTATAAACTGACTGCAGGTACCCCCACCCTTATAAACTGACTGCAGTTATCCACACCCTTATAAACTGACTGCAGGTACCCCACCCTTATAAACTGACCGCAGGTACCCCATCCTTATAAACTGAATGCAGGTATCCCCACCCTTATAAACTGACTGCAGGTACCCCAACCCTTATAAACTGACTGCAGGTATCCACACCCTTATAAACTGACTGCAGGTACCCCATCCTTATAAACTGACTGCAGGTACCCCCACCCTTATAAACTGACTGCGGGTACCCCCACCCTTATAAACTGAGTGCAGGTATCCACACCCTTATAAACTGACTGCAGGTACCCCACCCTTATAAACTGACTGCAGGTATCCCCACCCTTATAAACTGACCACGGGTACTCCAACCCTTATAAACTGACCGCAGGTATCCACACCCTTATAAACTGACTGCAGGTATCCACACCCTTATAAACTGACTGCAGGTACCCCATCCTTATAAACTGACTGCAGGTACCCCCACCCTTATAAACTGACTGCAGGTACCCCCACCCTTATAAACTGACTGCAGGTATCCACACCCTTATAAACTGACTGCAGGTATCCCACCCTTATAAACTGACTGCAGGTATCCCCACCCTTATAAACTGACTGCAGGTATCCACACCCTTATAAACTGACTGCAGGTACCCCACCCTTATAAACTGACTGCAGGTACCCCATCCTTAGAAACTGAATGCAGGTACCCCACCCTTATAAACTGACCGCAGGTACCCATCCTTATAAACTGACTGCAGGTATCCCACCCTTGTACACTGACCACAGGTACCCCAACCCTTATAAACTGACTGCAGGTATCCACACCCTTATAAACTGACTGCAGGTACACCACCCTTATAAACTGACTGCAGGTACCCCATCCTTATAAACTGACTGCAGGTACCCCCACCCTTATAAACTGACTGCAGGTACCCCCACCCTTATAAACTGACTGCAGGTATCCACACCCTTATAAACTGACTGCAGGTATCCCACCCTTATAAACTGACTGCAGGTATCCCCACCCTTAAAAACTGACTGGAGGTATCCCACCCTTATAAACTGACTGCATGTACCCCACCCTTATAAACTAACTGCAGGTACCCCCACCTGTATAAACTGACTGCAGGTACCCCACCCTTATAAACTCACTGCAGGTACCCCCACCCTTATAAACTGACTGCAGGTACCCCACGCTTATAAACTGACTGCAGGTACCCCCACCCTTATAAACTGCCTGCAGGTATCCCACCCTTAAAAACTGACTGCAGGTATCCCACCCTTATAAACTGACTGCAGGTACCCCCACCCTTATAAACTGACTGCAGGTATCAACACCCCTATAAACTGACTGCAGGTACCCCACCCTTATAAACTGACTGCAGGTACCCCATCCTTATAAACTGAATGCAGGTACCCCACCCTTATAAACTGACCGCAGGTACCCCACCCTTATAAACTGACCGCAGGTACCCCACCCTTATAAACTGACTGCAGGTATCCCCACCCTTAAAAACTAACTGCAGGTATCCCACCCTTATAAACTGACTGCAGGTACCCCCACCCTTATAAAATGACTGCAGGTACCCCCACCCTTATAAACTGACTGCAGGTATCCACACCCTTATAAACTGACTGCAGGTACCCCACCCTTATAAACTGACTGCAGGTACCCCATCCTTATAAACTGAATGCAGGTATCCCACCCTTGTAAACTGACCACGGGTACTCCAACCCTTATTAACTGACCGCAGGTATCCACACCCTTATAAACTGACTGCAGGTATCCACACCCTTATAAACTGACTGCAGGTACCCCATCCTTATAAACTGACTGCAGGTACCCCCACCCTTATAAACTGACTGCAGGTACCCCCACCCTTATAAACTGACTGCAGGTATCCACACCCTTATAAACTGACTGCAGGTATCCCACCCTTATAAACTGACTGCAGGTATCCCCACCCTTATAAACTGACTGCAGGTATCCACACCCTTATAAACTGACTGCAGGTACCCCACCCTTATAAACTGACTGCAGGTACCCCATCCTTAGAAACTGAATGCAGGTACCCACACCCTTATAAACTGACCGCAGGTACCCATCCTTATAAACTGACTGCAGGTATCCCACCCTTGTAAACTGACCACAGGTACCCCAACCCTTATAAACTGACTGCAGGTATCCACACCCTTATAAACTGACTGCAGGTACACCACCCTTATAAACTGACTGCAGGTACCCCATCCTTATAAACTGACTGCAGGTACCCCCACCCTTATAAACTGACTGCAGGTACCCCCACCCTTATAAACTGACTGCAGGTATCCACACCCTTATAAACTGACTGCAGGTATCCCACCCTTATAAACTGACTGCAGGTATCCCCACCCTTATAAACTGACTGCAGGTATCCACACCCTTATAAACTGACTGCAGGAACCCCACCCTTATAAACTTACCGCAGGTACCCCACCCTTATAAACTGACCGCAGGTACCCCACCCTTATAAACTGACTGCAGGTATCCCCACCCTTAAAAACTAACTGCAGGTATCCCACCCTTATAAACTGACTGCAGGTACCCCCACCCTTATAAACTGACTGCAGGTACCCCCACCCTTATAAACTGACTGCAGGTATCCACACCCTTATAAACTGACTGCAGGTACCCCACCCTTATAAACTGACTGCAGGTACCCCATCCTTATAAACTGAATGCAGGTATCCCACCCTTGTAAACTGACCACGGGTACTCCAACCCTTATAAACTGACCGCAGGTATCCACACCCTTATAAACTGACTGCAGGTATCCACACCCTTATAAACTGACTGCAGGTACCCCATCCTTAGAAACTGAATGCAGGTACCCAGCCCTTATAAACTGACCACAGGTACCCCACCCTTATAAACTGACCGCAGGTACCCCATCCTTATAAACTGACCGCAGGTACCCCACCCTTATAAACTGACTGCAGGTACCCCATCCTTATAAACTGACTGCAGGTACCCCCACCCTTATAAACTGACTGCAGGTACCCCCACCCTTATAAACTGACTGCAGGTATCCACACCCTTATAAACTGACTGCAGGTATCCCACCCTTATAAACTGACTGCAGGTATCCCCACCCTTATAAACTGACTGCAGGTATCCACACCCTTCTAAACTGACTGCATGTACCCCACCCTTATAAACTGACTGCAGGTACCCCATCCTTATAAACTGAATGCAGGTACCCCACCCTTATAAACTGACTGCAGGTACCCCATCCTTATAAACTGAATGCAGGTATCCCACCCTTGTAAACTGACCGCAGGTACCCCACCCTTATAAACTGACCGCAGGTACCCCACCCTTATAAACTGACCACATGTATCCCACCCTTATAAACTGACTGCAGGTACCCTCACCCTTATAAACTGACTGCAGGTATCCCACCCTTATAAACTGACTGCAGGTATCCCCACCCTTAAAAACTGACTGGAGGTATCCCACCCTTATAAACTGACTGCATGTACCCCACCCTTATATACTAACTGCAGGTACCCCCACCCGTATAAACTGACTGCAGGTACCCCACCCTTATAAACTCACTGCAGGTACGCCCACCCTTATAAACTGACTGCAGGTACCCCACGCTTATAAACTGACTGCAGGTACCCCAACCCTTATAAGCTGCCTGCAGGTATCCCACCCTTAAAAACTGACTGCAGGTATCCCACCCTTATAAACTGACTGCAAGTACCCCCACCCTTATAAACTGACTGCAGGTATCCACACCCCTATAAACTGACTGCAGGTACCCCACCCTTATAAACTGACTGCAGGTACCCCACCCTTATAAACTGACTGCAGGTACCCCATCCTTATAAACTGAATGCAGGTATCCCACCCTTGTAAACTGACCAAGGGTACTCCAACCCTTATAAACTGACCGCAGGTATCCACACCCTTATAAACTGACTGCAGGTATCCCACCCTTATAAACTGACTGCAGGTATCCCCACCCTTCTAAACTGAGTGCAGGTATCCACACCCTTCTAAACTGACTGCAGGTACCCCACCCTTATAAACTGACTGCAGGTACCCCATCCTTATAAACTGACTGCAGGTACCCCATCCTTATAAACTGACCGCAGGTACCCCACCCTTAAAAACTGACCGCAGGTACCCCACCCTTATAAACTGACTGCAGGTATCCCCACCCTTAAAAACTAACTGCAGGTATCCCACCCTTATAAACTGACTGCAGGTAACCCCACCCTTATAAACTGACTGCAGGTACCCCTACCCTTATAAACTGACTGCAGGTATCCACACCCTTATAAACTGACTGCAGGTACCCCATCCTTATAAACTGAATGCAGGTACCCCACCCTTATAAACTGACCGCAGGTACCCCACCCTTATAAACTGACCGCAGGTACCCCACCCTTATAAACTGACTGCAGGTATCCCCACCCTTATAAACTGACCGCAGGTACCCCATCCTTATAAACTGAATGCAGGTATCCCCACCCTTATAAACTGACTGCAGGTACCCCAACCCTTATAAACTGACTGCAGGTACCCCCACCCTTATAAACTGACTGCAGGTACCCCCACCCTTATAAACTGACTGCAGGTATCCACACCCTTATAAACTGACTGCAGGTACCCCACCCTTATAAACTGACTGCAGGTACCCCATCCTTATAAACTGAATGCAGGTACACGACCCTTATAAACTGACCGCAGGTACCCCACCCTTAAAAACTGACCGCAGGTACCCCACCCTTATAAACTGACTGCAGGTATCCCCACCCTTAAAAACTAACTGCAGGTATCCCACCCTTATAAACTGACTGCAGGTAACCCCACCCTTATAAACTGACTGCAGGTACCCCCACCCTTATAAACTGACTGCAGGTATCCACACCCTTATAAACTGACTGCAGGAACCCCACCCTTATAAACTTACCGCAGGTACCCCACCCTTATAAACTGACCGCAGGTACCCCACCCTTATAAACTGACTGCAGGTATCCCCACCCTTAAAAACTAACTGCAGGTATCCCACCCTTATAAACTGACTGCAGGTACCCCCACCCTTATAAACTGACTGCAGGTACCCCCACCCTTATAAACTGACTGCAGGTATCCACACCCTTATAAACTGACTGCAGGTACCCCACCCTTATAAACTGACTGCAGGTACCCCATCCTTATAAACTGAATGCAGGTATCCCACCCTTGTAAACTGACCACGGGTACTCCAACCCTTATAAACTGACCGCAGGTATCCACACCCTTATAAACTGACTGCAGGTATCCACACCCTTATAAACTGACTGCAGGTACCCCATCCTTAGAAACTGAATGCAGGTACCCAGCCCTTATAAACTGACCACAGGTACCCCACCCTTATAAACTGACCGCAGGTACCCCATCCTTATAAACTGACCGCAGGTACCCCACCCTTATAAACTGACTGCAGGTACCCCATCCTTATAAACTGACTGCAGGTACCCCCACCCTTATAAACTGACTGCAGGTACCCCCACCCTTATAAACTGACTGCAGGTATCCACACCCTTATAAACTGACTGCAGGTATCCCACCCTTATAAACTGACTGCAGGTATCCCCACCCTTATAAACTGACTGCAGGTATCCACACCCTTCTAAACTGACTGCAGGTACCCCACCCTTATAAACTGACTGCAGGTACCCCATCCTTATAAACTGAATGCAGGTACCCCACCCTTATAAACTGACTGCAGGTACCCCATCCTTATAAACTGAATGCAGGTATCCCACCCTTGTAAACTGACCGCAGGTACCCCACCCTTATAAACTGACCGCAGGTACCCCACCCTTATAAACTGACCACATGTATCCCACCCTTATAAACTGACTGCAGGTACCCTCACCCTTATAAACTGACTGCAGGTATCCCACCCTTATAAACTGACTGCAGGTATCCCCACCCTTAAAAACTGACTGGAGGTATCCCACCCTTATAAACTGACTGCATGTACCCCACCCTTATATACTAACTGCAGGTACCCCCACCCGTATAAACTGACTGCAGGTACCCCACCCTTATAAACTCACTGCAGGTACGCCCACCCTTATAAACTGACTGCAGGTACCCCACGCTTATAAACTGACTGCAGGTACCCCAACCCTTATAAGCTGCCTGCAGGTATCCCACCCTTAAAAACTGACTGCAGGTATCCCACCCTTATAAACTTACTGCAAGTACCCCCACCCTTATAAACTGACTGCAGGTATCCACACCCCTATAAACTGACTGCAGGTACCCCACCCTTATAAACTGACTGCAGGTACCCCACCCTTATAAACTGACTGCAGGTACCCCATCCTTATAAACTGAATGCAGGTATCCCACCCTTGTAAACTGACCAAGGGTACTCCAACCCTTATAAACTGACCGCAGGTATCCACACCCTTATAAACTGACTGCAGGTATCCCACCCTTATAAACTGACTGCAGGTATCCCCACCCTTCTAAACTGAGTGCAGGTATCCACACCCTTCTAAACTGACTGCAGGTACCCCACCCTTATAAACTGACTGCAGGTACCCCATCCTTATAAACTGACTGCAGGTACCCCATCCTTATAAACTGACCGCAGGTACCCCACCCTTAAAAACTGACCGCAGGTACCCCACCCTTATAAACTGACTGCAGGTATCCCCACCCTTAAAAACTAACTGCAGGTATCCCACCCTTATAAACTGACTGCAGGTAACCCCACCCTTATAAACTGACTGCAGGTACCCCTACCCTTATAAACTGACTGCAGGTATCCACACCCTTATAAACTGACTGCAGGTACCCCATCCTTATAAACTGAATGCAGGTACCCCACCCTTATAAACTGACCGCAGGTACCCCACCCTTATAAACTGACCGCAGGTACCCCACCCTTATAAACTGACTGCAGGTATCCCCACCCTTATAAACTGACCGCAGGTACCCCATCCTTATAAACTGAATGCAGGTATCCCCACCCTTAAAAACTGACCGCAGGTACCCCACCCTTATAAACTGACTGCAGGTATCCCCACCCTTAAAAACTAACTGCAGGTATCCCACCCTTATAAACTGACTGCAGGTAACCCCACCCTTATAAACTGACTGCAGGTACCCCCACCCTTATAAACTGACTGCAGGTATCCACACCCTTATAAACTGACTGCAGGAACCCCACCCTTATAAACTTACCGCAGGTACCCCACCCTTATAAACTGACCGCAGGTACCCCACCCTTATAAACTGACTGCAGGTATCCCCACCCTTAAAAACTAACTGCAGGTATCCCACCCTTATAAACTGACTGCAGGTACCCCCACCCTTATAAACTGACTGCAGGTACCCCCACCCTTATAAACTGACTGCAGGTATCCACACCCTTATAAACTGACTGCAGGTACCCCACCCTTATAAACTGACTGCAGGTACCCCATCCTTATAAACTGAATGCAGGTATCCCACCCTTGTAAACTGACCACGGGTACTCCAACCCTTATAAACTGACCGCAGGTATCCACACCCTTATAAACTGACTGCAGGTATCCACACCCTTATAAACTGACTGCAGGTACCCCATCCTTAGAAACTGAATGCAGGTACCCAGCCCTTATAAACTGACCACAGGTACCCCACCCTTATAAACTGACCGCAGGTACCCCATCCTTATAAACTGACCGCAGGTACCCCACCCTTATAAACTGACTGCAGGTACCCCATCCTTATAAACTGACTGCAGGTACCCCCACCCTTATAAACTGACTGCAGGTACCCCCACCCTTATAAACTGACTGCAGGTATCCACACCCTTATAAACTGACTGCAGGTATCCCACCCTTATAAACTGACTGCAGGTATCCCCACCCTTATAAACTGACTGCAGGTATCCACACCCTTCTAAACTGACTGCAGGTACCCCACCCTTATAAACTGACTGCAGGTACCCCATCCTTATAAACTGACTGCAGGTACCCCACCCTTATAAACTGACTGCAGGTACCCCATCCTTATAAACTGAATGCAGGTATCCCACCCTTGTAAACTGACCGCAGGTACCCCACCCTTATAAACTGACCGCAGGTACCCCACCCTTATAAACTGACCACATGTATCCCACCCTTATAAACTGACTGCAGGTACCCTCACCCTTATAAACTGACTGCAGGTATCCCACCCTTATAAACTGACTGCAGGTATCCCCACCCTTAAAAACTGACTGGAGGTATCCCACCCTTATAAACTGACTGCATGTACCCCACCCTTATATACTAACTGCAGGTACCCCCACCCGTATAAACTGACTGCAGGTACCCCACCCTTATAAACTCACTGCAGGTACGCCCACCCTTATAAACTGACTGCAGGTACCCCACGCTTATAAACTGACTGCAGGTACCCCAACCCTTATAAGCTGCCTGCAGGTATCCCACCCTTAAAAACTGACTGCAGGTATCCCACCCTTATAAACTGACTGCAAGTACCCCCACCCTTATAAACTGACTGCAGGTATCCACACCCCTATAAACTGACTGCAGGTACCCCACCCTTATAAACTGACTGCAGGTACCCCACCCTTATAAACTGACTGCAGGTACCCCATCCTTATAAACTGAATGCAGGTATCCCACCCTTGTAAACTGACCAAGGGTACTCCAACCCTTATAAACTGACCGCAGGTATCCACACCCTTATAAACTGACTGCAGGTATCCCACCCTTATAAACTGACTGCAGGTATCCCCACCCTTCTAAACTGAGTGCAGGTATCCACACCCTTCTAAACTGACTGCAGGTACCCCACCCTTATAAACTGACTGCAGGTACCCCATCCTTATAAACTGACTGCAGGTACCCCATCCTTATAAACTGACCGCAGGTACCCCACCCTTAAAAACTGACCGCAGGTACCCCACCCTTATAAACTGACTGCAGGTATCCCCACCCTTAAAAACTAACTGCAGGTATCCCACCCTTATAAACTGACTGCAGGTAACCCCACCCTTATAAACTGACTGCAGGTACCCCTACCCTTATAAACTGACTGCAGGTATCCACACCCTTATAAACTGACTGCAGGTACCCCATCCTTATAAACTGAATGCAGGTACCCCACCCTTATAAACTGACCGCAGGTACCCCACCCTTATAAACTGACCGCAGGTACCCCACCCTTATAAACTGACTGCAGGTATCCCCACCCTTATAAACTGACCGCAGGTACCCCATCCTTATAAACTGAATGCAGGTATCCCCACCCTTATAAACTGACTGCAGGTACCCCAACCCTTATAAACTGACTGCAGGTACCCCCACCCTTATAAACTGACTGCAGGTACCCCCACCCTTATAAACTGACTGCAGGTATCCACACCCTTATAAACTGACTGCAGGTACCCCACCCTTATAAACTGACTGCAGGTACCCCATCCTTATAAACTGAATGCAGGTACACGACCCTTATAAACTGACCGCAGGTACCCCACCCTTAAAAACTGACCGCAGGTACCCCACCCTTATAAACTGACTGCAGGTATCCCCACCCTTAAAAACTAACTGCAGGTATCCCACCCTTATAAACTGACTGCAGGTAACCCCACCCTTATAAACTGACTGCAGGTACCCCCACCCTTATAAACTGACTGCAGGTATCCACACCCTTATAAACTGACTGCAGGTACCCCATCCTTATAAACTGAATGCAGGTACCCCACCCTTATAAACTGACCGCAGGTACCCCACCCTTATAAACTGACCGCAGGTACCCCACCCTTATAAACTGACTGCAGGTATCCCCACCCTTAAAAACTAACTGCAGGTATCCCACCCTTATAAACTGACTGGAGGTATCCCACCCTTATAAACTGACTGCATGTACCCCACCCTTATATACTAACTGCAGGTACCCCCACCCGTATAAACTGACTGCAGGTACCCCACCCTTATAAACTCACTGCAGGTACGCCCACCCTTATAAACTGACTGCAGGTACCCCACGCTTATAAACTGACTGCAGGTACCCCAACCCTTATAAGCTGCCTGCAGGTATCCCACCCTTAAAAACTGACTGCAGGTATCCCACCCTTATAAACTGACTGCAAGTACCCCCACCCTTATAAACTGACTGCAGGTATCCACACCCCTATAAACTGACTGCAGGTACCCCACCCTTATAAACTGACTGCAGGTACCCCACCCTTATAAACTGACTGCAGGTACCCCATCCTTATAAACTGAATGCAGGTATCCCACCCTTGTAAACTGACCAAGGGTACTCCAACCCTTATAAACTGACCGCAGGTATCCACACCCTTATAAACTGACTGCAGGTACCCCATCCTTATAAACTGACTGCAGGTACCCCCACCCTTATAAACTGACTGCAGGTACCCCCACCCTTATAAACTGACTGCAGGTATCCACACCCTTATAAACTGACTGCAGGTATCCCACCCTTATAAACTGACTGCAGGTATCCCCACCCTTCTAAACTGAGTGCAGGTATCCACACCCTTCTAAACTGACTGCAGGTACCCCACCCTTATAAACTGACTGCAGGTACCCCATCCTTATAAACTGACTGCAGGTACCCCATCCTTATAAACTGACCGCAGGTACCCCACCCTTAAAAACTGACCGCAGGTACCCCACCCTTATAAACTGACTGCAGGTATCCCCACCCTTAAAAACTAACTGCAGGTATCCCACCCTTATAAACTGACTGCAGGTAACCCCACCCTTATAAACTGACTGAAGGTACCCCTACCCTTATAAACTGACTGCAGGTATCCACACCCTTATAAACTGACTGCAGGTACCCCATCCTTATAAACTGAATGCAGGTACCCCACCCTTATAAACTGACCGCATGTACCCCACCCTTATAAACTGACCGCAGGTACCCCACCCTTATAAACTGACTGCAGGTATCCCCACCCTTAAAAACTAACTGCAGGTATCCGAACCTTATAAACTGACTGCAGGTACCCCCACCCTTATAAACTGACTGCAGGTACCCCCACCCTTATAAACTGACTGCAGTTATCCACACCCTTATAAACTGACTGCAGGTACCCCACCCTTATAAACTGACCGCAGGTACCCCATCCTTATAAACTGAATGCAGGTATCCCCACCCTTATAAACTGACTGCAGGTACCCCAACCCTTATAAACTGACTGCAGGTACCCCCACCCTTATAAACTGACTGCAGGTACCCCCACCCTTATAAACTGACTGCAGGTATCCACACCCTTATAAACTGACTGCAGGTACCCCACCCTTATAAACTGACTGCAGGTACCCCATCCTTATAAACTGAATGCAGGTACACGACCCTTATAAACTGACCGCAGGTACCCCACCCTTAAAAACTGACCGCAGGTACCCCACCCTTATAAACTGACTGCAGGTATCCCCACCCTTAAAAACTAACTGCAGGTATCCCACCCTTATAAACTGACTGCAGGTAACCCCACCCTTATAAACTGACTGCAGGTACCCCCACCCTTATAAACTGACTGCAGGTATCCACACCCTTATAAACTGACTGCAGGTACCCCATCCTTATAAACTGAATGCAGGTACCCCACCCTTATAAACTGACCGCAGGTACCCCACCCTTATAAACTGACCGCAGGTACCCCACCCTTATAAACTGACTGCAGGTATCCCCACCCTTAAAAACTAACTGCAGGTATCCCACCCTTATAAACTGACTGCAGGTACCCCCACCCTTATAAACTGACTGCAGGTACCCCCACCCTTATAAACTGACTGCAGTTATCCACACCCTTATAAACTGACTGCAGGTATCCCACCCTTATAAACTGACCGCAGGTACCCCATCCTTATAAACTGAATGCAGGTATCCCCACCCTTATAAACTGACTGCAGGTACCCCAACCCTTATAAACTGACTGCAGGTACCCCATCCTTATAAACTGACTGCAGGTACCCCCACCCTTATAAACTGACTGCGGGTACCCCCACCCTTATAAACTGAGTGCAGGTATCCACACCCTTATAAACTGACTGCAGGTACCCCACCCTTATAAACTGACTGCAGGTATCCCCACCCTTATAAACTGACTGCAGGTATCCACACCCTTCTAAACTGACTGCAGGTACCCCACCCTTATAAACTGACTGCAGGTACCCCATCCTTATAAACTGAATGCAGGTACCCCACCCTTATAAACTGACTGCAGGTACCCCATCCTTATAAACTGAATGCAGGTATCCCACCCTTGTAAACTGACCGCAGGTACCCCACCCTTATAAACTGACCGCAGGTACCCCACCCTTATAAACTGACCGCAGGTACCCCACCCTTATAAACTGACCGCATGTATCCCACCCTTATAAACTGACTGCAGGTACCCTCACCCTTATAAACTGACTGCAGGTATCCCACCCTTATAAACTGACTGCAGGTATCCCCACCCTTAAAAACTGACTGGAGGTATCCCACCCTTATAAACTGACTGCATGTACCCCACCCTTATAAACTAACTGCAGGTACCCCCACCCGTATAAACTGATTGCAGGTACCCCACCCTTATAAACTCACTGCAGGTACCCCCACCCTTATAAACTGACTGCAGGTACCCCACGCTTATAAACTGACTGCAGGTACCCCCACCCTTATAAACTGCCTGCAGGTATCCCACCCTTAAAAACTGACTGCAGGTATCCCACCCTTATAAACTGACTGCAGGTACCCCCAACCTTATAAACTGACTGCAGGTATCAACACCCCTATAAACTGACTGCAGGTACCCCACCCTTATAAACTGACTGCAGGTACCCCATCCTTATAAACTGAATGCAGGTACCCCACCCTTATAAACTGACCGCAGGTACCCCACCCTTATAAACTGACCGCAGGTACCCCACCCTTATAAACTGACTGCAGGTATCCCCACCCTTAAAAACTAACTGCAGGTATCCCACCCTTATAAACTGACTGCAGGTACCCCCACCCTTATAAACTGACTGCAGGTACCCCCACCCTTATAAACTGACTGCAGGTATCCACACCCTTATAAACTGACTGCAGGTACCCCACCCTTATAAACTGACTGCAGGTACCCCATCCTTATAAACTGAATGCAGGTATCCCACCCTTGTAAACTGACCACGGGTACTCCAACCCTTATAAACTGACCGCAGGTATCCACACCCTTATAAACTGACTGCAGGTATCCACACCCTTATAAACTGACTGCAGGTACCCCATCCTTATAAACTGACTGCAGGTACCCCCACCCTTATAAACTGACTGCAGGTACCCCCACCCTTATAAACTGACTGCAGGTATCCACACCCTTATAAACTGACTGCAGGTATCCCACCCTTATAAACTGACTGCAGGTATCCCCACCCTTATAAACTGACTGCAGGTATCCACACCCTTATAAACTGACTGCAGGTACCCCACCCTTATAAACTGACTGCAGGTACCCCATCCTTAGAAACTGAATGCAGGTACCCCACCCTTATAAACTGACCGCAGGTACCCATCCTTATAAACTGACTGCAGGTATCCCACCCTTGTAAACTGACCACAGGTACCCCAACCCTTATAAACTGACTGCAGGTATCCACACCCTTATAAACTGACTGCAGGTACACCACCCTTATAAACTGACTGCAGGTACCCCATCCTTATAAACTGACTGCAGGTACCCCCACCCTTATAAACTGACTGCAGGTACCCCAACCCTTATAAACTGACTGCAGGTATCCACACCCTTATAAACTGACTGCAGGTACCCCATCGTTATAAACTGACTGCAGGTACCCCCACCCTTATAAACTGACTGCGGGTACCCCCACCCTTATAAACTGAGTGCAGGTATCCACACCCTTATAAACTGACTGCAGGTACCCCACCCTTATAAACTGACTGCAGGTATCCCCACCCTTATAAACTGACTGCAGGTATCCACACCCTTCTAAACTGACTGCAGGTACCCCACCCTTATAAACTGACTGCAGGTACCCCATCCTTATAAACTGAATGCAGGTACCCCACCCTTATAAACTGACTGCAGGTACCCCATCCTTATAAACTGAATGCAGGTATCCCACCCTTGTAAACTGACCGCAGGTACCCCACCCTTATAAACTGACCGCAGGTACCCCACCCTTATAAACTGACCGCAGGTACCCCACCCTTATAAACTGACTGCAGGTACCCTCACCCTTATAAACTGACTGCAGGTATCCCACCCTTATAAACTGACTGCAGGTATCCCCACCCTTAAAAACTGACTGGAGGTATCCCACCCTTATAAACTGACTGCATGTAACCCACCCTTATAAACTAACTGCAGGTACCCCCACCCGTATAAACTGACTGCAGGTACCCCACGCTTATAAACTGACTGCAGGTACCCCCACCCTTATAAACTGCCTGCAGGTATCCCACCCTTAAAAACTGACTGCAGGTATCCCACCCTTATAAACTGACTGCAGGTACCCCCACCCTTATAAACTGACTGCAGGTATCAACACCCCTATAAACTGACTGCAGGTACCCCACCCTTATAAACTGACTGCAGGTACCCCACCCTTATAAACTGACCGCAGGTACCCCACCCTTATAAACTGACCGCAGGTACCCCACCCTTATAAACTGACTGCAGGTATCCCAACCCTTAAAAACTAACTGCAGGTATCCCACCCTTATAAACTGACTGCAGGTACCCCCACCCTTATAAACTGACTGCAGGTACCCCCACCCTTATAAACTGACTGCAGGTATCCACACCCTTATAAACTGACTGCAGGTACCTCACCCTTATAAACTGACTGCAGGTACCCCATCCTTATAAACTGAATGCAGGTATCCCACTCTTGTAAACTGACCACGGGTACTCCAACCCTTATAAACTGACCGCAGGTATCCACACCCTTATAAACTGACTGCAGGTATCCACACCCTTATAAACTGACTGCAGGTACCCCATCCTTATAAACTGACTGCAGGTACCCCCACCCTTATAAACTGACTGCAGGTACCCCCACCCTTATAAACTGACTGCAGGTATCCACACCCTTATAAACTGACTGCAGGTATCCACACCCTTCTAAACTGACTGCAGGTACCCCACCCTTATAAACTGACTGCAGGTACCCCATCCTTATAAACTGAATGCAGGTACCCCACCCTTATAAACTGAATGCAGGTACCCCACCCTTATAAACTGACCGCAGGTACCCCACCCTTATAAACTGACCGCAGGTACCCCACCCTTATAAACTGACTGCAGGTATCCCCACCCTTAAAAACTAACTGCAGGTATCCCACCCTTATAAACTGACTGCAGGTACCCCCACCCTTATAAACTGACTGCAGGTACCCCCACCCTTATAAACTGACTGCAGGTATCCACACCCTTATAAACTGACTGCAGGTACCCCACCCTTATAAACTGACTGCAGGTACCCCATCCTTATAAACTGAATGCAGGTATCCCACCCTTGTAAACTGACCACGGGTACTCCAACCCTTATAAACTGACCGCAGGTATCCACACCCTTATAAACTGACTGCAGGTATCCACACCCTTATAAACTGACTGCAGGTACCCCATCCTTATAAACTGACTGCAGGTACCCCCACCCTTATAAACTGACTGCAGGTACCCCCACCCTTATAAACTGACTGCAGGTATCCACACCCTTATAAACTGACTGCAGGTATCCCACCCTTATAAACTGACTGCAGGTATCCCCACCCTTATAAACTGACTGCAGGTATCCACACCCTTATAAACTGACTGCAGGTACCCCACCCTTATAAACTGACTGCAGGTACCCCATCCTTAGAAACTGAATGCAGGTACCCCACCCTTATAAACTGACCGCAGGTACCCATCCTTATAAACTGACTGCAGGTATCCCACCCTTGTAAACTGACCACAGGTACCCCAACCCTTATAAACTGACTGCAGGTATCCACACCCTTATAAACTGACTGCAGGTACACCACCCTTATAAACTGACTGCAGGTACCCCATCCTTATAAACTGACTGCAGGTACCCCCACCCTTATAAACTGACTGCAGGTACCCCAACCCTTATAAACTGACTGCAGGTATCCACACCCTTATAAACTGACTGCAGGTACCCCATCGTTATAAACTGACTGCAGGTACCCCCACCCTTATAAACTGACTGCGGGTACCCCCACCCTTATAAACTGAGTGCAGGTATCCACACCCTTATAAACTGACTGCAGGTACCCCACCCTTATAAACTGACTGCAGGTATCCCCACCCTTATAAACTGACTGCAGGTATCCACACCCTTCTAAACTGACTGCAGGTACCCCACCCTTATAAACTGACTGCAGGTACCCCATCCTTATAAACTGAATGCAGGTACCCCACCCTTATAAACTGACTGCAGGTACCCCATCCTTATAAACTGAATGCAGGTATCCCACCCTTGTAAACTGACCGCAGGTACCCCACCCTTATAAACTGACCGCAGGTACCCCACCCTTATAAACTGACCGCAGGTACCCCACCCTTATAAACTGACTGCAGGTACCCTCACCCTTATAAACTGACTGCAGGTATCCCACCCTTATAAACTGACTGCAGGTATCCCCACCCTTAAAAACTGACTGGAGGTATCCCACCCTTATAAACTGACTGCATGTACCCCACCCTTATAAACTAACTGCAGGTACCCCCACCCGTATAAACTGACTGCAGGTACCCCACGCTTATAAACTGACTGCAGGTACCCCCACCCTTATAAACTGCCTGCAGGTATCCCACCCTTAAAAACTGACTGCAGGTATCCCACCCTTATAAACTGACTGCAGGTACCCCCACCCTTATAAACTGACTGCAGGTATCAACACCCCTATAAACTGACTGCAGGTACCTCACCCTTATAAACTGACTGCAGGTACCCCATCCTTATAAACTGAATGCAGGTATCCCACTCTTGTAAACTGACCACGGGTACTCCAACCCTTATAAACTGACCGCAGGTATCCACACCCTTATAAACTGACTGCAGGTATCCACACCCTTATAAACTGACTGCAGGTACCCCATCCTTATAAACTGACTGCAGGTACCCCCACCCTTATAAACTGACTGCAGGTACCCCCACCCTTATAAACTGACTGCAGGTATCCACACCCTTATAAACTGACTGCAGGTATCCCACCCTTATAAACTGACTGCAGGTATCCCCACCCTTATAAACTGACTGCAGGTATCCACACCCTTATAAACTGACTGCAGGTACCCCACCCTTATAAACTGACTGCAGGTACCCCATCCTTAGAAACTGAATGCAGGTACCCCACCCTTATAAACTGACCGCAGGTACCCATCCTTATAAACTGACTGCAGGTATCCCACCCTTGTACACTGACCACAGGTACCCCAACCCTTATAAACTGACTGCAGGTATCCACACCCTTATAAACTGACTGCAGGTACACCACCCTTATAAACTGACTGCAGGTACCCCATCCTTATAAACTGACTGCAGGTACCCCCACCCTTATAAACTGACTGCAGGTACCCCCACCCTTATAAACTGACTGCAGGTATCCACACCCTTATAAACTGACTGCAGGTATCCCACCCTTATAAACTGACTGCAGGTATCCCCACCCTTAAAAACTGACTGGAGGTATCCCACCCTTATAAACTGACTGCATGTACCCCACCCTTATAAACTAACTGCAGGTACCCCCACCCGTATAAACTGACTGCAGGTACCCCACCCTTATAAACTCACTGCAGGTACCCCCACCCTTATAAACTGACTGCAGGTACCCCACGCTTATAAACTGACTGCAGGTACCCCCACCCTTATAAACTGCCTGCAGGTATCCCACCCTTAAAAACTGACTGCAGGTATCCCACCCTTATAAACTGACTGCAGGTACCCCCACCCTTATAAACTGACTGCAGGTATCAACACCCCTATAAACTGACTGCAGGTACCCCACCCTTATAAACTGACTGCAGGTACCCCATCCTTATAAACTGAATGCAGGTACCCCACCCTTATAAACTGACCGCAGGTACCCCACCCTTATAAACTGACCGCAGGTACCCCACCCTTATAAACTGACTGCAGGTATCCCCACCCTTAAAAACTAACTGCAGGTATCCCACCCTTATAAACTGACTGCAGGTACCCCCACCCTTATAAAATGACTGCAGGTACCCCCACCCTTATAAACTGACTGCAGGTATCCACACCCTTATAAACTGACTGCAGGTACCCCACCCTTATAAAATGACTGCAGGTACCCCATCCTTATAAACTGAATGCAGGTATCCCACCCTTGTAAACTGACCACGGGTACTCCAACCCTTATAAACTGACCGCAGGTATCCACACCCTTATAAACTGACTGCAGGTATCCACACCCTTATAAACTGACTGCAGGTGACCCATCCTTATAAACTGACTGCAGGTACCCCCACCCTTATAAACTGACTGCAGGTACCCCCACCCTTATAAACTGACTGCAGGTATCCACACCCTTATAAACTGACTGCAGGTATCCCACCCTTATAAACTGACTGCAGGTATCCCCACCCTTATAAACTGACTGCAGGTATCCACACCCTTATAAACTGACTGCAGGTACCCCACCCTTATAAACTGACTGCAGGTACCCCATCCTTAGAAACTGAATGCAGGTACCCCACCCTTATAAACTGACCGCAGGTACCCATCCTTATAAACTGACTGCAGGTATCCCACCCTTGTAAACTGACCACAGGTACCCCAACCCTTATAAACTGACTGCAGGTATCCACACCCTTATAAACTGACTGCAGGTACACCACCCTTATAAACTGACTGCAGGTACCCCATCCTTATAAACTGACTGCAGGTACCCCCACCCTTATAAACTGACTGCAGGTACCCCCACCCTTATAAACTGACTGCAGGTATCCACACCCTTATAAACTGACTGCAGGTATCCCACCCTTATAAACTGACTGCAGGTATCCCCACCCTTATAAACTGACTGCAGGTATCCACACCCTTATAAACTGACTGCAGGTACCCCACCCTTATAAACTGACCGCAGGTACCCCATCCTTATAAACTGACTGCAGGTATCCCACCCTTGTAAACTGACCACAGGTACCCCAACCCTTATAAAATGACTGCAGGTATCCACACCCTTATAAACTGACTGCAGGTACCCCACCCTTATAAACTGACTGCATGTACCCCACCCTTATAAACTGACTGCAGGTACCCCACCCTTATAAACTGACCGCAGGTACACCACCCTTATAAACTGACTGCAGGTACCCCACCCTTATAAACTGACTGCAGGTACCCCATCCTTATAAACTTACTGCAGGTGCCCCCACCCTTATAAACTGACTGCAGGTACCCCCACCCTTATAAACTGACTGCAGGTATCCACACCCTTATAAACTGACTGCAGGTATCCCACCCTTATAAACTGACTGCAGGTATCCCCACCCTTAAAAACTGACTGCAAGTATCCCACCCTTATAAACTGACTGCAGGTACCCCACCCTTATAAACTGACTACAGGTACCCCATCCTTATAAACTGAATGCAGGTACCCTCACCCTTATAAACTGACTGCAGGTATCCCACCCTTATAAACTCACTGCAGGTACCCCCACCCTTATAAACTGACTGCAGGTACCCCACGCTTATAAACTGACTGCAGGTACCCCCACCCTTATAAACTGCCTGCAGGTATCCCACCCTTAAAAACTGACTGCAGGTATCCCACCCTTATAAACTGACTGCAGGTACCCCCACCCTTATAAACTGACTGCAGGTATCAACACCCCTATAAACTGACTGCAGGTACCCCACCCTTATAAACTGACTGCAGGTATCCACACCCTTATAAACTGACTGCAGGTATCCCACCCTTATAAACTGACTGCAGGTATCCCCACCCTTATAAACTGACTGCAGGTATCCACACCCTTATAAACTGACTGCAGGTACCCCACCCTTATAAACTGACTGCAGGTACCCCATCCTTAGAAACTGAATGCAGGTACCCCACCCTTATAAACTGACCGCAGGTACCCATCCTTATAAACTGACTGCAGGTATCCCACCCTTGTAAACTGACCACAGGTACCCCAACCCTTATAAACTGACTGCAGGTATCCACACCCTTATAAACTGACTGCAGGTACACCACCCTTATAAACTGACTGCAGGTACCCCATCCTTATAAACTGACTGCAGGTACCCCCACCCTTATAAACTGACTGCAGGTACCCCCACCCTTATAAACTGACTGCAGGTATCCACACCCTTATAAACTGACTGCAGGTATCCCACCCTTATAAACTGACTGCAGGTATCCCCACCCTTATAAACTGACTGCAGGTATCCACACCCTTATAAACTGACTGCAGGTACCCCACCCTTATAAACTGACCGCAGGTACCCCATCCTTATAAACTGACTGCAGGTATCCCACCCTTGTAAACTGACCACAGGTACCCCAACCCTTATAAACTGACTGCAGGTATCCACACCCTTATAAACTGACTGCAGGTACACCACCCTTATAAACTGACTGCAGGTACCCCATCCTTATAAACTGACTGCAGGTACCCCCACCCTTATAAACTGACTGCAGGTACCCCCACCCTTATAAACTGACTGCAGGTATCCACACCCTTATAAACTGACTGCAGGTATCCCACCCTTATAAACTGACTGCAGGTATCCCCACCCTTAAAAACTGACTGGAGGTATCCCACCCTTATAAACTGACTGCATGTACCCCACCCTTATAAACTAACTGCAGGTACCCCCACCCGTATAAACTGACTGCAGGTACCCCACCCTTATAAACTCACTGCAGGTACCCCCACCCTTATAAACTGACTGCAGGTACCCCACGCTTATAAACTGACTGCAGGTACCCCCACCCTTATAAACTGCCTGCAGGTATCCCACCCTTAAAAACTGACTGCAGGTATCCCACCCTTATAAACTGACTGCAGGTACCCCCACCCTTATAAACTGACTGCAGGTATCAACACCCCTATAAACTGACTGCAGGTACCCCACCCTTATAAACTGACTGCAGGTACCCCATCCTTATAAACTGAATGCAGGTACCCCACCCTTATAAACTGACCGCAGGTACCCCACCCTTATAAACTGACCGCAGGTACCCCACCCTTATAAACTGACTGCAGGTATCCCCACCCTTAAAAACTAACTGCAGGTATCCCACCCTTATAAACTGACTGCAGGTACCCCCACCCTTATAAAATGACTGCAGGTACCCCCACCCTTATAAACTGACTGCAGGTATCCACACCCTTATAAACTGACTGCAGGTACCCCACCCTTATAAACTGACTGCAGGTACCCCATCCTTATAAACTGAATGCAGGTATCCCACCCTTGTAAACTGACCACGGGTACTCCAACCCTTATAAACTGACCGCAGGTATCCACACCCTTATAAACTGACTGCAGGTATCCACACCCTTATAAACTGACTGCAGGTACCCCATCCTTATAAACTGACTGCAGGTACCCCCACCCTTATAAACTGACTGCAGGTACCCCCACCCTTATAAACTGACTGCAGGTATCCACACCCTTATAAACTGACTGCAGGTATCCCACCCTTATAAACTGACTGCAGGTATCCCCACCCTTATAAACTGACTGCAGGTATCCACACCCTTATAAACTGACTGCAGGTACCCCACCCTTATAAACTGACTGCAGGTACCCCATCCTTAGAAACTGAATGCAGGTACCCCACCCTTATAAACTGACCGCAGGTACCCATCCTTATAAACTGACTGCAGGTATCCCACCCTTGTAAACTGACCACAGGTACCCCAACCCTTATAAACTGACTGCAGGTATCCACACCCTTATAAACTGACTGCAGGTACACCACCCTTATAAACTGACTGCAGGTACCCCATCCTTATAAACTGACTGCAGGTACCCCCACCCTTATAAACTGACTGCAGGTACCCCCACCCTTATAAACTGACTGCAGGTATCCACACCCTTATAAACTGACTGCAGGTATCCCACCCTTATAAACTGACTGCAGGTATCCCCACCCTTATAAACTGACTGCAGGTATCCACACCCTTATAAACTGACTGCAGGTACCCCACCCTTATAAACTGACCGTAGGTACCCCATCCTTATAAACTGACTGCAGGTATCCCACCCTTGTAAACTGACCACAGGTACCCCAACCCTTATAAACTGACTGCAGGTATCCACACCCTTATAAACTGACTGCAGGTACCCCACCCTTATAAACTGACTGCATGTACCCCACCCTTATAAACTGACTGCAGGTACCCCACCCTTATAAACTGACCGCAGGTACACCACCCTTATAAACTGACTGCAGGTACCCCACCCTTATAAACTGACTGCAGGTACCCCATCCTTATAAACTTACTGCAGGTACCCCCACCCTTATAAACTGACTGCAGGTACCCCCACCCTTATAAACTGACTGCAGGTATCCACACCCTTATAAACTGACTGCAGGTATCCCACCCTTATAAACTGACTGCAGGTATCCCCACCCTTAAAAACTGACTGCAGGTATCCCACCCTTATAAACTGACTGCAGGTACCCCACCCTTATAAACTGACTACAGGTACCCCATCCTTATAAACTGAATGCAGGTACCCTCACCCTTATAAACTGACTGCAGGTATCCCACCCTTATAAACTCACTGCAGGTACCCCCACCCTTATAAACTGACTGCAGGTACCCCACGCTTATAAACTGACTGCAGGTACCCCCACCCTTATAAACTGCCTGCAGGTATCCCACCCTTAAAAACTGACTGCAGGTATCCCACCCTTATAAACTGACTGCAGGTACCCCCACCCTTATAAACTGACTGCAGGTATCAACACCCCTATAAACTGACTGCAGGTACCCCACCCTTATAAACTGACTGCAGGTATCCACACCCTTATAAACTGACTGCAGGTATCCCACCCTTATAAACTGACTGCAGGTATCCCCACCCTTATAAACTGACTGCAGGTATCCACACCCTTATAAACTGACTGCAGGTACCCCACCCTTATAAACTGACTGCAGGTACCCCATCCTTAGAAACTGAATGCAGGTACCCCACCCTTATAAACTGACCGCAGGTACCCATCCTTATAAACTGACTGCAGGTATCCCACCCTTGTAAACTGACCACAGGTACCCCAACCCTTATAAACTGACTGCAGGTATCCACACCCTTATAAACTGACTGCAGGTACACCACCCTTATAAACTGACTGCAGGTACCCCATCCTTATAAACTGACTGCAGGTACCCCCACCCTTATAAACTGACTGCAGGTACCCCCACCCTTATAAACTGACTGCAGGTATCCACACCCTTATAAACTGACTGCAGGTATCCCACCCTTATAAACTGACTGCAGGTATCCCCACCCTTATAAACTGACTGCAGGTATCCACACCCTTATAAACTGACTGCAGGTACCCCACCCTTATAAACTGACCGCAGGTACCCCATCCTTATAAACTGACTGCAGGTATCCCACCCTTGTAAACTGACCACAGGTACCCCAACCCTTATAAACTGACTGCAGGTATCCACACCTTTATAAACTGACTGCAGGTACCCCACCCTTATAAACTGACTGCATGTACCCCACCCTTATAAACTGACTGCAGGTACCCCACCCTTATAAACTGACCGCAGGTACACCACCCTTATAAACTGACTGCAGATACCCCACCCTTATAAACTGACTGCAGGTACCCCATCCTTATAAACTTACTGCAGGTACCCCCACCCTTATAAACTGACTGCAGGTACCCCCACCCTTATAAACTGACTGCAGGTATCCACACCCTTATAAACTGACTGCAGGTATCCCACCCTTATAAACTGACTGCAGGTATCCCCACCCTTAAAAACTGACTGCAGGTATCCCACCCTTATAAACTGACTGCAGGTACCCCACCCTTATAAACTGACTACAGGTACCCCATCCTTATAAACTGAATGCAGGTACCCTCACCCTTATAAACTGACTGCAGGTATCCCACCCTTATAAACTCACTGCAGGTACCCCCACCCTTATAAACTGACTGCAGGTACCCCACGCTTATAAACTGACTGCAGGTACCCCCACCCTTATAAACTGCCTGCAGGTATCCCACCCTTATAAACTGACTGCAGGTACCCCCACCCTTATAAACTGACTGCAGGTATCAACACCCCTATAAACTGACTGCAGGTACCCCACCCTTATAAACTGACTGCAGGTACCCCACCCTTATAAACTGACCGCAGGTACCCCATCCTTATAAACTGAACGCAGGTATCCCCACCCTTATAAACTGACTGCAGGTACCCCAACCCTTATAAACTGACTGCAGGTACCCCATCCTTATAAACTGACTGCAGGTACCCCCACCCTTATAAACTGACTGCGGGTACCCCCACCCTTATAAACTGAGTGCAGGTATCCACACCCTTATAAACTGACTGCAGGTACCCCACCCTTATAAACTGACTGCAGGTATCCCCACCCTTATAAACTGACTGCAGGTATCCACACCCTTCTAAACTGACTGCAGGTACCCCACCCTTATAAACTGACCGCAGGTACCCCATCCTTATAAACTGACTGCAGGTATCCACACCCTTATAAACTGACTGCAGGTACCCCATCCTTATAAACTGAATGCAGGTACCCCACCCTTATAAACTGACCGCAGGTACCCCACCCTTATAAACTGACCGCAGGTACCCCACCCTTATAAACTGACTGCAGGTATCCCCACCCTTAAAAACTAACTGCAGGTATCCCACCCTTATAAACTGACTGCAGGTACCCCCACCCTTATAAACTGACTGCAGGTACCCCACCCTTATAAACTGACCGCAGGTACCCCACCCTTATAAACTGACCGCAGGTACCCCACCCTTATAAACTGACCGCAGGTACCCCATCCTTATAAACTGACTGCAGGTATCCCCACCCTTATAAACTGACTGCAGGTACCCCAACCCTTATAAACTGACTGCAGGTACCCCATCCTTATAAACTGACTGCAGGTACCCCCACCCTTATAAACTGACTGCGGGTACCCCCACCCTTATAAACTGAGTGCAGGTATCCACACCCTTATAAACTGACTGCAGGTACCCCACCCTTATAAACTGACTGCAGGTATCCCCACCCTTATAAACTGACTGCAGGTATCCACACCCTTCTAAACTGACTGCAGGTACCCCACCCTTATAAACTGACTGCAGGTACCCCATCCTTATAAACTGAATGCAGGTACCCCACCCTTATAAACTGACTGCAGGTACCCCATCCTTATAAACTGAATGCAGGTATCCCACCCTTGTAAACTGACCGCAGGTACCCCACCCTTATAAACTGACCGCAGGTACCCCACCCTTATAAACTGACCGCAGGTACCCCACCCTTATAAACTGACCGCATGTATCCCACCCTTATAAACTGACTGCAGGTACCCCATCCTTATAAACTGACTGCAGGTACCCCCACCCTTATAAACTGACTGCAGGTATCCACACCCTTATAAACTGACTGCAGGTACCCCACCCTTATAAACTGACTGCAGGTACCCCATCCTTATAAACTGAATGCAGGTATCCCACCCTTGTAAACTGACCACGGGTACTCCAACCCTTATAAACTGACCGCAGGTATCCACACCCTTATAAACTGACTGCAGGTATCCACACCCTTATAAACTGACTGCAGGTATCCACACCCTTATAAACTGACTGCAGGTACCCCATCCTTATAAACTGACTGCAGGTACCCCCACCCTTATAAACTGACTGCAGGTACCCCCACCCTTATAAACTGACTGCAGGTACCCCCACCCTTATAAACTGACCGCAGGTATCCACACCCTTATAAACTGACTGCAGGTATCCACACCCTTATAAACTGACTGCAGGTACCCCATCCTTATAAACTGACTGCAGGTACCCCCACCCTTATAAACTGACTGCAGGTACCCCCACCCTTATAAACTGACTGCAGGTATCCACACCCTTATAAACTGACTGCAGGTATCCCACCCTTATAAACTGACTGCAGGTATCCCCACCCTTATAAACTGACTGCAGGTATCCACACCCTTATAAACTGACTGCAGGTACCCCACCCTTATAAACTGACTGCAGGTACCCCATCCTTAGAAACTGAATGCAGGTACCCCACCCTTATAAACTGACCGCAGGTACCCATCCTTATAAACTGACTGCAGGTATCCCACCCTTGTAAACTGACCACAGGTACCCCAACCCTTATAAACTGACTGCAGGTATCCACACCCTTATAAACTGACTGCAGGTACACCACCCTTATAAACTGACTGCAGGTACCCCATCCTTATAAACTGACTGCAGGTACCCCCACCCTTATAAACTGACTGCAGGTATCCCCACCCTTAAAAACTAACTGCAGGTATCCACACCCTTATAAACTGACTGCAGGTATCCCACCCTTATAAACTGACTGCAGGTATCCCCACCCTTATAAACTGACTGCAGGTATCCACACCCTTATAAACTGACTGCAGGTACCCCACCCTTATAAACTGACCGCAGGTACCCCATCCTTATAAACTGACTGCAGGTATCCCACCCTTGTAAACTGACCACAGGTACCCCAACCCTTATAAACTGACTGCAGGTATCCACACCTTTATAAACTGACTGCAGGTACCCCACCCTTATAAACTGACTGCATGTACCCCACCCTTATAAACTGACTGCAGGTACCCCACCCTTATAAACTGACTGCAGGTATCCCACCCTTATAAACTGACTGCAGGTACCCCACGCTTATAAACTGACTGCAGGTATCCACACCCTTATAAACTGCCTGCAGGTATCCCACCCTTAAAAACTGACTGCAGGTATCCCACCCTTATAAACTGACTGCAGGTACCCCCACCCTTATAAACTGACTGCAGGTACCCCATCCTTAGAAACTGAATGCAGGTACCCCACCCTTATAAACTGACCGCAGGTACCCATCCTTATAAACTGACTGCAGGTATCCCCACCCTTAAAAACTGACTGGAGGTATCCCACCCTTATAAACTGACTGCATGTACCCCACCCTTATAAACTAACTGCAGGTACCCCCACCCGTATAAACTGACTGCAGGTACCCCACCCTTATAAACTCACTGCAGGTACCCCCACCCTTATAAACTGACTGCAGGTACCCCATCCTTATAAACTGAATGCAGGTACCCCACCCTTATAAACTGACCGCAGGTACCCCACCCTTATAAACTGACCGCAGGTACCCCACCCTTATAAACTGACTGCAGGTATCTCCACCCTTAAAAACTAACTGCAGGTATCCCACCCTTATAAACTGACTGCAGGTACCCCCACCCTTATAAAATGACTGCAGGTACCCCCACCCTTATAAACTGACTGCAGGTATCCACACCCTTATAAACTGACTGCAGGTACCCCACCCTTATAAACTGACTGCAGGTACCCCATCCTTATAAACTGAATGCAGGTATCCCACCCTTGTAAACTGACCACGGGTACTCCAACCCTTATAAACTGACCGCAGGTATCCACACCCTTATAAACTGACTGCAGGTATCCACACCCTTATAAACTGACTGCAGGTACCCCATCCTTATAAACTGACTGCAGGTACCCCCACCCTTATAAACTGACTGCAGGTACCCCCACCCTTATAAACTGACTGCAGGTATCCCACCCTTATAAACTGACTGCAGGTATCCCCACCCTTAAAAACTGACTGGAGGTATCCCACCCTTATAAACTGACTGCATGTACCCCACCCTTATAAACTAACTGCAGGTACCCCCACCCGTATAAACTGACTGCAGGTACCCCACCCTTATAAACTCACTGCAGGTACCCCCACCCTTATAAACTGACTGCAGGTACCCATCCTTATAAACTGACTGCAGGTATCCCACCCTTGTAAACTGCCTGCAGGTATCCCACCCTTAAAAACTGACTGCAGGTATCCCACCCTTATAAACTGACTGCAGGTACCCCCAACCTTATAAACTGACTGCAGGTATCAACACCCCTATAAACTGACTGCAGGTACCCCACCCTTATAAACTGACTGCAGGTACCCCATCCTTATAAACTGAATGCAGGTACCCCACCCTTATAAACTGACCGCAGGTACCCCACCCTTATAAACTGACCGCAGGTACCCCACCCTTATAAACTGACTGCAGGTATCCCCACCCTTAAAAACTAACTGCAGGTATCCCACCCTTATAAACTGACTGCAGGTACCCCCACCCTTATAAACTGACTGCAGGTACCCCCACCCTTATAAACTGACTGCAGGTATCCACACCCTTATAAACTGACTGCAGGTACCCCACCCTTATAAACTGACTGCAGGTACCCCATCCTTATAAACTGAATGCAGGTATCCCACCCTTGTAAACTGACCACGGGTACTCCAACCCTTATAAACTGACCGCAGGTATCCACACCCTTATAAACTGACTGCAGGTATCCACACCCTTATAAACTGACTGCAGGTACCCCATCCTTATAAACTGACTGCAGGTACCCCCACCCTTATAAACTGACTGCAGGTACCCCCACCCTTATAAACTGACTGCAGGTATCCACACCCTTATAAACTGACTGCAGGTATCCCACCCTTATAAACTGACTGCAGCTATCCCCACCCTTATAAACTGACTGCAGGTATCCACACCCTTATAAACTGACTGCAGGTACCCTCACCCTTATAAACTGACTGCAGGTACCCCATCCTTATAAACTGAATGCAGGTACCCCACCCTTATAAACTGACCGCAGGTACCCCACCCTTATAAACTGACCGCAGGTACCCCACCCTTATAAACTGACTGCAGGTATCCCCACCCTTAAAAACTAACTGCAGGTATCCCACCCTTATAAACTGACTGCAGGTACCCCCACCCTTATAAACTGACTGCAGGTACCCCCACCCTTATAAACTGACTGCAGGTATCCACACCCTTATAAACTGACTGCAGGTATCCACATCCTTATAAACTGACTGCAGGTATCCCACCCTTATAAACTGACTGCAGGTATCCCCACCCTTAAAAACTGACTGGAGGTATCCCACCCTTATAAACTGACTGCATGTACCCCACCCTTATAAACTAACTGCAGGTACCCCCACCCGTATAAACTGACTGCAGGTACCCCACCCTTATAAACTCACTGCAGGTACCCCCACCCTTATAAACTGACTGCAGGTACCCCATCCTTATAAACTGAATGCAGGTACCCCACCCTTATAAACTGACCGCAGGTACCCCACCCTTATAAACTGACCGCAGGTACCCCACCCTTATAAACTGACTGCAGGTATCTCCACCCTTAAAAACTAACTGCAGGTATCCCACCCTTATAAACTGACTGCAGGTACCCCCACCCTTATAAAATGACTGCAGGTACCCCCACCCTTATAAACTGACTGCAGGTATCCACACCCTTATAAACTGACTGCAGGTACCCCACCCTTATAAACTGACTGCAGGTACCCCATCCTTATAAACTGAATGCAGGTATCCCACCCTTGTAAACTGACCACGGGTACTCCAACCCTTATAAACTGACCGCAGGTATCCACACCCTTATAAACTGACTGCAGGTATCCACACCCTTATAAACTGACTGCAGGTACCCCATCCTTATAAACTGACTGCAGGTACCCCCACCCTTATAAACTGACTGCAGGTACCCCCACCCTTATAAACTGACTGCAGGTATCCACACCCTTATAAACTGACTGCAGGTATCCCACCCTTATAAACTGACTGCAGGTATCCCCACCCTTATAAACTGACTGCAGGTATCCACACCCTTATAAACTGACTGCAGGTACCCCACCCTTATAAACTGACTGCAGGTACCCCATCCTTAGAAACTGAATGCAGGTACCCCACCCTTATAAACTGACCGCAGGTACCCATCCTTATAAACTGACTGCAGGTATCCCACCCTTGTAAACTGACCACAGGTACCCCAACCCTTATAAACTGACTGCAGGTATCCACACCCTTATAAACTGACTGCAGGTACACCACCCTTATAAACTGACTGCAGGTACCCCATCCTTATAAACTGACTGCAGGTACCCCCACCCTTATAAACTGACTGCAGGTACCCCCACCCTTATAAACTGACTGCAGGTATCCACACCCTTATAAACTGACTGCAGGTATCCCACCCTTATAAACTGACTGCAGGTATCCCCACCCTTATAAACTGACTGCAGGTATCCACACCCTTATAAACTGACTGCAGGTACCCCACCCTTATAAACTGACCGCAGGTACCCCATCCTTATAAACTGACTGCAGGTATCCCACCCTTGTAAACTGACCACAGGTACCCCAACCCTTATAAACTGACTGCAGGTATCCACACCCTTATAAACTGACTGCAGGTACCCCACCCTTATAAACTGACTGCATGTACCCCACCCTTATAAACTGACTGCAGGTACCCCACCCTTATAAACTGACCGCAGGTACCCCACCCTTATAAACTGACCGCAGGTACCCCACCCTTATAAACTGACCACATGTATCCCACCCTTATAAACTGACTGCAGGTACCCTCACCCTTATAAACTGACTGCAGGTACCCCATCCTTATAAACTGAATGCAGGTACCCCACCCTTATAAACTGACCGCAGGTACCCCACCCTTATAAACTGACCGCAGGTACCCCACCCTTATAAACTGACTGCAGGTATCCCCACCCTTAAAAACTAACTGCAGGTATCCCACCCTTATAAACTGACTGCAGGTACCCCCACCCTTATAAACTGACTGCAGGTACCCCCACCCTTATAAACTGACTGCAGGTATCCACACCCTTATAAACTGACTGCAGGTACCCCACCCTTATAAACTGACTGCAGGTACCCCATCCTTATAAACTGAATGCAGGTACCCCACCCTTATAAACTGACCGCAGGTACCCCACCCTTATAAACTGACCGCAGGTACCCCACCCTTATAAACTGACTGCAGGTATCCCCACCCTTAAAAACTAACTGCAGGTATCCCACCCTTATAAACTGACTGCAGGTACCCCCACCCTTATAAACTGACTGCAGGTACCCCCACCCTTATAAACTGACTGCAGGTATCCACACCCTTATAAACTGACTGCAGGTACCCCATCCTTATAAACTGAATGCAGGTATCCCACCCTTGTAAACTGACCACGGGTACTCCAACCCTTATAAACTGACCGCAGGTATCCACACCCTTATAAACTGACTGCAGGTATCCACACCCTTATAAACTGACTGCAGGTACCCCATCCTTATAAACTGACTGCAGGTACCCCCACCCTTATAAACTGACTGCAGGTACCCCCACCCTTATAAACTGACTGCAGGTATCCACACCCTTATAAACTGACTGCAGGTATCCCACCCTTATAAACTGACTGCAGGTATCCCCACCCTTATAAACTGACTGCAGGTATCCACACCCTTATAAACTGACTGCAGGTACCCCACCCTTATAAACTGACTGCAGGTACCCCATCCTTAGAAACTGAATGCAGGTACCCCACCCTTATAAACTGACCGCAGGTACCCATCCTTATAAACTGACTGCAGGTATCCCACCCTTGTACACTGACCACAGGTACCCCAACCCTTATAAACTGACTGCAGGTATCCACACCCTTATAAACTGACTGCAGGTACACCACCCTTATAAACTGACTGCAGGTACCCCATCCTTATAAACTGACTGCAGGTACCCCCACCCTTATAAACTGACTGCAGGTACCCCCACCCTTATAAACTGACTGCAGGTATCCACATCCTTATAAACTGACTGCAGGTATCCCACCCTTATAAACTGACTGCAGGTATCCCCACCCTTAAAAACTGACTGGAGGTATCCCACCCTTATAAACTGACTGCATGTACCCCACCCTTATAAACTAACTGCAGGTACCCCCACCCGTATAAACTGACTGCAGGTACCCCACCCTTATAAACTGAATGCAGGTATCCCCACCCTTATAAACTGACTGCAGGTACCCCATCCTTATAAACTGAATGCAGGTACCCCACCCTTATAAACTGACCGCAGGTACCCATCCTTATAAACTGACTGCAGGTATCCCACCCTTGTAAACTGACCACAGGTACCCCAACCCTTATAAACTGACTGCAGGTATCCACACCCTTATAAACTGACTGCAGGTACACCACCCTTATAAACTGACTGCAGGTACCCCATCCTTATAAACTGACTGCAGGTACCCCCACCCTTATAAACTGACTGCAGGTACCCCCACCCTTATAAACTGACTGCAGGTATCCACACCCTTATAAACTGACTGCAGGTATCCCACCCTTATAAACTGACTGCAGGTATCCCCACCCTTATAAACTGACTGCAGGTATCCACACCCTTATAAACTGACTGCAGGTACCCCACCCTTATAAACTGACCGCAGGTACCCCATCCTTATAAACTGACTGCAGGTATCCCACCCTTGTAAACTGACCACAGGTACCCCAACCCTTATAAACTGACTGCAGGTATCCACACCCTTATAAACTGACTGCAGGTACCCCACCCTTATAAACTGACTGCATGTACCCCACCCTTATAAACTGACTGCAGGTACCCCACCCTTATAAACTGACCGCAGGTACCCCACCCTTATAAACTGACCGCAGGTACCCCACCCTTATAAACTGACCACATGTATCCCACCCTTATAAACTGACTGCAGGTACCCTCACCCTTATAAACTGACTGCAGGTACCCCATCCTTATAAACTGAATGCAGGTACCCCACCCTTATAAACTGACCGCAGGTACCCCACCCTTATAAACTGACCGCAGGTACCCCACCCTTATAAACTGACTGCAGGTATCCCCACCCTTAAAAACTAACTGCAGGTATCCCACCCTTATAAACTGACTGCAGGTACCCCCACCCTTATAAACTGACTGCAGGTACCCCCACCCTTATAAACTGACTGCAGGTATCCACACCCTTATAAACTGACTGCAGGTACCCCACCCTTATAAACTGACTGCAGGTACCCCATCCTTATAAACTGAATGCAGGTATCCCACCCTTGTAAACTGACCACGGGTACTCCAACCCTTATAAACTGACCGCAGGTATCCACACCCTTATAAACTGACTGCAGGTATCCACACCCTTATAAACTGACTGCAGGTACCCCATCCTTATAAACTGACTGCAGGTACCCCCACCCTTATAAACTGACTGCAGGTACCCCCACCCTTATAAACTGACTGCAGGTATCCACACCCTTATAAACTGACTGCAGGTACCCCATCCTTATAAACTGACTGCAGGTACCCCATCCTTATAAACTGACTGCAGGTACCCCCACCCTTATAAACTGACTGCAGGTACCCCCACCCTTATAAACTGACTGCAGGTATCCACACCCTTATAAACTGACTGCAGGTATCCCACCCTTATAAACTGACTGCAGGTATCCCCACCCTTATAAACTGACTGCAGGTATCCACACCCTTATAAACTGACTGCAGGTACCCCACCCTTATAAACTGACCGCAGGTACCCCATCCTTATAAACTGACTGCAGGTATCCCACCCTTGTAAACTGACCACAGGTACCCCAACCCTTATAAACTGACTGCAGGTATCCACACCCTTATAAACTGACTGCAGGTACCCCACCCTTATAAACTGACTGCATGTACCCCACCCTTATAAACTGACTGCAGGTACCCCACCCTTATAAACTGACCGCAGGTACCCCACCCTTATAAACTGACCGCAGGTACCCCACCCTTATAAACTGACCACATGTATCCCACCCTTATAAACTGACTGCAGGTACCCTCACCCTTATAAACTGACTGCAGGTACCCCATCCTTATAAACTGAATGCAGGTACCCCACCCTTATAAACTGACCGCAGGTACCCCACCCTTATAAACTGACCGCAGGTACCCCACCCTTATAAACTGACTGCAGGTATCCCCACCCTTAAAAACTAACTGCAGGTATCCCACCCTTATAAACTGACTGCAGGTACCCCCACCCTTATAAACTGACTGCAGGTACCCCCACCCTTATAAACTGACTGCAGGTATCCACACCCTTATAAACTGACTGCAGGTACCCCACCCTTATAAACTGACTGCAGGTACCCCATCCTTATAAACTGAATGCAGGTATCCCACCCTTGTAAACTGACCACGGGTACTCCAACCCTTATAAACTGACCGCAGGTATCCACACCCTTATAAACTGACTGCAGGTATCCACACCCTTATAAACTGACTGCAGGTACCCCATCCTTATAAACTGACTGCAGGTACCCCCACCCTTATAAACTGACTGCAGGTACCCCCACCCTTATAAACTGACTGCAGGTATCCACACCCTTATAAACTGACTGCAGGTATCCCACCCTTATAAACTGACTGCAGGTATCCCCACCCTTATAAACTGACTGCAGGTATCCACACCCTTATAAACTGACTGCAGGTACCCCACCCTTATAAACTGACTGCAGGTACCCCATCCTTAGAAACTGAATGCAGGTACCCCACCCTTATAAACTGACCGCAGGTACCCATCCTTATAAACTGACTGCAGGTATCCCACCCTTGTAAACTGACCACAGGTACCCCAACCCTTATAAACTGACTGCAGGTATCCACACCCTTATAAACTGACTGCAGGTACACCACCCTTATAAACTGACTGCAGGTACCCCATCCTTATAAACTGACTGCAGGTACCCCCACCCTTATAAACTGACTGCAGGTACCCCAACCCTTATAAACTGACTGAAGGTATCCACATCCTTATAAACTGACTGCAGGTACCCCATCGTTATAAACTGACTGCAGGTACCCCCACCCTTATAAACTGACTGCGGGTACCCCCACCCTTATAAACTGAGTGCAGGTATCCACACCCTTATAAACTGACTGCAGGTACCCCACCCTTATAAACTGACTGCAGGTATCCCCACCCTTATAAACTGACTGCAGGTATCCACACCCTTCTAAACTGACTGCAGGTACCCCACCCTTATAAACTGACTGCAGGTACCCCATCCTTATAAACTGAATGCAGGTACCCCACCCTTATAAACTGACTGCAGGTACCCCATCCTTATAAACTGAATGCAGGTATCCCACCCTTGTAAACTGACCGCAGGTACCCCATCCTTATAAACTGACCGCAGGTACCCCACCCTTATAAACTGACCGCAGGTACCCCACCCTTATAAACTGACTGCAGGTACCCTCACCCTTATAAACTGACTGCAGGTATCCCACCCTTATAAACTGACTGCAGGTATCCCCACCCTTAAAAACTGACTGGAGGTATCCCACCCTTATAAACTGACTGCATGTACCCCACCCTTATAAACTAACTGCAGGTACCCCCACCCGTATAAACTGACTGCAGGTACCCCACCCTTATAAACTCACTGCAGGTACCCCCACCCTTATAAACTGACTGCAGGTACCCCACGCTTATAAACTGACTGCAGGTACCCCCACCCTTATAAACTGCCTGCAGGTATCCCACCCTTAAAAACTGACTGCAGGTATCCCACCCTTATAAACTGACTGCAGGTACCCCCACCCTTATAAACTGACTGCAGGTATCAACACCCCTATAAACTGACTGCAGGTACCCCACCCTTATAAACTGACTGCAGGTACCCCATCCTTATAAACTGAATGCAGGTACCCCACCCTTATAAACTGACCGCAGGTACCCCACCCTTATAAACTGACCGCAGGTACCCCACCCTTATAAACTGACTGCAGGTATCCCCACCCTTAAAAACTAACTGCAGGTATCCCACCCTTATAAACTGACTGCAGGTACCCCCACCCTTATAAACTGACTGCAGGTACCCCCACCCTTATAAACTGACTGCAGGTATCCACACCCTTATAAACTGACTGCAGGTACCCCACCCTTATAAACTGACTGCAGGTACCCCATCCTTATAAACTGAATGCAGGTATCCCACCCTTGTAAACTGACCACGGGTACTCCAACCCTTATAAACTGACCGCAGGTATCCACACCCTTATAAACTGACTGCAGGTATCCACACCCTTATAAACTGACTGCAGGTACCCCATCCTTATAAACTGACTGCAGGTACCCCCACCCTTATAAACTGACTGCAGGTACCCCCACCCTTATAAACTGACTGCAGGTATCCACACCCTTATAAACTGACTGCAGGTATCCCATCCTTATAAACTGACTGCAGGTATCCCCACCCTTATAAACTGACTGCAGGTATCCACACCCTTATAAACTGACTGCAGGTACCCCACCCTTATAAACTGACTGCAGGTACCCCATCCTTAGAAACTGAATGCAGGTACCCCACCCTTATAAACTGACCGCAGGTACCCATCCTTATAAACTGACTGCAGGTATCCCACCCTTGTACACTGACCACAGGTACCCCAACCCTTATAAACTGACTGCAGGTATCCACACCCTTATAAACTGACTGCAGGTACACCACCCTTATAAACTGACTGCAGGTACCCCATCCTTATAAACTGACTGCAGGTACCCCCACCCTTATAAACTGACTGCAGGTACCCCCACCCTTATAAACTGACTGCAGGTATCCACACCCTTATAAACTGACTGCAGGTATCCCACCCTTATAAACTGACTGCAGGTATCCCCACCCTTAAAAACTGACTGGAGGTATCCCACCCTTATAAACTGACTGCAGGTATCCCACCCTTGTAAACTGACCACAGGTACCCCAACCCTTATAAACTGACTGCAGGTATCCACACCCTTATAAACTGACTGCAGGTACCCCACCCTTATAAACTGACTGCATGTACCCCACCCTTATAAACTGACTGCAGGTACCCCACCCTTATAAACTGACCGCAGGTACCCCACCCTTATAAACTGACCGCAGGTACCCCACCCTTATAAACTGACCACATGTATCCCACCCTTATAAACTGACTGCAGGTACCCTCACCCTTATAAACTGACTGCAGGTACCCCATCCTTATAAACTGAATGCAGGTACCCCACCCTTATAAACTGACCGCAGGTACCCCACCCTTATAAACTGACCGCAGGTACCCCACCCTTATAAACTGACTGCAGGTATCCCCACCCTTAAAAACTAACTGCAGGTATCCCACCCTTATAAACTGACTGCAGGTACCCCCACCCTTATAAACTGACTGCAGGTACCCCCACCCTTATAAACTGACTGCAGGTATCCACACCCTTATAAACTGACTGCAGGTACCCCACCCTTATAAACTGACTGCAGGTACCCCATCCTTATAAACTGAATGCAGGTATCCCACCCTTGTAAACTGACCACGGGTACTCCAACCCTTATAAACTGACCGCAGGTATCCACACCCTTATAAACTGACTGCAGGTATCCACACCCTTATAAACTGACTGCAGGTACCCCATCCTTATAAACTGACTGCAGGTACCCCCACCCTTATAAACTGACTGCAGGTACCCCCACCCTTATAAACTGACTGCAGGTATCCACACCCTTATAAACTGACTGCAGGTACCCCATCCTTATAAACTGACTGCAGGTACCCCATCCTTATAAACTGACTGCAGGTACCCCCACCCTTATAAACTGACTGCAGGTACCCCCACCCTTATAAACTGACTGCAGGTATCCACACCCTTATAAACTGACTGCAGGTATCCCACCCTTATAAACTGACTGCAGGTATCCCCACCCTTATAAACTGACTGCAGGTATCCACACCCTTATAAACTGACTGCAGGTACCCCACCCTTATAAACTGACCGCAGGTACCCCATCCTTATAAACTGACTGCAGGTATCCCACCCTTGTAAACTGACCACAGGTACCCCAACCCTTATAAACTGACTGCAGGTATCCACACCCTTATAAACTGACTGCAGGTACCCCACCCTTATAAACTGACTGCATGTACCCCACCCTTATAAACTGACTGCAGGTACCCCACCCTTATAAACTGACCGCAGGTACCCCACCCTTATAAACTGACCGCAGGTACCCCACCCTTATAAACTGACCACATGTATCCCACCCTTATAAACTGACTGCAGGTACCCTCACCCTTATAAACTGACTGCAGGTACCCCATCCTTATAAACTGAATGCAGGTACCCCACCCTTATAAACTGACCGCAGGTACCCCACCCTTATAAACTGACCGCAGGTACCCCACCCTTATAAACTGACTGCAGGTATCCCCACCCTTAAAAACTAACTGCAGGTATCCCACCCTTATAAACTGACTGCAGGTACCCCCACCCTTATAAACTGACTGCAGGTACCCCCACCCTTATAAACTGACTGCAGGTATCCACACCCTTATAAACTGACTGCAGGTACCCCACCCTTATAAACTGACTGCAGGTACCCCATCCTTATAAACTGAATGCAGGTATCCCACCCTTGTAAACTGACCACGGGTACTCCAACCCTTATAAACTGACCGCAGGTATCCACACCCTTATAAACTGACTGCAGGTATCCACACCCTTATAAACTGACTGCAGGTACCCCATCCTTATAAACTGACTGCAGGTACCCCCACCCTTATAAACTGACTGCAGGTACCCCCACCCTTATAAACTGACTGCAGGTATCCACACCCTTATAAACTGACTGCAGGTATCCCACCCTTATAAACTGACTGCAGGTATCCCCACCCTTATAAACTGACTGCAAGTATCCACACCCTTATAAACTGACTGCAGGTACCCCACCCTTATAAACTGACTGCAGGTACCCCATCCTTAGAAACTGAATGCAGGTACCCCACCCTTATAAACTGACCGCAGGTACCCATCCTTATAAACTGACTGCAGGTATCCCACCCTTGTAAACTGACCACAGGTACCCCAACCCTTATAAACTGACTGCAGGTATCCACACCCTTATAAACTGACTGCAGGTACACCACCCTTATAAACTGACTGCAGGTACCCCATCCTTATAAACTGACTGCAGGTACCCCCACCCTTATAAACTGACTGCAGGTACCCCAACCCTTATAAACTGACTGAAGGTATCCACATCCTTATAAACTGACTGCAGGTACCCCATCGTTATAAACTGACTGCAGGTACCCCCACCCTTATAAACTGACTGCGGGTACCCCCACCCTTATAAACTGAGTGCAGGTATCCACACCCTTATAAACTGACTGCAGGTACCCCACCCTTATAAACTGACTGCAGGTATCCCCACCCTTATAAACTGACTGCAGGTATCCACACCCTTCTAAACTGACTGCAGGTACCCCACCCTTATAAACTGACTGCAGGTACCCCATCCTTATAAACTGAATGCAGGTACCCCACCCTTATAAACTGACTGCAGGTACCCCATCCTTATAAACTGAATGCAGGTATCCCACCCTTGTAAACTGACCGCAGGTACCCCATCCTTATAAACTGACCGCAGGTACCCCACCCTTATAAACTGACCGCAGGTACCCCACCCTTATAAACTGACTGCAGGTACCCTCACCCTTATAAACTGACTGCAGGTATCCCACCCTTATAAACTGACTGCAGGTATCCCCACCCTTAAAAACTGACTGGAGGTATCCCACCCTTATAAACTGACTGCATGTACCCCACCCTTATAAACTAACTGCAGGTACCCCCACCCGTATAAACTGACTGCAGGTACCCCACCCTTATAAACTCACTGCAGGTACCCCCACCCTTATAAACTGACTGCAGGTACCCCACGCTTATAAACTGACTGCAGGTACCCCCACCCTTATAAACTGCCTGCAGGTATCCCACCCTTAAAAACTGACTGCAGGTATCCCACCCTTATAAACTGACTGCAGGTACCCCCACCCTTATAAACTGACTGCAGGTATCAACACCCCTATAAACTGACTGCAGGTACCCCACCCTTATAAACTGACTGCAGGTACCCCATCCTTATAAACTGAATGCAGGTACCCCACCCTTATAAACTGACCGCAGGTACCCCACCCTTATAAACTGACCGCAGGTACCCCACCCTTATAAACTGACTGCAGGTATCCCCACCCTTAAAAACTAACTGCAGGTATCCCACCCTTATAAACTGACTGCAGGTACCCCCACCCTTATAAACTGACTGCAGGTACCCCCACCCTTATAAACTGACTGCAGGTATCCACACCCTTATAAACTGACTGCAGGTACCCCACCCTTATAAACTGACTGCAGGTACCCCATCCTTATAAACTGAATGCAGGTATCCCACCCTTGTAAACTGACCACGGGTACTCCAACCCTTATAAACTGACCGCAGGTATCCACACCCTTATAAACTGACTGCAGGTATCCACACCCTTATAAACTGACTGCAGGTACCCCATCCTTATAAACTGACTGCAGGTACCCCCACCCTTATAAACTGACTGCAGGTACCCCCACCCTTATAAACTGACTGCAGGTATCCACACCCTTATAAACTGACTGCAGGTATCCCACCCTTATAAACTGACTGCAGGTATCCCCACCCTTATAAACTGACTGCAGGTATCCACACCCTTATAAACTGACTGCAGGTACCCCACCCTTATAAACTGACTGCAGGTACCCCATCCTTAGAAACTGAATGCAGGTACCCCACCCTTATAAACTGACCGCAGGTACCCATCCTTATAAACTGACTGCAGGTATCCCACCCTTGTACACTGACCACAGGTACCCCAACCCTTATAAACTGACTGCAGGTATCCACACCCTTATAAACTGACTGCAGGTACACCACCCTTATAAACTGACTGCAGGTACCCCATCCTTATAAACTGACTGCAGGTACCCCCACCCTTATAAACTGACTGCAGGTACCCCCACCCTTATAAACTGACTGCAGGTATCCACACCCTTATAAACTGACTGCAGGTATCCCACCCTTATAAACTGACTGCAGGTATCCCCACCCTTAAAAACTGACTGGAGGTATCCCACCCTTATAAACTGACTGCATGTACCCCACCCTTATAAACTAACTGCAGGTACCCCCACCCATATAAACTGACTGCAGGTACCCCACCCTTATAAACTCACTGCAGGTACCCCCACCCTTATAAACTCACTGCAGGTACCCCACGCTTATAAACTGACTGCAGGTACCCCCACCCTTATAAACTGCCTGCAGGTATCCCACCCTTAAAAACTGACTGCAGGTATCCCACCCTTATAAACTGACTGCAGGTATCCCCACCCTTATAAACTGAGTGCAGGTATCCCACCCTTATAAACTGACTGCAGGTACCCCCACCCTTATAAACTGACTGCAGGTACCCCCACCCTTATAAACTGACCGCATGTATCCCACCCTTATAAACTGACTGCAGGTACCCCATCCTTATAAACTGACTACAGGTACCCCACCCTTATAAACTGACCACAGGTACCCCACCCTTATAAACTGACCGCAGGTACCCCACCCTTATAAACTGACCGCAGGTACCCCACCCTTATAAACTGACCGCATGTATCCCACCCTTATAAACTGACCGCAGGTACCCTCACCCTTATAAACTGACTGCAGGTACCCCACCCTTATAAACTAACTGCAGGTACCCCCACCCTTATAAACTGACTGCAGGTACCCCACGCTTATAAACTGAATGCAGGTACCCCCACCCTTATAAACTAACTGCATGTATCCAAACCATTATAAACTGACCGCAGGTACCCCACCCTTATAAACTGACTGCAGGTACCCCACCCTTATAAACTGACTGCAGGTATCCACACCCTTCTAAACTGACTGCAGGTATCCACACCCTTATAAACTGACCGCAGGTACCCCACCCTTATAAACTGACCGCAGGTACCCCACCCTTATAAACTGACCGCAGGTACCCCACCCTTATAAACTGACTGCACGTATCCCCACCCTTAAAAACTGACTGCAGGTATCCCACCCTTATAAACTGACTGCAGGTACCCCCACCCTTATAAACTGACTGCAGGTACCCCCACCCTTATAAACTGACTGCAGGTATCCACACCCTTATAAACTGACTGCAGGTACCCCACCCTTATAAACTGACTGCAGGTATCCACACCCTTATAAACTGACTGCAGGTACCCCACCCTTATAAACTGACTGCAGGTACCCCACCCTTATAAACTGACCACAGGTACCCCAGCCTTATAAACTGACCGCAGGTACCCCACCCTTATAAACTGACCGCAGGTACCCCACCCTTATAAACTGACTGCAGGTATCCCCACCCTTAAAAACTGACTGCAGGTATCCCACCCTTATAAACTGACTGCAGGTACCCCCACCCTTATAAACTGACTGCAGGTACCCCCACCCTTATAAACTGACTGCAGGTATCCACACCCTTATAAACTGACTGCAGGTACCCACACCCTTCTAAACTGACTGCAGGTACCCCATCCTTATAAACTGATTGCAGGTACCCCACCCTTATAAACAACACAGTGTGCATTTTAACTTCTAGAGTGATTCTGAATTGCTGGTTCATCTAGAACAGAGTGAGTATCATCTTTCTTGCTTAACTACTTGCTACTAGTCTTATTCCAGCTACTTGAGTATTAGTCCTTTTGTCTATACATCTGCTGCTGGTTCCTAGTCGGATCTTATTCTAGCTGTAGTTGTCTTATTCTATTTAGTTACGTGAGCAAATAGTCCAACAGTTTAAGAACAACGTTTCTCAACGTACAACTGCAAGGAATTTAGGGATTTCATCATCTCCAGTCCATCATATCATCACAAGATTCAGAGAATCCACAGAAATCTCTGCACGTAAGCAGCAAGGCCAAAAACCAACACTGAATGCCCGTGACCTTCGACCCCTCAGGCGGCACTGCATTAAAAACCGACATCATTGTGTAAAGGATATTACCACGTGGGCTCAGGAACACTTGGGAAAACCATCGTCAGTTAACACAGTTCGTCGCTACATCTACAAGTGCAAGTTAAAACTCTACCATGCAAAGCCAAAGCCAGATATCAACACCACCCAGAAACACCGCCGGCTTCTCTGGGCCCGAGCTCATCTGAGATGGACTGACGCCAAGTGGACAAGTGTGCTGTGGTCTGACGAGTCCACATTTCACATTGTTTTTGGAAATCATGGACGTCGTGTCCTCCGGGCTAAAGAGGAAAAGGACCATCCAGATTGTTATCAGAGCAAAGTCCAAAAGCCAGCATCTGTGATGGTATGGGGGGTGTTAGTGCCCATGGCATCATGGGTAACTTGCACATCTGTGAAGGCACCATTAATGCTGAAAGGTACATACAGGTTTTGGAGCAACATGTGCTGCCATCCAAGCGACGTCTTTTTCAGGGACGTCCCTGCTTATTTCAGCAAGACAATGCCAAGCCACATTCTGCACGTGTTACACCAGCGGGGCTTCGTAGTAAAAGAGTGCGGGTACTGGACTGGCCTGCCTGCAGTCCAGACCTGTCTCCCATTGAACATGTGTGGCGCATTATGAAGCGCACAATACGACAACGGAGACCCCGGACTGCTGAGCAACTGAAGTCGTACATCAAGCAAGAATGGGAAAGAATTCCACCTACCAAGCTTCAACAAGTAGTGTCCTCAGTTCCCAAATGCTTATTGAGTGTTGTTAAAAGGAAAGGTGGTGGAACACAGTGGTGAACATGCCCCTGACCCAGCTTCTTTGGAACGTGTTGCAGGCATCACATTCAGAATGAGTGAATATTTGCAAAAAAACAATACAGTTTATCAGTTTGAACATTAAATATCTTGTCTTTGTAGTGTATTCAACTGAATATAGGTGGAAAAGGATTTGCGAGTCATTGTATTCTGTTTTTATTCACGTTTTACACAACGTCCCAACTTCACTGGAATTGGGGTTTGTACTTGTCTTATTTACTTATTCTAGCTGCAGCTGTTTTTCACCTAGTGTGTCCTTAATTATTTCTTGTTGCCTAGCTGTTTTGACTTAGTTATCATTTTAGCTTATAAATATACTCCTTGGTTTTTTTTTGTTTATTTTTTGTTTCTAATGTTAAAAAACAATTTAAAATGTAAAAGAAAAGAAAACAAAAGAGAAAAAATCAAAACAAGCAAAGCAATATCATCGGCAAACATTTGTTTCAAATGTCAACAGTTGGAAAAGGAGTAGGCAGAAGTTAAAAAAACGTTTCTAGTGCTACCCCCTTTTTCTATTTTAGTATTTCAACAGTGAACCGTGTGATTTAAATGAAAACTCAGTCATCTCCCACCAGTGACCATGGCATCTATCTAGTAAACCACACAAAGATCCTTCATTCAACACAACAAGAACAATGCAAGTGCAGAGCAACATCAAAACAACTCAAGAGCAACTCACACAGGATGTCCCAGCTCCATCCCATATCTGTCCAACATATGGTTTTAAGGAGTCTTTTAAATGTGATTATTGATTCACATGTTTGCATTTCATCACTGCAGTTGTTCCATATCTTGACACCTTTGATTGTGACTCAATGATATTTTGCATTTGTCCTTACTGGGTTTTGTTTAAACATACATATTCCTCTCAGGTCATAATTACTCTCCCTCAGCTGGAACAGCCCCTGGATATGGCTGGGCACTTCATGATTTAACACTTTGGACATGATCTGAGCAGTTTTAAAGTCCACCAGATCTTTTAATTTTAGTGTTTTTAGTTTGATTAAGAGTTGGTTTGTTGGTTCTCTGCAGCTGGCTCCGTTTACTATCCTTATGACTCTTTTTTGAATAACACAGATTGAATCGGAGTTGGTTTTATGTGTTCCCCCACACTTCCACACAGAAGGTGATGTATGGAAGTATGAGGGAACAGTACAAGGTGAAAAGTGAAGCTTGATTTAGAAGATCTTTGACTTTGAATAGTATTGCAATTGATTTGGATACTTTGGCCTTGGTATAATTTATATGTGGTTTCCAACATCATTTATTGTCCACTATTACCCAACCACTGAGGATGCACAAGCCAGTGCATTCTTAGTGCCGGTCCCAAGCCCGGACAAATGGGGAGGGTTGCATCAGGAAGGGCATCCGGCGTAAAATCTTTGCCAAATCAAATACGCGGATCATGAATAAGATTTCCATACCGGATCGGTCGAGGCCCGGGTTACCAAGGACCGCCACTGGTACTGTTAACCAGCAGGGTGCCGGTGGAAACTATGCTACTGTTGGGCGAAGGAGAAGGAGAGGGGGAAGGCATGTCCAGAGGCAGCTAGAGAGGAGGAAGGGTAGGCGTGTGGAGGTGAGAGTTGGAACTTTGAATGTTGGCACTATGACTGGTAAAGGGAGAGAGCTGGCTGACATGATGGAAAGAAGAAAGGTAGGCATACTGTGTGTGCAAGAGACCAGGTGGAAGGGGAGTAAGGCCAGGAGTATCAGAGGTGGGTTCAAACTCTTCTACCATGGTGCGAATGGGAGGAGAAATGGGGTAGGGTAATTCTGAAGGAAGAGTATGCCAAGAGCGTGCTGGAGGTGAAGAGAGTGTCAGACAGAGTGATGAGTATGAAGGTGGAAATCGAAGGTGTATTGCTGAATGTTATCAGCACATATGCCCCACAAGTTGGGTGTGAGATGGATGAAAAAGAAGAATTCTGGAGTGAGTTGGACGACGTGGTGGAGAGGGTACCTAAGGAGGAGAGAGTGGTGATTGGAGCCGACTTCAATGGACATGTTGGTGAAGGGAACAGAGGTGATGAGGAGGTGATGGGAAGGTATGGAGTCAAGGAGAGAAATGTGGAAGGACAGATGGTGGTCGATTTTGCGAAAGAATGGAAATGGCTGTGGTGAATACATATTTCAAGAAGAGGGAGGAACACAGGGTGACGTACAAGAGTGGAGGAAAGTGCACACAGGTGGACTATATCTTATGTAGAAGGCGACATCTAAAAGAGATTGGAGACTGCAAGGTGGTGACAGGGGAGAACGTAGCTAGGCAGCATCGGATGTTGGTCTGTAGGATGACTTTGGAGACCAAGATGAGGAAGCGAGTGAAGACACAGCCGAAGATCAAATGGTGGAAGTTGAAGAAGGAAGACTGCTTTGTGGAGTTCAGACAGGAATTAAGACAGGTACTGGGTGGTAGTGGAGAGTTGCCAGATGGCTGGGCAACCACTGCAGAAATAGTGAGGGAGACAGCTAGGTACTTGGTGTGTCATCGGGACAGAGGAAGGAAGACAAGGACACTTGGTGGTGGAATGAGGAAGTACTGCAAATTATACGGAGGAAGAGTTTGGCAAAGAAGAAGTGGGATAGTAAGAGAGATGAAGAAAGTAGACAGGAGTACAAGGAGATGCAGCGTAAAGCAAAGAGAGAGGTGGCAAAGGCAAAGGAAAAGGCGTATGGTGAGTTGTATGACAGGTTAGACACTAAGGAAGGAGAAAAGGACTTTGTACCGATTGGCTAGACAGAGGGACCAACCTGCAAAGGATGTGCAGCAAGTTAGGGCGATCAAGGATAGAGATGGAAATGTGCTGACAAGCGAGGAGAGTGCGCTGAGAAGGTGGAAGGAGTACTTTGAGGGGCTGATGAATGAAGAAAATGAGAGAGAGAGAAGGTTGGATGATGTGGGGATAGTGAATCAGGAAGTTCAGTGGATTAGCAAGGAGGAAGTGAGGGCAGCTATGAAGAGGATGAAGAGTGGAAAGGCAGTTGGTCCTGATGACATACCTGTGGAGGCATGGAGATGTTTAGGAGAGATGGTAGTGGGGTTTTTAACTAGATTGTTTAACACAATCCTGGAAAGTGAGAGGATGCTTGAGGAGTGGAGAAGAAGCATACTGGTACCGATTTTCAAGAACAAGGGCGATGTGCAGAACTGTAGCAACTACAGACGTATAAAGTTGATCAGCCACAGCATGAAGATTTGGGAAAGAGTAATAGAAGCTAGGTTAAGAGGAGAGGTGATGATCAGCGAGCAGCAGTATGGTTTCATGCCATGAAAGAGCACTACAGATGCAATATTTGCTCTGAGAATGTTGATTGAGAAGTATAGAGAAGGCCAGAAGGAGTTGCATTGTGTCTCTGTAGATTTAGAGAAAGCTTATGACAGAGTGCCGAGAGAGGAGGTGTGGTATTGTATGAGGAAGTCAGGAGTTGCAGAGAAGTATGTAGGAGTGGTGCAGGATATGTATGAGGGAAGTGTGACAGTGGTGAGGTGTGTTGTTGGAATGACAGATGGGTTCAAGGTGGAGGTGGGATTACATCAAGGATCAGCTCTGAGCCATTTCTTGTTTGCAATGGTGATGGACAGGTTGACGGACAAGATCAGGCAGGAGTCTCCATGGACGATGATGTTCGCGGATGACATTGTGATCTGTAGCGAGAGTAGGGTGCAGGTTGAGGAGAGCCTGGAGAGGTGGAGGTATGCACTGGAGAGAAGGGGAATGAAAGTCAGTAGGAGCAAGACAGAATACCTATGTGTGAATGAGAGGGAGGACAGTGGAATGGTCAGGATACAAGGAGTGGAGGTGACAAAGGCATTTGAGTTTAAATACTTGGGGTCAACTGTCCAAAGTAACGGGGAGTGTAGTAGAGAGGTGAAGAAGAGAGTGCAGGCAGGGTGGAGTGGGTGGAGAAGAGCGTCAGGAGTGATTTGCGACAGAAGGGTACCAGCAAGAGTTAAAGGGAAGGTTTGCAAGATGGTTGTGAGACCAGCTATGTTATATGGTTTGGAGACAGTGGCACTGACGAAAGACAGGAGGTGGAGCTGGAGGTGGCAGAGATGACGATGCTAAGATTTTCACTGGGAGTAACGAAGAAGGACAGGGTTAGGAATGAATATATTAGAGGGACCGCTCAGGTTGGACGGTTTGGAGACAAAGCAAGAGAGGCAAGATTGAGATGGCTTGGACATGTGTGGAGGAGGGATGCTGGGTATATTGGGAGAAGGATACTGAATATGGAGCTGCCAGGGAAGAGGAAAAGAGGGAGGCCAAAGAGGAGGTTTATGGATGTGGTGAGGGAAGACATGCAGGTGGCTGGTGTGACAGAGGAAGACGCAGAAGACAGGAAGAAATGGAAACGGATGATCTGCTGTGGCGCCCCCTAACGGGAGCAGCCAAAAGTAGTGGTAGTAATTACCCCAAGAAATTTAATTTCAGTCACTCTTTCTATTTCTACATTGTTAATCACGACTTTCTTGATTGAGTTAATTTTACGGTAACCAAAGATTATAAATGTTGTTTTACTTAAATTCAAAGGTAGTTTGTTAGCATCAAACCACGTCTTTAACTTCATCAGTTCCTTTTCCACTATATCCAGGAGCTGATCCAGATGATCCCCCACAGCAAAATACATTTGTGTCATCAGCAAATAAAATGGCTTTCAGAGATTCAGACATTTCACAAATATTGTTTATATGCAGAATAAACAGTAATGGACCCAACACTGAGCCCTGGGGGACCCCACATGTGACTTTCAGTAGGTGAGATTTGAAGTTTTGTAATTCAACATATTGATATCTGTCTTTTAGATAGCTGGTTAATCCAGAGAGTGCGGTTCCCCTAATTCCATATGATTGTAGTTTTTTCAGTAATAATTCATGGTCTACAGTGTCAGGTTTTTTTTTTTAGATCCAGAAATACCGCTATTGCATATTTTTTGTTTTCTATTGCCACTGTTATTTCATCTACAAATTCTATGAGTGCAAATGAAGTTGTTCTGTTTGCTCTAAAACCATATTGCTGATCATACTGTCCATTATGTTTTGTGATGAAGTCATGTATTCTTGAAAAGTATATTTTTTGTAGTATTTTTGAGAACCGTGGGAGCAAGAAAACAGGTCTGTAATTTGAAAGGATGTGTTTATCACCAGACTTATAGATTGGTATAACTTTGGCTGTTTTCATTTTGTTTGGAAAAACACCGGTTTGAAGGGATTGGTTACAGATGTGAGACAAAGGTTGTGCAATGCATTCGATGATATTTTTGACCATAAACATGTCTATTCCATTCCAGCCAGTGGACTTCTTGTTCCTGAAATTTTTAACTGTATCAATAATTTCTTTTTCATTTGTTCCCATGGATTCTTTAACAGACGTTTTCTTGCTTTCTACATTATCTCCGCTACCGGTCTTTGCAATTTCCTCAGCCAAATCAGGACCAACACTGACAAAAAATTTATTGAACTCATTTGCAACCATGGCCATGTCATTAACAGTTGAATTATTACTAGTCAGGAAATGGTTAGGGTATCCTGCCTTCCCACTTCCTTTTTTAATAATATCATTTAATACATTCCATGTTTGTTTAATATTGTTTTTGTTGTCCTCTAGTAATTTACTGTCTACTGCTACTTTCGGCTGCTCCCGTTAGGGGGCGCCACAGCGGATCACCCGTTTCCATTTCCTCCTGTCTTCTGTGTCTTCCTCTGTCACACCAGCCACCTGCATGTCCTCCCTCACCACGTCCATAAACCTCCTCTTTGGCCTTCCTCTTTCCTGGCAGCTCCAATTTACTGTAATACTCCTTTTTGCTGATTCTCATAATTCTAGTTAATTTGTTTTTATATATCTTATATTTTTGATCAGCTTCTATTGTTCTTTTCTTTAAAAATTCTTTATATAATACATTTTTCTTCTTACATGCATTTAGTATTCCTTTAGTTAACCATGGTTTTTCAGCATATATTTGTTTATCTACTTTCCTTACTAGTGGACATTTTTTTTCATACAGCGTTACTATAATGGACAGAAATGATTCATAGGCCTCATTTGCATCTTCTACATAAACTTTATTCCATTCTTGTTTCATTAGGTCTTCTTTAAAATAATTGATAGCATCTTGTGTTATGTGCCTTGTCGTTTTGAAGGTTTTGATATCTTTCTTGGTCACGGTACAGCTCTGGATTATTGCAAAGACCGGCAGATGGTCACTAGTGTCATCTATTACTATTCCACTTACTACTTTGCGGTCAATGACGTTGGTCAATATGTTGTCAGTTAGGGTTGCACTGTGCGTTGTTATTCTGGTTGGTCTTGTGATTGCGGGATATAGGCTGGTACTGTACATGGAATTAATGAACTGTGATCATGTGGGTTTAACAAGTCAATGTTGAAATCCCCACAGATAAAACCCATGTTCTTGTTATTTATGTTGGTATAAAGTTCTGATAACTTTTCTCTAAAGGTGTCAGTGCAGGAACCAGGTTTTCTATAAATGCAGCTAATTATTATATTTTTTGATTCCCCCATGTCTGTTTCTACTGTGATAGACTCCATGATATTATCCAAAACAAATGACATTTTACCAACAGAACAACTTTTGTAATTTTTATCTATGTATAATGCAACCCCCCCTCCCACCCTTTGACTGAGTCCTGTTAATGAAACAGCTTTCATATCCCTTGATCTCCACCATGTCAGTGTGTGTCTCATAAGCCCAGTTTCAGATATTGCTAGTGCTGGGAATTTGTTGTCCATTTGTCTTAAACAGTGTTTGATTTTTGAAATTTTTGAATTAAGACTCCTACTATTGAAGTGAGTTATTGATACTGATCCATCCATATTTACATTTCTTTTAAACTGGTCATCTGTATAGTATTCACAATCACTGTTTGTATTGTTATAAAAGTTATTTTTAGGGTCAATGTCATTTTCTCTGTCTTGTGATTTATGATCCGTATATTTGAATGTTTTCAAGTTCAGCTTTTCGTAATCAGCAGATGAGTGACTGTTAATGTCCGAACTTGTGATGACAGATTTTAGTACATCCAGTTAGTTCGTTATTGAGTTTGTCCATTACCTTTTTGTGTTGTTCTCCCTTGTTGTGGTATTATCCGTGGGATCATGCATCGATCTTGTCCAATTCGCTGATATCCCTGATGAGGTGTACTTTTGCTGCTTCTGGTGTTGATCTGTTTAGTTTGATGAAAATTTTGCAGTTTGAAGTCCAAGTTGCTTGAACCCTGTTCTGCTTTTTCAATATGCGGACTTTTCTGGCAATGTCTGCGTTCTTTTTGGTTAAATGGTCGTTGATGTAGACGTCGGTTCCCTTAAGCTTGCTTCCTTGTTTGAGAAGCGCTTGCTTTTTCTTTCTGTTTGTGAATTGGATGATTATTGCTGGTGTTGCGATTTTATTTCTGCTGGGCAGGGTATGACAAGCCTCTACATCATTGCTGTTGATCGAGATACCCTTACTGTCCAAAAACTTCACAACTTGTATCTCAAGTGATTCCCTTTTGGCCTCGGTCGCGTCGGCTCCAACCACGGCGGTGGTGTCACCGGTGGTGGCAACCACCCCTGCGTAGGACCGGTGCCTGGTTTTTAGACCGCTGATGATCAGATCATTTACCCTGGAGTACTGCTCCAGGTTGTCTACTCATTTTTCCAAAAAAGATATCTTTTTGTCCTTTTCCGTGTTCTGTTTTTTTAGTGATTGCACTTCTGTTACGAGATCCAGTATCTATATCTCTGCCGAAACGAAGTTGAGAGACTTCCTAATCTCCTCGACCTCCTCAGGCAGAACTGCGTTTTTCTTAGGCGGCATTTCCGCATTAGCTTCAGTTTGATTTTAAACGAATACTTTGATTAAACTATTGATGTTGATTATTGATCGTTGACCTCACCCAGTGCTGGTGTCGGACGATGGCGGCGCGAATTCTTGCTGTAACTTGCTGTTTGCAGCTTTAATAGTATTGTGTGAGGTTTGATAGAGTTTTACACAAGTGCCCAGTTTCTGGGCAATAAGCCTATTTTTAGTGTACCTCTTTGACCAATTGGGTGTTAAGTGGCCAAGGTGTGGTTTGCACTCCTGGCAGACAATTAGCAATTGGTGTTCTTCAAATCACTGCTGCTACTTGGAAGCATCAGGCAAACAAGCCAAGGGCAAACAGGTCTAGGCTGAATGAAGGCTAGAGTGAACAAAGGCAAGCGCGACTTTTTCAAGCCAAGACTTCGTCAAGCAAGGACTGCTCTTTTAAGATCCAATCAGTCATCTGTATTTTGTGTACATAGTATAGACTATGTGGTTCCTTCGCATTCCTGTCCTTTCCTCTTCCCGGGGCTGGCATAGACGTTGGGTCACTCCTAGGCGCTGTGACCCTACCAATCTCATCTATCCCACTCTCTCCACTCACATTGAGCAAGTGGTGACGGGAGGGCTCTGGAATTGCCAGTGTGCAGTGCCGAAAGCTGAGTTTATCTCAGGCTACGCATCCTTGCTCTCCCTCAACTTTCTTGCTCTAACTGAGACATGGATCATGCCAGATAACACTACCACACCCACAGCTCTGTCTGATGTGTACTCTTTTTCTCACACTCTCAGAACTGGGAGGCGGGGTGGTGGTACTGGCCTGCTGATCTCCATGAAATGGAAATACTCTCTTGTTTCCATTCCAAAATTTTTTCCACCCTCTTTTGAATTTCATGCTGTTACTGTCTCTTATCCAGTCACTCACCATCATGGTTGTGTACCGCCCACCAGGCCCCCTTGGTGAGTTTCTGGAGGAGCTTGACACACTTGTCTTGCCCTGTTGATGACTCTGCACTTATCCTTCTCGGTGACTTCAACATCCACACTAACAAGCTAGACCCTCTTCTCTCTTTCCTCTCCTCCTTTGACCTTCACCTCTCACCCTCTCCTCCTACTCACAAGGCCGGCAACCAGCTGGACCTTAATTTTACTGGACACTGTCCTATTTCCAATCTCTCCGTTACTCCCCTCCAGCTCTCTGACCACTATTTCATGTCCTACTCTCTCCCTCTCTTCACCCCCTCAGCCCCTTCCCCTACCCACATGGTTTCTATCCGTAGACACCTCCCCTCTCTCTCCGCCACTGATCTTTCTTCCTCTGTTACCGCTATCCTCCCTACACCTGAATCTTTCTCTCTCCTACCCCCTGACACTGCTACTGATCTTCTTCTCTCTACCCGCTCCTCTTCTTTGGACAATCTCTGTCCCCTCACCTCCAGGCCTGCACGCCCAACTCCACCTGCCCCTTGGCTGGCCGACTCAGTACGTACTGACAGACGGAGCCTGAGAGTGGCAGAGCGCAAATGGAGAAAAGGCAAACTCCCAGAGGACCTTCTCTACTTCCAATCTCTTCTTTCCACTTTCTCCTCCTCCCTTTCTGCTGCTAAGGCTGCCTTCTATCGCGCTAAAATCCTATCCTCTAATCCTAAGAAACTCTTTGAAACCTTCTCTACACTTCTTCAACCCCCACCTCCTCCTCCTACTTCCCCCCTTCTCCCTGATGACTTCGCTAACTTCATTGACAAGAACGTAAACGACATCAGATCCTCCTTTTCTCACCCCCCGGTTAGTGCTGCTTGCACTATTACACCCTCTGCACCCTCCCTCACCTCTCCACATCCCACCCTATCCCACCTCGCTCCCCTCTCCCCCGACGAGGTCCTAAACCTCATCCCATCCAGTCGCCCCACCACATGCTCCCTTGACCCGATCCCCTCCCCTCTTCTTCAGTCTATAGTATCTGAACTCCTTCCCTTTCTAACCCACCTCATCAACAAATACCTCCCTCCAGGCAGGATGCTTTACATCTGCATTCAAGACTGCTAGAGTCACCCTCCTTCTCAAGAAACCATCACTTAACCCCTCTGACGTCAAAAACTACAGACCGGTTTCCATTCTACCCTTTCTATTCAAAACTTTCGAACGTGTTGTCTTTAAGCAACTTTCTTTGTACCTCTACCAGAACAACCTCCTGGACCCCAACCAGTCTGGGTTCAGGGTGGGTGACTCAACAGAGACGGCCCTCCTTGCAGTGACAGAATCGCTGCACTCTGCGAGAGCAAACTCTCTCTCCTCTGTCCTGATACTCCTGGACCTGTCAGCTGTGTTCGACACAGTGAACCACCAGATCCTCTCTACCCTCGAGGGGCTGGGTGTCACAGGCTCTGCACTCTCAATGTTTGCATCCTACCTGACGGGTCGCTCCTACCAGGTGACATGGAGGGGATCTGTGTCAGAGCCTCGTAGACTGACTACAGGCATTCCACAGGGTTCGGTTCTGGGTCCTCTCCCTTTCTCCCTGTACACGACATCCCTGGGTTGTTATTCACTCGCATGACTTCTCAGTTTATAAGGGTGGGGGATTGTCATAGATGTGAGTTTTATGACATGTGTTTTACGACAGTTGCTACTGTAAGTGGGAGGTGCCGAAAAGCAGGCAGTACCTTACACACGGATGCTGATGTTGTAGTGGAGCCTAAGAGCACGGAGAATAAACCCATCCTTTAATTGCAAAATACTGAACTCTGGCTGGTCATTCTTATAATAAACAAAAGCTAGTTTATTAGTTTATTACATGGTGTCAGAAGTGGTCGAGGATGGCAAAGTTTCAACTGCCAGAGAGCCTTTGCTTTGAGAAGCCCGCCGAGTGGCCCGACTGGGAAAAACGGGTTACCTGCTACAGAAGGGCTACTACACTGGACAAAGAGGACGGCCCAGTTCAAGTAAGCACGCTGGTGTATGCACTCGGGAACGCAGCAGAAAATATTCTTAGCTCTTTCACCTCCGGTGAGGGGAAATGAGTCGCAGTATGAGGTTGTATTGGCGAAGTTTGATACATATTTCATCCCGAGACGCAATGTTATTCACGAGCGAGCATGCTTTAACCAGTGCGTGCAGCGTGCGGGGAGCGTGCGGAGACATTCATTCCTGCTCTGTACGAACTGTCGGAGCACTGCGACTTCAGGACAAAGCGTGAGGAACACATCAGGGACCACATCGTGGTGGGCATTCAGGATAAAGACCTGTCACAGAGGCTACAGCTGACCCCGAACCTCACTCTGGAGACGACTGTGCAGGAGGCGCAGCAGTCAGAGCAGGTGAAAGCTCAGGTCAATCAGCGGGAAGGGAGAGCTTGTGCTATACAGGAGGTAGCACAGCAACACAGCAACACAGCAAAGGCAAAATGGCGGCACCCAAAGAGAGACAAGCACAGGGACTGTGATAGTGACCGCAGAAAGAGCGGGAGGTGCGGCAAAACACCACACAGCCAGGAGGATAAGGGCCCAGCAAGGAAGTCTACTTGCAACAAATGTGGTAAAAGTGGACACTGGGAGAGGGTATGTAAAAGCAGGCTGGTGAGTGAAGTGGCTGAGGGTGAGGAACATGATGGACACTGTTATCTGGGCTCAGTCAATAGCACACCTCACAATGATGATGAATGGACAGTTACACTGAACATCAGTAGTGTGCCCATAGAAGTTAAGATTGACACAGGAGCTGATTGTAGCATCATGACTGAAGCGGTGTACAAAACACTCGAGCCCACGAAAGTCCTACAGAGGCCAAAAAAAGTACTGAGTGGGCCAGGGGGCAGTTTGAACTGTTTAGGGCAGTTTATAACTCAGACCAGCTACAAAGGCAAACCATACACCTTCAGGCTCTACGTTATTAGAGGGGCGAGCGTGAATAAGCTACTCAGCAGGCCTGTAGATTTAGCAATGGGGCTAGTAAAGAGAGTGTATGAAAGCAGCAGCAGTGAACAGGAGTTTGGTCTACTTAAAACACAGCCTGTAAGAATAGTGCTGCAGGAAAATGCCCAGCCCTATGCAGTCTGCACCGCACGCTGTGCCCCCATACCCCTCCTGGGTGCAGTGAAAGAAGAGTTGGAACAGATGGAAGCCAACGTCATCATTGAGGCTGTGACTGAACCCACAGAGTGGTGTGCCATGATGGTGCCAGTCCCAAAAAAGTCGGGTAAAGCGCGCATCTGTCTCAACTTAAAGAAGTTTAACAAAGCTGTCAAGAGAGAGAGGTTCATTCTGCCGACATCAGAGGAGATGATCGCTCAGCTCAACAGCCCCACAGTCTTCTCATCATTAGATGCAGCCTCGGGGTTCTGGCAGATCCCACTGGACAAAGACAGCCAGAGGTTGATCACCTTTATTACACCATATGGAAGGTATTGTTTTAAACGTCTTCTGTTTGGGATCACCAGTGCCCCTGAGATCTTTCAAAGAAAGATGGTGGAGACGCTGGAGGGGCTGCAGGGAGTTGCCATTTATATGGATGACATCATCGTCCATGGCAGTGACATAAGAGAGCACGATGAACGGCTGCAGAAAGTCATGGAGCGACTAGAGTCTGCAGGCCTAAAGCTGAACACAGAGAAGTGTGTGCTAAGAAAGAGGGTGCTACACTTCCTGGGTCAGTGTCTGCAGTCAACAACCTCAACCCACCTGAAAACGTCCAAGAGCTGAAGAGGGCGCTCGGCATGATAAATTACCTGGGGAAATATATTCCCGACCTAGCTACAGTGGGCCAGCCACTGTATGAACTGCTAAAGTCCCACTCAGTGTGGATGAGGGGTCCAGCGCAGCAGACAGCCTTTGAACGAATCAAAGAGCTCCTCACGACATAACCTACCTTGGTGTTCTATGATGTAAACAAGAGCACAGTGGTCTCAGCCCACACAAGCAGCTGTGGGATAGGTGGTGTCCTGTTGCAGCTCCATGGCGAGGACTGGAGACCGGTGGCATACTGTTCAAGGCGTCTGAGCGATGCTGAAACGAGGTACGCTCAAATAGAAAAGGAGTGCCTGGCGTGTGTGTGGGCGTGTGAGAAGTTTGAAATGTACCTCCACGGCCTGCCTGCATTCAAACTGATCACAAACCCCTCATTCCACTGATGAACTCTAGAGATCTCGACAATGTGCCGATCCACTACCAGTAACTTCTCATGCGGTTGATGAGGTTCAACCTGGAGGCAGAATATGCACCGGGAAAGACCCTTGTCATGGCCGACATGCTGTCCAGGAGTCCGCAGAGGGACCCAGAGCACAGCTGAGACAGTCACACAGACGTGGAGTGTTACATCGCAGCTTTGATCAGCAGCATTCCAGCATCGCCACAGAAGATGGACAGCATCCGAGCAGAGACAGCAGCCGATGAGCAGCTCTAAGAAGTGATCAGGTACATACAAGGGGGGTGGCCTGAACACACCACACACACACACAGCTGAGTCAAAGACTACTTTCCAGTGAGAAATGAACTGTCTGTACATGGGGATAGTCACCAGGGGGAGTAGGATAGTGATACCAGGCACAATGAGGTCAGAGACACTAGGACGCATACATGAGGGCAACCAAGGGCTTAACAAATGCCGAGACAGAGCCAACACTTCAGTGTGGTGGCCTGGCATAGCCTCGCAGATCACACACAAGGTCGAGAACTGCAGGTACTGACGTGAGCAGAGGAGAGCACAGAGCAGAGAGCCTCTCTTGTCAACACCTCTCCCAGACAGGGCGTGGAAGTGAATCGGCACAGATTTGTGTGAACATGAAAGAGAAAAGTACCTGGTCATAACGGACTACTACTCTTGATACCTGGAGATACTCCACATCTCAACCATGACAAGCGCACAGGTAGCCTTGAAGCTAAGAGCTCAATTTGCCTGGTACGGAATACCGGAGGAGGTGTCTGTGAATGTTCTCATTCATCCAGGTCATGGTTATCCAAAGGAGTTGAATCAAGTGCAACTGGACTTGGTATATATCCGTGAAGACATTTCACCTCTCATCCAAGAGGCTTCCTCAGTTCGTGCCTTTCTGACTAGACCAAGCTAGTCTGACTGGCTGGTGATGAGACTCAGCATTTATCCTCTAGGAGTCGTTGTCAGAGCTATTGATATGCATGGCTCTTTGTGTCCCGATGTTTAACAACGCCCGTCGCTAACAGAGCCATAGATATGAATAACGACGTGACCTCGTTATTCACCTGCATCCCAACCATGGAGGCTTTGGAAACTGTGAGGCAACGTTTGCTACGGGGCGACACCCTCCACAATAGGACCAACCTCAGCCCAGACCAGATTTGCCAACTACTGGACCTTTGCCTGAACACTACATATTTCCAATTCAGGGGCCAGTTTTACAGACAGAAACACGGCTGTGCAATGGGCTCACCAGTATCGCCCATTGTGGCCAACTTATATATGGAAGAGGTAGAACACAGGGCCCTGAACTCCTTCAGAGGAACACCTCCGAGCCACTGGTTCAGATATGTGGACGACACATGGGTCAAAATCCAAACACAAGAGGTGCAAGCGTTTACCAAACACATCAACTCAGTGGACAAGAACATTAAGTTCACAAGGGAAGATGTAAAGAACTACAGTTTGCCCTTCTTGGACTGTGACGTCCACATTGGGGAAGACAGGAGCCTCCACATTGGGGTTTACAGGAAACCTACATACAGACCAATATCTACTTTTCGACTCACATCACCCGCTGGAAAACAAACTGAGCATCATCAGAACTTTGCAACACAGAGCTGACAATGTGCCCAGCAGCACTCAGGTCCAACGAGAAGAACACAAACACCTGAGGGGAGCTTGACAAACCTGCGGCTACCCCAGTTGGACCTTTGTGAAAACTGCAACACGTTCCAAAAAGACCAACCAGGTGAGTGATGAGGAGAAAAGGAACAGAAGGAAGAGCACAGTCATCCCGTATGTTTCTGGGGTCTCCGGGAAACTCAGGAGAATGTTCAACAAACACCGCATCCCGGTACACTTCAAACGCAGCAACACACTCCGACAAAGACTTGTTCATCCCAAAGACCGTGTACCACACACCCGGAAAAGCAGTCTGGTGTATGCTGTACAATGCATTGAGGATTGTACTGACCTATACATAGGAGAAACCAAACAACCACTACACAAACGGATGGCCCAACACAGAAGGCCACACTCCTCAGGACAAGACTCAGCAGTCTATCTACACCTAAAGGAGAAGACACATGCCTTCGAGGACAGCAACGTACACATTTTGGACAGAGAAGATAGATGGTTTGAAAGAGGGATGAAGGAAGCCATCTATGCGAAACTGGAAAAACCATCCCTCAACAGAGGAGGAGGTCTGCGACACCACCTATCTCCCACTTACAATGCCGTCCTTTCATCTCCACCCAGGAGACTCAAGAAGCCTAGCCTCCAAGAACAGTCGGTCACTAACGGCTCCAACGACTCTCATGACCACTGAACAATGAAGTCGAAACTAACACCCCCAACGACCGTCGCTGCTAAACAAATGCAAATCAATAGCTCCAATGGCGATGGGCATGGCTGGACATCAGAGCACAGGAGAGCCACGCATATCAATAGCCCCGATAACGACGGGCATGGCCAAACATCGGTACACAAAAGAGCCACGCATATCTATGGCTCTGTTAGCGATGGGCGTTGGTAAATATCGGGACGCAAAGAGCCATGCATATCAATAGCTCTGACAATGACTCCTAGAGGATAAATATCTGAGTCTCATCAGCAGCCAGTCAGACTAGCTTGGTCTAGTCATAAAGGCACGAACTGAGGAAGCCTCTTGGATGAGAGGCGAAACGTCTTCACGGATATATACCAAGTCCAGTTGCACTTGACTCAACTCCTTTGGATAATACCGGAGGAGGTTGTCAGTGACAACGGGCCACAGTTCAGTAGTGATGTCTTCAGAGACTTTGCCTGTGAAATGGACTTCAAGCACACGACCTCTAGCCCCCATAACCCGCAAGGAAACGGACATGCAGAGCATGCAATCCAAACAGCCAAGGGGATTCTGAAACAAAGGGATCCTCTCCTGGCTCTCATGATCTACAGATCCTCTCCACACAGCAGCACGGGTGTCAGTCCGGCTGAACCCCTGATGGGGCAGAAAATCAGGATGACCCTGCCCATCTTTCCCAAGAATCTGCAACCAATGTGACCGAGCCAACATCACGTCAGAGCTAGAGATGCTGCGGAGAAGAGTAAACAGGCCTTTTACTACAACAAGCGTCATGGCGTGAAAAAGCTCCCACCACTACAGCAAGGAGACCATGTCCTTACAAGGCTGGACCATCAAAAAGCCTGGGCCCACACCGGTGGTAGTGGCAGGTGAGAGCACTACACAAAGATCGTACATCATCAAGACAGAGCAAGGAGCCCTGTACAGGCGAAACCGTCGCTGTTGCAGGGTCCCCAGTGGAGGCTAACACAAACCCCAGGAATGACCCATCAGACATTCAGGTGAGCCCAAAACATAGCTCACCTGGCCGAAAAGTGAACACTGATGGACTGCCACAAACCAGGTCTGGTGGGCTTGTTAAACCTGTCTAGAGACTTGACCTGTGAAGGGAAGGTTTAGTCAGAGACTTGAGTGTGAAAAAAAAAAAGTATGACATTGGCTGTTATACATGTTTGCTGATAAGTGACATGTCACGGTTGTTTAGTGCGGGAAAAAAAGTATGACATTGTTGGTTATGTATGTTTGTTGAGAGACATAATGGTTGGTAAACATTTACTCTTTGTCTCTTCAGTTACTCTTAGGCCACAAGAGGGTGCTGTTGTTTATAGTAAGCATTGAGTGTTACATGGATATGGATAACGGCAGTATCTAAAAGGGGAAGATGTCACAGATGTGAGTTTTATGACATGTTTTACGACAGTTGCTACTGTAAGTGGGAGGTGCCGAAAAGCAGGCAGTACCTTACACACGGATGCTCATGTTGTAGTGGAGCCTAAGAGCACGGAGAATAAACCCATCCTTTATTTGCAAAATACTGAACTCTCGCTGGTCATTCTTATAATAAACAAAAGCTAGTTTATTAGTTTATTACATGGATACCTGCAGTCAGTTTATAAGGGTGGGGACACCTGCGGTCAGTTTATAAGGGTGGGGTACCTGCAGTCAGTTTATAAAGGTGGGGATACCTGCAGTCAGTTTATAAGGGTGGGGATACCTGCAGTCAGTTTATAAGGGTGGGGTACCTGCAGTCATTTTATAAGGGTGGGGACACCTGCAGTCAGTTTAGAAGGGTGGGGGTACCTGCAGTCAGTTTATAAGGGTGGGGTACCTGCAGTCAGTTTAAAAGAGTGGGGTACCTGCAGTCAGTTTATAAAAGTGGGGGTACCTGCAGTCAGTTTATAAGGGTGGGGTACCTGCAGTCAGTTTATAAGGGTGGGGATACCTGCAGTCAGTTTATAAGGGTGGGATACCTGCAGTCAGTTTATAAGGGTGGGGTACCTGCAGTCCGTTTATAAGGGTGGGGACACCTGCAGTCAGTTTATAAGGGTGGGGATACCTGCAGTCAGTTTATATGGGTGGGGATACCTGCAGTCAGTTTATAAGGGTGGGGGTACCTGCAGTCAGTTTATAAGGGTGGGGTACCTGCAGTCAGTTTATAAGGGTGGGATACCTGCAGTCAGTTTATAAGGGTGGGGTACCTGCAGTCAGTTTATAAGGGTGGGGACACCTGCAGTCAGTTTATAAGGGTGGGGATACCTGCAGTCAGTTTATAAGGGTGGGGATACCTGCAGTCAGTTTATAAGGGTGGGGGTACCTGCAGTCAGTTTATAAGGGTGGGGGTACCTGCAGTCAGTTTATAAGGGTGGGGTACCTGCAGTCAGTTTATAAGGGTGGGGTACCTGCAGGCTGGTGAGACTGAAGAGGTCTCTTAGATGATGATGAAACATTTCTGTCAGTAAACGTGTCCAGATGAACTGATTCAACTTTCTGTGATTTTCTCACCTGGATTATTGATTATCAAGACAACTTTCTGTGATATTTCAGTGATACGGAGTATCTGCAACAATAAAATACTTCAGTACCCACCGAGTAAATGTACTACTAAAATACTTCAGTACCACAGTGTACCTGTACTTCGAGAAACTTTGTCAAGAAGGAGATGTTTCGGTCAACTTCAATGCGAGTAGGAGAGTGAAGCTCCACCTCTCTCTCCTTCTGTTCCTGACCTACACACACACACACACACACACACACAATTTTTAGTAAGGTCAGGGGTCAGAGGTTGCAGTCCCTTCATGTGGAGGTGCATTGTGGGACTTACTGGTTCCGTAGCGGTGTTCCTCCACAGTCCAGGCCATGTTGCTCTGATGACCTTTATACACTTTATCAGCCACCACCTCCAACTGACCAAAGCCCCAGTCTGGCAGAGACAGGCCACTCAGCTAGTGCACACACACACACACACACACACACACACACACACACACACACACACACACACACACACACACACACACACACACAAACACCATGTAAAAATAAACCGTGTTGTGAAGCCGCATCTAGTAGCTCACAGCACAGCATCTCCTGGTGTGTATGAATTCTTTAAGACACCCAGTGTTCTCTTGATCTGAACATATTTGTTGTCTCTCACCAAAACATGATATATTTACATTTAAATTAAGACACAAACGTTTCGACTGTTCAGATGAATTGAAACCAATAAGACCGCTCTGGATAATATTTGTTTTGCTGCTTCTGGGGTGAAAACACTGGTGGTGACGTGATCAACCTTCTGTCTGGCGGTTCTTTGATTTCTGAATTTATGAAGCTGCTTTTCTGGTCACATGGCTTTTACAGCCCATGTCTGGGTGTGAAGGAAACACCTGACAAGATTCTTTTACATCCCATGTCTGGGTGTGAAGGAAACACCTGTCCAGCTTCTTTTACAGCCCATGTCAGGGTGTGAAGGAAACACCCGACCAGCTTCTTTTACATCCCTTGTCAGGGTGTGAAGGAAACACCTGACCAGCTTCTTTTACAGTCCATGTCTGGGTGTGAAGGAAACACTTGAACAGCTTCTTTTACAGCCCATGTCTGGGCGTGAAGGAAACATCTGACCAGCTTCTTTTACATCCCATGTCAGGGTGTGAAGGAAACACCTGACCAGCTTCTTTTACAGCCCATGTCTGGGTGTGAAGGAAACACCTGACCAGCTACTTTTACATCCCATGTCAGGGTGTGAAGGAAACACCTGACCAGCTTCTTTTACAACCCATGTCTGGGTGTGAAGGAAACACTTGACCAGCTTCTTTTACATCCCATGTTCTTTTACAACCCATGTCTGGGTGTGAAGGAAACACTTGACCAGCTTCTTTTACATCCCATGTTCTTTTACAACCCATGTCTGGGTGTGAAGGAAACACTTGACCAGCTTCTTTTACATCCTTTGTTCTTTTACAGCCCATGTCTGGATGTGAAGGAAACACTTGACCAGCTTCTTTTACATCCCATGTTCTTTTACAACCCATGTCTGAGTGTGAAGGAAACACCTGAACAGCTTCTTTTACAACCCATGTCAGGGTGTGAAGGAAACACTTGACCAGCTTCTTTTATATCCCATGTCTGGATGTGAAAAAAACACCTGACCAGCTTCTTTCACATCCCATGTCTGGGTGTGAAGGAAACACCTGACCAGCTTCTTTTACAACCCATGTCTGGGTGTGAATGAAACACTTGACCAGCTCCTATTACATCTCATGTCTGGGTGTGAAGGAAACACCCAAACAGCTTCTTTTACATCCCATGTCAGGGTGTTAGGAAACACCCGACCAGCTTCTTTTACATCCCATGTCTGGGTGTGAAGGAAACACCTGACCAAATTCTTTTACATCCCATGTCTGGGTGTGAAGGAAAAACCTGACCAGCTTCTTTTACAGCCCATGTCTGGGTGTGAAGGAAACACCCGACCAGCTTCTTTTACAGCCCATGTCAGGGTGTGAAGGAAACACCTGACCAAATTCTTTTACATCCCATGTCTGGGTGTGAAGGAAACACCTGACCAGCTTCTTTTACAACCCATGTCAGGGTGTGAAGGAAACACTTGACCAGCTTCTTTTATATCCCATGTCTGGATGTGAAAAAAACACCTGACCAGCTTCTTTCACATCCCATGTCTGGGTGTGAAGGAAACACCTGACCAGCTTCTTTTACAACCCATGTCTGGGTGTGAATGAAACACTTGACCAGCTCCTATTACATCTCATGTCTGGGTGTGAAGGAAACACCCAAAGAGCTTCTTTTACATCCCATGTCAGGGTGTGAAGGAAACACCCGACCAGCTTCTTTTACATCCCATGTCTGGGTGTGAAGGAAACACCTGACCAAATTCTTTTACATCCCATGTCTGGGTGTGAAGGAAAAACCTGACCAGCTTCTTTTACAGCCCATGTCTGGGTGTGAAGGAAACACCCGACCAGCTTCTTTTACAGCCCATGTCAGGGTGTGAAGGAAACACCTGACCAAATTCTTTTACATCCCATGTCTGGGTGTGAAGGAAACACCTGACCAGCTTCTTTTACAGCCCATGTCTGGGTGTGAAGGAAACACCCGACCAGCTTCTTTTACAGCCCATGTCAGGGTGTGAAGGAAACACCTGACCAGCTTCTTTTACATCCCGTGTCTGGGTGTGAAGGAAATACCTAACCAGCTTCTTTTACATCCCATGTCAGGATGTGAAGGAAACACCTGACCAGTTTCTTTTACAGCCCATGTCTGGGTGTCAAGGAAACACCTGACCAGCTTCTTTTACAACCCATGTCAGGGTGTGAAGTAAACACCTGACCAAATTTTTTTACAGCCCATGTCTGGGTGTGAAGGAAACACCTGACCCGCTTCTTTTACAACCGATGTCTGGGTGTGAAGGAAACACTTGAACAGCTTCTTTTACAGCCCATGTTTGTGTGTGAAGGAAACACCTGGCCAGCTTCTTTTACAGCCCATGTCTGGGTGTGAAGGAAACACCTGACCAGCTTCTTTTACATCCCATGTCTGGGTGTCAAGGAAACACCTGACCCGCTTCTTTTACAGCCCATGACAGGGTGTGAAGGAAATACCTGACCAGCTTCTTTTACATCCCATGTCTGGGTGTGAAGGAAACACCTGACCCGCTTCTTTTACAGCCCATGTCAGGATGTGAAGGAAACACCTGACCAGTTTCTTTTACAGCCCATGTCTGGGTGTCAAGGAAACACCTGACCAGCTTCTTTTACAACCCATGTCAGGGTGTGAAGTAAACACCTGACCAAATTCTTTTACAGCCCATGTCTGGGTGTGAAGGAAACACCTGACCAGCTTCTTTTACAACCCATGTCTGGGTGTGAAGGAAACACTTGAACAGCTTCTTTTACAGCCCATGTCTGGGTGTGAAGGAAACCCCTGGCTAGCTTCTTTTACAGCCCATGTCTGGGTGTGAAGGAAACACCTGACCAGCTTCTTTTACATCCCATGTCTGGGTGTCAAGGAAACACCTGACCCGCTTCTTTTACAGCCCATGACAGGGTGTGAAGGAAACACCTGACCAGCTTCTTTTACAGCCCATGTCTGGGTGTCAAGGAAACACCTGACCCGCTTCTTTTACTGCCCATGTCAGGATGTGAAGGAAACACCTGACCAGTTTCTTTTACAGCCCATGACAGGGTGTGAAGGAAATACCTGACCAGCTTCTTTTACATCCCATGTCTGGGTGTGAAGGAAACACCTGACCCGCTTCTTTTACAGCCCATGTCAGGATGTGAAGGAAACACCTGACCAGTTTCTTTTACAGCCCATGTCTGTGTGTCAAGGAAACACCTGACCAGCTTCTTTTACAACCCATGTCAGGGTGTGAAGTAAACACCTGACCAAATTCTTTTACAGCCCATGTCTGGGTGTGAAGGAAACACCTGACCAGCTTCTTTTACAACCCATGTCTGGGTGTGAAGGAAACACTTGAACAGCTTCTTTTACAGCCCATGTCTGGGTGTGAAGGAAACCCCTGGCTAGCTTCTTTTACAGCCCATGTCTGGGTGTGAAGGAAACACCTGACCAGCTTCTTTTACATCCCATGTCTGGGTGTCAAGGAAACACCTGACCCGCTTCTTTTACAGCCCATGACAGGGTGTGAAGGAAACACCTGACCAGCTTCTTTTACAGCCCATGTCTGGGTGTCAAGGAAACACCTGACCCGCTTCTTTTACTGCCCATGTCAGGATGTGAAGGAAACACCTGACCAGTTTCTTTTACAGCCAATGTCTGGGTGTCAAGGACACACCCGACCAGCTTCTTTACAGCCCATGTCAGGGTGTGAAGGAAACACCTGGCCAGCTTCTTTTACAGCCCATGTCTGGGTGTGAAGGAAACACCTGACCAGCTTCTTTTACATCCCATGTCTGGGTGTGAAGGAAACACCTGACCAGCTTCTTTTACAGCCCATGTCAGGGTGTGAAGGAAACACCTGACCAGCTTCTTTTACAACCCATGTCTGGGTGTGAAGAAAACACTTGACCAGCTTCTTTTACATCCCATGTTCTTTTACAACCCATGTCTGGGTGTGAAGGAAACACTTGACCAGCTTCTTTTACATCCCATGTTCTTTTACAACCCATGTCTGGGTGTGAAGGAAACACTTGACCAGCTTCTTTTACATCCTTTGTTCTTTTACAGCCCATGTCTGGATGTGAAGGAAACACTTGACCAGCTTCTTTTACATCCCATGTTCTTTTACAACCCATGTCTGAGTGTGAAGGAAACACCTGAACAGCTTCTTTTACAACCCATGTCAGGGTGTGAAGTAAACACTTGACCAGCTTCTTTTACAGCCCATGTCTGGGTGTGAAGGAAACACCTGACCAGCTTCTTTTACATCCCATGTCAGGGTGTCAAGGAAACACCTGACCCGATTCTTTTACAGCCCATGACAGGGTGTGAAGGAAATACCTGACCAGCTTCTTTTACATCCCATGTCTGGGTGTGAAGGAAACACCTGACCCGCTTCTTTTACAGCCCATGTCAGGATGTGAAGGAAACACCTGACCAGTTTCTTTTACAGCCCATGTCTGTGTGTCAAGGAAACACCTGACCAGCTTCTTTTACAACCCATGTCAGGGTGTGAAGTAAACACCTGACCAAATTCTTTTACAGCCCATGTCTGGGTGTGAAGGAAACACTTGAACAGCTTCTTTTACAGCCCATGTCTGGGTGTGAAGGAAACATCTGACCAGCTTCTTTTACATCCCATGTCAGGGTGTGAAGGAAACACCTGACCAGCTTCTTTTACAGCCCATGTCTGGGTGTGAAGGAAACACCTGACCAGCTACTTTTACATCCCATGTCAGGGTGTGAAGGAAACACCTGACCAGCTTCTTTTACAGCCCATGTCTGGGTGTGAAGGAAACACCTGACCAGCTACTTTTACATCCCATGTCAGGGTGTGAAGGAAACACCTGACCAGCTTCTTTTACAACCCATGTCTGGGTGTGAAGGAAACACTTGACCAGCTTCTTTTACATCCCATGTTCTTTTACAACCCATGTCTGGGTGTGAAGGAAACATTTGACCAGCTTCTTTTACATCCCATGTTCTTTTACAACCCATGTCTGGGTGTGAAGGAAACACTTGACCAGCTTCTTTTACATCCTTTGTTCTTTTACAGCCCATGTCTGGGTGTGAAGGAAACACCTGACCAGCTACTTTTACATCCCATGTTCTTTTACAACCCATGTCTGAGTGTGAAGGAAACACCTGAACAGCTTCTTTTACAACCCATGTCAGGGTGTGAAGGAAACACTTGACCAGCTTCTTTTATATCCCATGTCTGGATGTGAAAAAAACACCTGACCAGCTTCTTTCACATCCCATGTCTGGGTGTGAAGGAAACACCTGACCAGCTTCTTTTACAACCCGTGTCTGGGTGTGAATGAAACACTTGACCAGCTCCTATTACATCTCATGTCTGGGTGTGAAGGAAACACCCAAACAGCTTCTTTTACATCCCATGTCAGGGTGTGAAGGAAACACCCGACCAGCTTCTTTTACATCCCATGTCTGGGTGTGAAGGAAACACCTGACCAAATTCTTTTACATCCCATGTCTGGGTGTGAAGGAAACACCTGACCAAATTCTTTTACATCCCGTGTCTGTGTGTCAAGGATACACCTGACCCGATTCTTTTACAGCCCATGACAGGGTGTGAAGGAAATACCTGACCAGCTTCTTTTACATCCCATGTCTGGGTGTGAAGGAAACACCTGACCCGCTTCTTTTACAGCCCATGTCAGGATGTGAAGGAAACACCTGACCAGTTTCTTTTACAGCCCATGTCTGGGTGTCAAGGAAACACCTGACCAGCTTCTTTTACAACCCATGTCAGGGTGTGAAGTAAACATCTGACCAAATTCTTTTACAGCCCATGTCTGGGTGTGAAGGAAACACTTGAACAGCTTCTTTTACAGCCCATGTCTGGGTGTGAAGGAAACATCTGACCAGCTTCTTTTACAGCCCATGTCAGGGTGTGAAGCAAACACCTGACCAGCTTCTTTTACATCCCATGTCTGGGTGTGAAGGACACACCCGACCAGCTTCTTTACAGCCCATGTCAGGGTTTGTAGGAAACACCCGACCAGCTTCTTTTACAGCCCATGTCTGGGTGTGAAGGAAACACTTGAACAGCTTCTTCACAATCATATTTTGTCTTTAGTCACATGTCACTCAGTACAGATGGTGGTAACTAGGCTCGGGTCCTGGGCTGTTCTGCTTGTGTCTGGACACTGCTTGGCATCCTGCTCATCATATTCTTCATATATTTTATAATTCCATTATAATTGTTATCCTCTTTCAATGCTGTATTGTGTAAACACAAGATCATTGCACGTTGTGCTTCTTGGGAGAGAGATCCTCCTCTGGTGCCCTCCCCGTGGTTTCTTCCTAACTTTTCTGTTAAAGGTTTTTAGGGAGTTGTTCCTTAGCCAATGCGAGATTCTAAGGACAGGATGTTGTGTTGCTGTAAAGCCCCCTGAGACAAATTTGTCATTTGTGATGTTGGGCTATACAAATAAAACTGACTTGACTTGAACGCCCTCCTTCCCTGGTCTGTTTGAGACGTTAACTGACAGCACTGCATTTAATCACTGACAAGAGTCCCCCACAAAACGTGCGAGAATTCATCTGGATATTAAGAACAATTTGTGAATCTGATGAGGAGTTTTCTCTAAGAACAACCTGAAAAGAAATAAGAAGAACTTAAGATGATGATGATGCTGCGTGTGGTTCAGTGTCTCTTAAGATGATGATGCTGCTGCGTGAGGTTCACTGTCTCTTAAGATGATGATGCTGTGTGAGATTCAGTGTCTCTTAAGATGACGATGCTGTGTGAGGTTCAGTGTCTCTTAAGATAAGATGATGATGCTGCGTGAGGTTCAGTGTCTCTTAAGATGATGATGCTGTGTGAGGTTCAGTGTCTCTTAAGATGATGATGCTGCATGTGGTTCAGTGTCTCTTAAGATGATGATGCTGCATGTGGTTCAGTGTCTCTTAAGATGTGATGCTGCGTGTGGTTCAGTGTCTCTCAAGATGATGATGCTGCATGAGGTTCAGTGTCTCTCAAGATGATGATGCTGTGTAAGGTTCAGTGTCTCTTAAGATGATGATGCTGTGTGAGGTTCAGTGTCTCTTAAGATGATGATGCTGTGTGAGGTTCAGTGTCTCTTAAGATGATGATGCTGCATGAGGTTCAGTGACTCTTAAGATGATGATGCTGCATGTGGTTCAGTGTCTCTTAAGATGTGATGCTGCGTGTGGTTCAGTGCCTCTCAAGATGATGATGCTGCATGAGGTTCAGTGTCTCTCAAGATGATGATGCTGTGTAAGGTTCAGTGTCTCTTAAGATGATGATGCTGGGGGGTCCGCGGTGGCGTAGCGGTCTAAGCATCGGCTTGGTGTCGATGCAGTTGCCCACTGGGGACTGGGGTTCGCGCCCCGGTCTCGTCAGATCCGACTATGGCCGGACTCGATGAAGCAGCAATCATTGGCAACGCTGTCTTCGGGAGGGGGGCGGAGTCGGCTTGTGTTCGTCATGTGAATGCGTCTCTGTGTGTGTCGGAAAAACAGTGGTTCGGCTTGGATTCGCCTTGTCACGAAAGTGGGGAGGCGCTTTCCTTCGAGACTGCCGGCCGGAGAGATGCAGTTGGCGAACGCATGCAATACGAGGGTGGGTGTTTGAATTAAAATAGGGATCAATTGGCCACTAAATTGGGAGAAAAAAGGGAAAAATCAGAAATAAATTAAAAAAAAAAAAAAGATGATGATGCTGTGTGAGGTTCAGTGTCTCTTAAGATGATGATGCTGTGTGAGGTTCAGTGTCTCTTAAGATGATGATGCTGCATGAGGTTCAGTGTCTCTTAAGATGATGATGCTGCGTGTGGTTCAGTGTCTCTTAAGATGATGATGCTGTGTGAGGTTCAGTGTCTCTTAAGATGATGATGCTGTGTGAGGTTCAGTGTCTCTTCTTTTCGTCTCTTCTTCTGATCCAGCTATTTGAGTCAGTAGAGGACTGATATCTGATCTTGGTTTGGGATCAGTGCATCCCTGCTCTAGACCTCTAAACACATCCTCCATGTGCCCTGGTACACTGCCTGTCTCTGTGTTTGGAGTCGGTGAGGCATTTGACGACTTGACTGGTTCAGTCTGGTTTGACTGAAAGCTGCTGAGAGAAAACACCTCCAACATTGTGTCGCCCCAAGCGGCGAGAACTAATATCTCACCAAAACACTCAACATAATCACTCAACACAAAGAAAATTCAATGGGTTTTCTTTTTTTGGTTGCCACGTGTCCTTCTTTGGCTGATGTTCAACCATATATGGTGATTTCCTGTGAAAGTGGGGGGGGGCATTACCTTGAGGACAGCTGAGGTGTTGACATGGACCAACCGGACTTCAGAGAGAATAGTTTTCCACACCTCTGACTCCACCTCCCTGTTTGAGATGTCCTAAAGAAACACAAACATGCTAAACCAACCACAATCTGTCATCCACCCCTCTGAATCCCACCTAAAGGTCAGCGGTCAGGCTCACCACTCTCCACAGGTTCTGCACTGCCATAGAAACATTGAAATCAATGTATCCCGATATCTCCTGGGCATAAGGGCTCATGGGAGCTGCTACATCATGGCTGCCAAACACACACACACACACACACACAGGTTAAGACACTATTCAAGAAGTTACGGAGATGAAAACAACACACTTCTTATTTCAAGTAGTTACCATGGTTACCTATTGAGGAAGCGGGAAGTCATGCCATGGAGGAGTTGGATGACGTCCCCATGACGAACAGGGCGGGGCGGACGACTCACCACCAACTCCTGTCTGAAAGAGAGAGAGAGAGAGAGAGAGAGAGAGTGAAAAAGTGAACGAGTATAGCGTGAACATGTAGTCGACTTTACGTTTTGTCAGGTGTGTTACCATTATGAGATAATACAGTGAAGAATTTGGATTGATTTGAGACGTTCACTGGCGCTCAAGGTGAAATGTTGGCAGTTAGACCTACTGCAAGCATGTTTCAAACCTGTGCAGGTGGGTTTTACTGTAACACGAACGACACCACTGGTGGCCCAGAGGGGGGAGAAACAACACATCTAAACTCAACAGCATGCTCTGGAAACGGGTCGGGAGGAATGTACAGTACATGTCACTTTCAGCGAAGAAGCTGAAACACACAAAACACCAGTATGCTGCAGTAGCAGAGGAAAGCAAAGCCCACCGCCATCACAACGCTCCTACTGCAGTGGTTATCACGCCACCACTGGTGAGGAGTCAACAGTGCAGCTTTCAAATGTAGGTCAGTTGTGGAAAAGTCATGCGAATTTAAAAATGTGCTCTAACTTTTTCAGAGCTAGATAGAAAGACCTGCCAGTTCTGGGTACTGCAAAATCCCATCAAGTCCCCCTCACCTTAAAATGTGAACTGAACATTGTGTGTGCGTGTGTGTGTGTGTGTGATCTTGTACTTCCAAAGTCACCTTGTCAAGCATGGACTTATCAAGAACAAGACTTCATGACTGGAGCGCTTGGTATTGTGAAACACCCTATATCCTCTCTTTGCGTGTATGAAAAGGAATAGTGCCATGGGCAGCACGGAGGCCCAATGGTTAGCACTGTTCCTCACAGCAAGAAGGTCCTGGGTTCGAACCCCAGGCCGTCCCAGGTCCTTTCTGTGTGGACTTTGCATGTTCTCCCCATGTCTGTGTGGGTTTCCTCCGGGTGCACCGGTTTCCTCCCTCCATCAAAAAGACATGCATGTTAGGGTTAATACTCCTGCCTGTGCCCCTGAGCAAGGCAATGGAAAGAACTGGAGTTGGTCCCTGGGTGCCGCAGCTGCCCCCTGCTCCTAGCTACACAGCTAGGATGGGTTACATGCTGAGGAAATTTTATTTATATGTACAACTTGACTAATAAAGAGAATTCTATTCTGTTTTATGATACCTGCCCATCTGTCCTCCCACTGGTTCCCATGGTGATCTATCTGTTTCCATAGTAACCTCCCATCTGTTGAAAAAGTAACGCACCTGCCTGGGTCTTTGATAATCCACCAGTTGTTGACATCTTTGAAGGGATAACAGGTGACCTGCTGCTGGTGAGAGCTTCCTCTCCCATTCTCATACCTGCACACACACACACACACACACACACACACACACACACACACAAACAGTGTTGAAAACAGAGTAGTCATGAGAAGTCAGAAGTCATCAGTTGTCTGAATGAAGGACACAAAGAAGAAAGCAAGAATCCAACAGCCTCAAGACCTGATTGGTTATCTGTAATGGTTTCCCTAACGTGGAAGTGCCTGATTGGCTAGTTGTGTTGTGGCAGTACCTGATTGGCTAGTTGTGTTGCGGTGGTACCTGATTGGCTAGTTGTGTTGTGGCAGTACCTGATTGGCTAGTTGTGTTGTGGCAGTACTTGTTTGGCTAGTTGTGTTGTGCTGTGGCAGTACCTGATTGGCTAGTTGTGTTGTGGTGGTACCCGATTGGCTAGTTGTGTTGTGGCGGTATCTGATTAGCTAGTTGTGTTGTAGTGGTACCTGACTGGGTAGTTTTGTTGTGGCGGTACCTGGATGGCTAGTTGTGTTGTGGCGGTACCTGATTGGCTAGTTGTGTTGTGGCGGTACTTGATTAGCTAGTTGTGTTGTGGTGGTACCTGTCTGGGTAGTTGTGTTGTGGCGGTACCTGAATGGCTAGCTGTGTTGTGGTGGTACCTGATTGGCTAGTTGTGTTGTGGCGGTACCTGATTGGCTAGTTGTGTTGTGGCAGTACCTGATTGGCTAGCTGTGTTGTGGTGGTACCTGATTGGCTAGTTGTGTTGTGGTGGTACCTGATTGGCTAGCTGTGTTGTGGCGGTACCTGATTGGCTAGTTGTGTTGTGGCGGTACCTGATTGGCTAGCTGTGTTGTGGCGGTACCTGATTGGGTAGTTGGCTTTATGGGAGTGTAGCCAGCACGGGACTGGCTGAGAAGCGACGCTTCTTAAAGTCACCTGACTGCCATAGGCCACTTCTAATGGCTGACCCTGTGTTATCCTAGAGAGACCACCCTTCATACACACACACACACACACACACACACCACAAATGACTCCAGTAAGACACAGATGAGGTGTGTTTGGTCAGTGTGAACACACAACACTACATGACATGACATGGACATGGTGGATGTGTGTGTGTGTGCTTATCTGTTGTGTTGCACTGCTGTGGGCCGGGTGAAACAAAATGTTGTTTCTTTTGTGTATGCAAGTTACATGATAGAAATGACAACACGCTGTTCCTGATCCTGATGAAAGTAACTTTTCAATTCCATTTGAAGGCATTTTCACAGGTGATGAGAGTGCATGTGATGAGAGTGCATGTGATGTGAGTGCATGTGATGAGAGTGCATGTGATGAGAGTACATGTTGTAACTTAATAGATTACATGATTGAGATTGATATTAATATAAAGACGTTTTCGGTTTATATCCATCGTCCTGCCATTATTTTGAAGGTAGTTTATACTATACTTTTTTGGTGCCGAAACGCGGGAGTATGAGCTTTGTGGATGCTAACAAAAACGCAGCTGCAGCTGCTGAAATGGCCGAAGACAAACTTCGGAATGAAATGGAAAGAATGAGACGAAAGCGGGGTACCACCAGAGGTGCTACTACACGAGTTGTGAATCAGATTGACTTGGAAATGGTCAAGCCAAATCCGGATACTGATCACTTGACTTTATTGGATGTACTGGGCGTTAAGGAGGACAGTTTGTTTGACCTCGACCATGGAATAGAATGGTTAACTACATTGGATGACTTGAAGGCTGAGATTGAAACCACGGAGCAGTACAGGGAGCGCGTTATCATGACAAGGAGCCGTGCACAACGCATGATAAGGAGCAGCGAAGAACTGAACCCAACGGCAGCACCACAGAGGGTGAGCGATGCTAATTCTAATGACTCGGCTAGATCGTCAGCACAGAGACAATCAGTAAAGCTACCAAGGTTGGTCACTGACAAATATAATGGAGATGTCAGTATGGGGCAGGAATTTTGGAGCCAGTATAAGACTGCTATTCATAAAAATTATGCACTGTGCAATAGAGAGAAGTTCACTTACCTGAAAACCTATCTTACTGGACCAGCTGCAAAGGCAGTAGAAGGACTGACCTTAACAGATTATAATTATGATAGCACAATCACTTTGCTACAAAGTAGATTTGGAAGGAAGGATCTAGTGATTAGCGCTCACATGTCAAAGCTACTCAATCTAACTCCTGCGAAAAAAATCCTCTGACGTGAATGCATTGAGGCAGCTATATGATGAATGTGAAATTCAGATTGGGAGCTTGGAGTCACTGGGTGTAGTGTCAGAAACCTACGGAAGCCTACTATGCCCAATCTTACAGCAGATGATTCCAGATGACATAGCTCTTGAATATAGTTGTCAGAGGGGAGTGGATGATGAATGGAAGGTGTCTGAGATTAACAAATTCCTACAGAAGGAGGTTCAGAGCAGGGAAAGGGCACTACAAATGACAAAATCATCCAACCAACAGAAATCAGAGCACAAGCCATAGAAACAGGCATGCTCATCCAGTGAAGCGAAAATCAAAAGACCTAGCATGCAATCTGCTGCTGCCCTGCATACAGCCAGCCAGAAGATACACAACTGTTTATTCTGTGACAGTGCAGACCATAAATCAGAACAGTGCCCAGACCACAATGTCGCTGAACGCAAAGACAAACTAAAGAAAATGGGAAGATGCTTTGTATGCTTAGGATAGAAGCACATTGCCAAATTCTGCAAGGTGAAGGATGTATCATGTGCAACATGTGGAAGGAGACATCACATTGCTGTGTGCACTGGCAAGAAAGATGAGGAGCAGCCCCCCACCGCTTCTGAATATGATGTTGTTTCCTCAGTCATTCCTCATTCAGTGAAGATGAAACCGGACGGACAGAACATTGTGCTGCTACAAACAGCTAAAGCATGGGTGGAAGGCCCAGGGGGCAGGAAGATAGCTCGTTGCTTACTAAATGGAGGCAGTCAGAGGAGCTTCATCCTGAAGTTACCAGTAATCAGACAAGAGACACTTGACACTTGAACCAGTTTTGGAGCTAGAAAGATACAGTAAACTGAAAAGAGTCTTTAAAGTGACTGCCTGGATTAAGAGATTCATAGCCAATGCTCGAATGAAAACAAAGACACAAGGAGAACTGACTGCTGATGAGCTCTTTGAGGCAGAAAAGTACTGTATCAAAGTAACACAACAACAGAGTTTCAGTCAGGAGATCAAACTACTGAAGGCAGGAAAAGACCTATACAATGACTGTAAAATCAAGAAACTCAAACCATTCCTGGATGAACATGAACTACTCAGCATGGGAGGAAGACTACAACAATCCAACGTCACCTTCAGAGAGCAGCACCCATGGGTTCTGCCCAGCAAACACAGATACTCAGAAATGCTGATACAGTACCACCATGAGAAGGTGATGCATTCAGGAGTGAGGGACACTCTAGTACAAGTAAGAGAGAGATACTGGATCTTGCGCACTAGACAGCTAGTCAAGAGTGCTGTGGCAAGATGCCCAGTCTGCAAGAGATTCAAGGCAAAGGCCAGATGGCAGATCACTGTGCCCCTCCCGAAAGACAGAATAACTGAATCCCCACAATTCGAAGTCGCAGGTGTGGATTTTGCAGGACTGCTTTATGTGAGGGCAGATGGATCTGTAAAGAAGCCATACATTGCACTGTTCACCTGTGCTGTAACCAGGGCAGTACATCTGGAACTGGTCTCAGATCAGTCAACAAAGACATTCCTGTTAGCTCTGAAAAGATTAATCTCTAGAAGAGGATTATGCAAGGTAATCTACTCGGATGATGCAAAAACATTCAAGAGAGCTGATCAGGATTTGAAAGAGCGTGGAAAGCCATCAAAGATCCTCAACTGTTGGAGTTCTTCTCGGAAAGGGGCATCACCTGGAGCAGCATTTCCCAACCCAGTCCTCAAGGAACCCCTATCCTGCAGATTTTCAATGTAACCCTGCATAGGTATCCCTGCTTGTACTTAGTCAACCAATCGTCTCACAGCACTTAATTATGCAAGGTGTGCAACATCTGACATAATTCATTGCTGATTGGTTGAATAACTACAAACAGGTACCTATTCAGGGTTGCAAAGAAAATCTGCAGGATAGGGGTTCCTTGAGGACTGGGTTGGGAAACACAGACCTGGAGGTTCATAGCCGAGTGAGCAGCCTGGTGGGGTGGATTCTGGGAGTGGCTCGTCAGATCAGTAAAAACATGCCTGATAAAAGTTCTCGGAAGAGCTTCACTCAACTATGAAGAGATGTGCACATTCCTGACAGAGGTTGAGGCTATCCTTAACCCTAGGCCTCTGACATTTGTGCACAATGAAGTGGACGAACCACAACCACTGACCCCAGCCCACTTCCTGGTGGGTAAATGACTCACATCTCTACCGCCCAAGCCATTCCCGGCTGACACACAGCATCCAAATGCTAAAAAGGAAGAGATCACCTGAAGATGGAAATACAGACAGACACTCACAACCAGTTTCTGGAATAGCTGGCGTAAGGACTACCTATTGGATTTGAAGTCAGCACGTCGCTGTGACACACCGCCGCCCACCCCTTTGAAAGTGGGTGACGTTGTACTCATTGGAGAAGATAACACACCCAGGCAAACCTGGAAACTGGGAAGAATCAAAAAACTGTTTCCAGGCCGAGATGGTCTTGTTAGGTCATGCTCAGTTCGCACTACCTCAGGGACTTTGTTGAGACCTATTTAGTTACTATATAGTTTGGAGATTTAGATGAACAAAGTAGTTCATCGGGGGGGGGGGGTGTTTTAATAGATTAATAGATAACATGATTGAGATTGACTGATGGAAATTCATTGAAAGCTGTTCATGTTATTTACAGTATTTATATTATTTACAATTAAATGGAAAGTGTTAAAAATATATCTTATTTGTATTACGTTTGATATATTGGAGATGCATTTGTGTTGGCTTAGTTAAGATACTGTTAACAAACGACGACTACCAGAATGCTTTGCGAGAAAGTGGACGCCAACCATGCTATGAGGACACCCGTTCTGTTCGGACAAAGCAATGCCAAGTGAAAATAAGTTTAGCTCTCGAAAGTTGTAATGTTTTGATTGATTGCACCACCCTTTTTAATATAAAGACGTTTTCGTTTTATATCCATCGTCCTGCCATTATTTTGAAGGTAATTTATACTACAGTGCATGTGATGTGAGTGCATGTTATGAGAGTACATGTGATGAGAGTGCATGTGATGAGAGTGCATGTGATGTGAGTACATGTGATGAGTGCATGTGATGTGAGTACATGTGATGAGAGTGCATGTGATGTGAGCACGTGATGTGAGTGCATGTGATGTGAGTACATGTGATGAGAGTGCATGTGATGAGAGTACATGTGATGTGAGTGCATGTGATGAGAGTGCATGTGATGAGAGTGCATGTGATGAGAGTACATGTGATTAGAGTACATGTGATGTGAGTGCATGTGATGTGAGTGCATGTCATATGAGTGCATGTGATGAGAGTACATGTGATGTGAGTGCATGTGATGTGAGTGCATGTCATATGAGTGCATGTGATGAGAGTACATGTGATGAGAGTGCATGTGATGAGAGTACATGTGATGAGAGTGCATGTGAGCAGGGCTGCAGGCTGCTGGTCCACTGGTGGTCGACATGCTCTCGTCTGACCACATCAGTACTGGTCAGTCACCAGTGTTAAGGCTTTCACACACAACGCGACAACAGCAGCCCTGCACGTGCGTGGCCAGTAGCAAGAGGCAGCCAGCCAGGCACAGCAGGCAACGATAATATAAAATAAAATGAATAACATCCATCCATCCATTATCCATCCATTATCCATCCATCATACATCTGTCATCCATCCATTATCCAAACAACTTATCCTGCTCTCAGGGTCGCGGAGATGCTGGAGCCTATCCCACTAGTCATTGGGCGGCAGGCGGGGAGACACCCTGGACAGGCTGCCAGGCCGTCACAGGGCCCACACACACACACACACACACACACACCTAGGGACAATTTAGTATGGCTGATTCACCTGACCTACATGTGTTTGGACTGTGGGAGGAAACCGGAGCCGCCGGAGGAAACCCACACAGACACGGGGAGAACATGTAATCTCCACACAGAGGATGACCTGGGACGACCCCCAAGGCTGGACTACCCCGGGGCTCGAACCCAGGTCCTTCTTACTGTGAGGCAACTGCGCTAACCACTGCGCCACCGTGCCACCCATAAAATATAGATAATATAAAATATAAAAATTAAAATATAGATAATATAAAATATAGATAACGTAAAATATAAAAATTAAAATATAGATCATATAAAAGATAGATCATATAAAATAAAAAAATATAGATCATATAAAATAAAAAAATAAAAATACAGATAATATAAAATATAGATAACATAAAATATAGATCATATAAGATATAAAAATATAGATCATATAAAATATAAAAATAAAGATAACATAACATATAAAAATAAAAATAGATAATGTAAAATATAGATAATATAAAATATAGATGATATAAAGTATAAAAATAAAAACAAAGCTGATGATGAAGATGTCCCGCTAGACGTTGTGAAAGCACCGCCTGTCTTGCTGTGTGCTGTGAGCCAGATGTGGGCAGCTGTCAGGCCAGATGTGGGCAGCTGTCAGGCCAGCTGTGTGTGATAGCTGCTCTCCTTTCATCAGGACAACAGCGCCACCTCAGCAGCCTTCCAGCATTCAGCCATGATGCTCTGCAGCGGGAGGGACAGGCTAGCCGGGAAGACAGGGTTTACATCAGGTTTCAGCTCTTGATTAAACCCGTGTCTGTTCCGGGACAGGGTTCTCCCCTGCAGCTGATGTGTTGGACAAATGTTCTTTTTAAAAATGGACCGGGCTTTGTGTTTTCAGAGGAGAAGCTATTTAAGTTAAGAGTCTACTTTGTGTTTTTGATCTCTATATTCAGATCACACAGTGCAGGCTAGAACAATACTGGAGGGTCCTGTTTACTATGAGTCAAGTAAGACAGTAGAACAACCCTGTTTCAAGAATTTTCTTGACTCACCGGATTATTTTGCTCCTTATTTGTTAGCACTTTCTCCACAGTTGAGTGTTTCTTTTAACGAAGTTATTTATATATATCTATATATATATATATATAGATATATATAGTAGCGGAATAAATGGGCAGAATTCACCATGATGGGTTAGCGTTCTGGGTTAGGTAGACACGGACCCTTTAAGAAAGGGTTCCCGGTTGACAGGGTGGAGCTAGGAGGTGGACTGCTGGAGCAGCACCATGTTCATCGCATTGTGATTTTGTACGAGAATAAAGACACGCGTTCGTGTAGTCAGTGAGAGAAACTGTCCGTCTCTACTTTCCTGCAGTTTCCACATTGGTGACCCTGACGTTTGTCTGCTGGACGTTTCCAGAGACAACTCTTCATGGACATGACGACTCATGCAGTTTCTCTCAAGCTGCCAGAGTTCTGGGAGTCGTCCGCCTCGGCTTGGTTCGCCCAGACAGAAGCGCAAAATACTATGATGTGGTGTCGGCTCTCGGCAGTTCAACAGCAACCAGAGTGTGGTGAGCCTCCTCACAAATCCTCCTCCTCCGCAGCAGCAGCAGCAGCAGCAGCAGGATAAATACGAGACACTCGAGGCTCACCTGTTGAACCTTCTGACGCTGAGCGGGCCAGCCGGCTCAGGTCTCGGTGACAGTAAGCCGTCTGAACTTGTGAGCAGGATGCTGGATCTCCTGGGAGAGCACAAGCCCGACTTCCTCTTAATCCAACTGTTTCTGCGACCGCGGCCTTCTCAGGTACGGGCTGCTTTAGCCAACACAGCCGTCATTGACTGTTGTGCTGTGGCCGAGGAGGCTGATAAGTTTTTGCTGGCTGCTCAACAGCACTGCGCCGCCGTGTTTTTTCCTGCCCAAACGTTTCCACCATGGCCTGGAGACACAACAGTCACCGCTGCAGCAGCAGCAGCTCCTCACTGGCGGCAGGACCACAGCCTGGGTTTTTACCACGCAAAGTTTGGACCCAAGGCCAAGCGGTGCCGATCTCCATGCAGTTTCAGCGCGGCGGGAAATGCCGGGGCCAGCGCTCAGTAGTGGCCGTGTGCGTTGGCCAAACTGGCAGGCTGCTTTTCATCCACGATACCATTTCTGAACGGCGGCTCCTGTGCGACACGGGCGCGCAGAGGAGCGTCCTGCCCGCATCAAGAGTTAGACATCCTGTCCTGCGGATATGCCCCCCCCCCATGGAAGCTGCTAACGGCAGCCCCATCCACACTTACGGCACTAGGTACGTGGAGCTGTGTTTTGGACGACAGCGGTTTGGTTGGGACTTTGTCACGGCAAAAGTGGCCGTCCCCCTCCTCGGCGTGGATTTCCTACGTGCCTATGGGCTGCTGGTGGATGTCAAAACCTGCCGCTTGATCGACGCTGTGACTTTCTGCTCGTATGGGTGTACTCTCAGCGGAGCGGACTCCATCGAACTGTCTAGCATTCTCTCTGCTACAGAAGATTTTCTCCGGCTTCTCGCCGAGTTCCCGGTCCTCACGCAGCCCACCTTCTCGTCTTCCACCGCCAAGCACGGAGTGGAGCACCACATCGCCACCACTGGCCCACCAGTCTATGCTCGGGCTCGGCGCCTCGACCTGGCCAAGCTCACCGCTGCTAGGGAAGAGTTCGAGAATATGGAGCATCATTCGCCGCTCCAACAGCCCGTGGGCTTCACCCCTCCACATCGTCCTGAAGCCTGGTGGCGGGTGGCGCTCATGCGGTGATTAACGCTGTCTCAACAATACAACGACACCGGACCACTACCCAGTCCCACACAACCAGGATTTTTCCACCCACCTGGCTGGAAAAGTCATCTTTTCCAAAGTGGACCTTGTCCATGGATGCCATCAGGTTCCCGTCCACCTGCTGGGTGTCCCCAAAACAGCGGTGATAACCCCATTTGGACTGTTCGAGTTCCTGCGCATGCTGTACATTCCAGCACCTCGTGGATTCGATGCTACGGGACCTGCCTTTTGTTGTCGCCTATTGAGATGACATCCTTGTCACCAGCACCTCCAAAGCGGAACACCTGTCCCACCTCTGGACTCTTTTCGAGTGGCTCAGCCAGCACAGGCTGATCATCAATCCAGCCAAGTGCCAGTTTGGGCTGACCACCATCAACTTCCTCGGATACCGAGTCACCAAAGACGGGGCAGTACCCCTCCCATCAAAGGTGGGGAGGGGTGAAGAGGCGACAAGCAGGGGCAGGGGTAGGGAGGTCAAGAGGAATGGGGAGAAGAGGGGCCGGAGTCGGTGCTGCCAAGTCAGATGCAGGGGACAGTGATTTGTTGATAGCGGTGATTTTGTCTGCAAAAAATTGGGAGAAATGAGTTGCACTGTTCAGCAGTAGAGTTGGAGAGGGCATCGGCACGGGGCTTGAGGAGGTTGTTTACAGTGGTGAAGAGGGTGCGGGGGTTGTGGTTGGAATCATTAATGATGGTGGAAAAATAGGCAGACTTGGCGGCGGTGAGGGCATCTTTGTAGGCAGAGAGGTGGAGGTTGTGGGCTTCTTCATGTACAGTGAGAGATGTTGTCTTGACGAGTCGTTCCAGTTGGCGGGCAGTCTGTTTCATTGTGCGGCGCTAAGGTGTGAACCAGGGTGCAGAGGTGTTGAAGGAGACTGTTTCTGTTTTGAGAGGGGCCAGTGTGTTGAGGGAGACAGACAGGACGGCATTGAGGTGATTAGTAAGATCATCAGGTGAGGTAGAGGCTGGTTCCACGGGGAGAGCAGTGGAGAGCAGATCAGAGAGTTGGAAGGGGTCGATAGATATGTGGACAATATGGAAGTCAGTGGTTTAAACCTTTTTTGGAACTCGAGAACACGTGTCACCATCAATCAGAGTTTAAATAAACTGTTGGAGAGATGTGTGAGCACCAACACAAAATGTGATTTGCTGTTTGAACATGTGAGTGGTTTCAGGATGGAGATCGGTTCACACTGACGTCACAGGAGGAGCTAAGCTCAGCAGAGACCTGATCTATCACCTGACCAAGATGGCTGCCGCAAGATTTTTCCTGTACAGAGTCCCTCTGCGATCCTTTGCAATCCTTTAGAAAACAAAAGTATTTTGTCAAAGTGAAAGCACTTTTGATGTTATGGTGTCGTTTTCTTTCTATTTTTCTGGAAATCTTTGACAATTTTTGCGTTTTTTGGAGGAAGAACATTGCTGGAGACCAAGGACCACATGGAGCCTTGGTAACAGAGCAGCATTTATTAAGTCTACCCAGAAGAATTCTTTTGCCTTTTGAAACATTTTTGGAAAAGATGACGACCATTAAGAAACTAGGAGAGGAATTGGAAGAAATCAGGGAGCAACTCTCCACTATGACCGAGAACATTAACAAAGTGTTGTCTCAACAAGCCGACCTTATGGGTCTAGTGACAGAGGTTAAAGAGCTGAAGACTTCAATCAACAAGCGAAACAAGGAGATGGACGAGAGGTTTGAACTACTGGAACAAAGGCTTGACGACTTGGAGCAGTACTCCCGTGCTGATGACCTTATCATCAGTGGGTTGGCTACTAAACATCGCAGCTGTGCCAGGGCTGCAGCCACAACTACGGGTCATTTTGGGGAGGACTTCGCACCACCTGAGGAGCTGCGCACTCTAGAGCAACAAGTGGTCCAATTCATGAACAGTAAGAGTATTTCCTTAGAGAGTAAACAAATCTCAGCGTGTCACATTGTCTCACGTAAGGACAGAACCAACCCACCTGCTATAGTTGTCCAGTTTGCCAATCGAAAGGACAAGGTTGAAATGTTGAGACAGTCCAAAAAGCTTAAGGGTACTGGCGTGTATATCAATGAGCACCTGACAAGGAAAAATGGTGAAATAGGCAGAAATTGCCGTATTCTTAGAAAGGAGGCAAAATCCAATCAACATGGACAAGAAATGGAAAAGTGTTTGTTAAGCTAAAGGGTTCACCGCAGCAGGCCAAGGTGGTTGTGATACGCCACCTGAGAGAACTGGATCAATACAAGTGAAAATGACTGAAGTGTCTGAGACCTGTTTTGGGAGTATTGTTTGCTCTAATCTGATCTTGTTTTCCCTTATAAAATGTCAAGTAAAGATTCTCATATTTTTGTTGAAGATGAGAGTGACCTCTCAGAAAATGAAAATCCCCCAGTGAAGAATGACACGGACGTTTTTTCAAGTTTTTCTGAACATAATCCATTTAGCTTTGAAAATGGTATTGATCCAGAGGAAAATCTTTATGTGGATTATAACGCCAATTCTGATTATTATTCTGAGAATTTGTCTAATGTTAATTTAGAAGGTTTTTCTATCATACACTTTAACAGCAGAAGTCTCTATGAAGAAATCAAAGATTATCTAGAGTTATTAAAACATAAATTTCAAGTCATAGCCATAAGCGAGTCATGGATAACAAAGGAAAAGGGTGCTAACTTTGTGTTAGAAGGTTATGATTTTTTCAGTGGCAACAGGATTAATAAAATGGGTGGTGGAGTGGTATTTTATGTACAGAAAGACTTCCAATGTAAGGTTATTGATACCACAGAAGTTGATGAAGTCATGGAAATTTTGACAATTGAAATTCAGACTAAAAAATGTACGAGTATAGTCCTGAGTTGTATATATAGAGCGTCTGGTTCTTGTATAGAACAGTTTTTGAATACCATAGCTGATATCTTTGGGAATATATGTGACAAAACATCTTATTTTGTTTGTGGAGACTTCAATATCAATTTGTTGAGATGGAATGAACATAAACTAACGAATGATTTTTGTAATGCAATGTTTAGTTTTGGACTAAGGTCTCTCATAAATAAATAAGCCTTCTCGGATAACCAAGGAAAGCACCGCACTCATTGATAATATTTTTACCAATGTGTATGGCCCAACAACAAGTGGTTTATTCTTAAGTGATATTAGTGATCATCTTCCCGTATTTGTGATCTTGCATAGTTTAAAGGTTAAATCTCCAGCTGATGAGCCTTCTTATAAATCAGTAAGAATAAGGACTCCAGAAAGAATTGAGGCTTTAAAGGTAGACCTTGCAGACTGTAATTGGGATGAGGTGTATGTTGAGGATCCGAATTTGGCTTATGATGCATTTTTGTTTACATTTACAGTTACATAACAAGCATTGCCCTATTAGAAACTGCCGGGTGAAGGAAAAATATAAGGGAAAACCATGGATGACTAAGAGCTTGCAAAAGGCATGTAAAAAGAAAACTTTACTATACAAGAAACATTTACTACTGAGAACCAGCGAAAGTGAAGAAAAGTATAAGCTGTATAAGAATACATTGATTTCCATTATGAGAAGACAGAAGAAGGAGTACTATAATACATTATTAGAGGACAGTAAAAACAATATTCAAAAGACTTGGAAAGTTATCAATCATATTATTCGGAATAGAAGTAACAAATCACAATGCCCAAGTTATTTCTTAAATAGCTCTGGCCACACAGTGGACAGTTTACAGAATATTGTTGAGAGTTCAACAACTATTTTGTGGGTGTTGGCAGTAATTTGGTCAGCAAAATCCCAACGTGTGATGATAAACTAAATATGTTTGATAATCTCATTAAGAATAATAACAAATCTATGTTCCTTTGTGGGATTCATGAGAGTGATATCATTGAAATTGTTAGAAAACTCAAAAATAAAACGTCAACTGACATAAATTCCATTGACATGGTAATAATCAAAGAAGTCATTGATCTTATTGTAAGACCTTTGACCTACATTTGTAATCTGTCCTTTCAAAAAGGGGTTTTTCCGAATAATATGAAAACCGCAAAGGTAATACCAGTATTCAAAAATGGAGATAAGCATTGTATTGATAACTATAGACCAGTGTCCCTTCTTCCTCAATTTTCAAAAATATTAGAGAAACTATTTGCTAAACAATTGGATCTTTTTATTGATAAATATGAACTGTTCAGTGAGCACCAGTATGGGTTTAGGGGAAACCGAACGACTACATACGCAGTAATGGAGATGGTAGAAGAAATAACAAAGGCAATTGAAAATGATGAGTGTTGAGTTGGTATTTATATTGATTTACAGAAGGCGTGCGATACCATCGATCACAGCATATTATTGAGAAAACTGGAGAAGTATGGATTAAGAGGTGTAGCTTATTCTTGGCTGAAGAGTTACTTAGAAAATAGACAGCAATGTGTACAAATCAATAACACTGTTTCACAATTTAGGAAGGTCACCTGTGGTGTACCAAAGGGATCTGTGATTGGTCCGAAACTTTTTTTGCTTTATATTAATGATATTTGCAATGTTACTGATTTGTTGAAATGTATTGTTTTTGCAGATGATACAAACATGTACTGCTCTGGTAATAATTTACAGGAACTATTGTCTTCCACTGAAAGAGAGTTGAAAACTCTCAAAACCTGGTTTGATGTCAATAGATTGTCACTCAATATTAAAAAAAACAAAATTCATGGTTTTCAGGAATCGAAAAGAAATTGACAAGGATATTAAATTAAAAACATGTGATGCTGAAATTGAAAGAGAGACCGAAATTAAATTCTTAGGGGTGGTTATTGACAATAAATTAACATGGAAACAGCATGTCCAATATATAAAAGGAAAGATTTCTAAGTCAATAGCAATACTGTATAAATCAAGAAACATATTAAATTATAAGGCTTTACATATTATTTACTGCTCACTCATATTTCCTTATATATCATACTGTGTTGAAGTCTGGGGATCAGCGTATAAAACAACTGTTAATGCAATAGTTCTCTTATAAAAACGAGCCGTAAGACTTATCAATAAGGTTGACTACTATGAACATACTGACCCACTGTTTATGAAATCGCATGTTATGAAATTTAATGATCTGGTATATTACAAAACAACGCAAATAATGTATAGAACTAAATCAAATCTACTCCCAGTCACTATACAAAGGTTCTTCTCATCTCAAGAGACAAAATATGATTTAAGAGATGACTGTAAATTTACGGTACCAAAGGCTAAAAAGGAGATTAAAAGGAGACGTTTATCTGTTTTAGGTGTTTCAATATGGAACGGTGCTGATATTAATTTAAGAAGGTGTAGTACATTTCAGATTTTCAAAAGGACGGTTTGTAAAGCAATTTTCGAGGGCTATAAGTGTCCATGATTTTGTAAAGTTTTTTTGTGTTCTTTTTATTATTTTGTTTCATTATTTTTGTACAGACACTGTAACTTTATTTGGCCTTGTAAAAACTGTTGATGGGTAGCTTAATTTGTCCTAAGGGACAGGCTTAAATATAAGCATTATGCTTCTGCCTGTGCCTTTTCAGTCACTGTTTTGAGTACATTGTTTGTATCGTAAAAATTTGTTAATTATGGGCGACTGAATAAAACTTAAACTAAACTAAACTCATCAGTCCCTTTAAAAAAATGGGTGGATGACAACAAGGTGTGTGTGTGTGTGTGTGTGTGTGTGTGTGTGTGTGTGTGTGTGTGTGTGTGTGCGCGCGCGTGTGAGTATTACCTCCAGGCTGGCCTGGAATGCGCTGCTCATAAGTTGGTCATGAGGTCCACTTCGGTTCAGCAGAGTCAGGTGGATGTAGAACCAAAAAACATACAGCAGCACAGGAACTAAGAGCAAGCACACACACCGACACACACACTGCACACACACACTGACCTACAGTACAGACCCCCACACACACACACACACACACACACACACAGGAAAGCTGTTATTTTCCAAAAACATCAAGTACTTTCACAGCTCCACCCTCTCCCGTCTAATCATAGTCCTCTACTGAGCAATAAATAAGGCCTGGACTTTTGCTCGCAGGCATGTGCACAGACTTCGCGAGAGTTGCACCTGAGGCCTTAAAGATACAGTGAACTCTGACAGTATTGTCATAGAAAACATGACTAACCTCTACCCATGCAGGAAATACAGGTGCACTTTACCAGGTGTAACGTCTCTGAACATGGACAGACTCACATGACTGACGGTACGATCTCCAATCAGCTGCCAGGTATGCAGAGAGGCCACGCCCAACAGCAGCAGGTAGGAGAACAACCCCATATACTTCACCCTACAGGAGGGAATACACACTGGTTATTCAAACATGCACACACACACACACCACATCATCATCATCAGGAGCAGTGGTCACTCAGGGTCAAGTATGACTGTCCTCCTTCTAGGTCCTTGTGGGTCGTCAGGTGGGCATAGAGGCCAATCGTGGAGCCGCATATTTTGGGGCGATGTAGGCAAGGTTTTGAAGAAGTGGTTGAGGGTGTGGTTTGGGCCTTTTTGGTAACTCGCTCCCTCCCTAACCCAGCCACTGAGGATGCACAAGCCAGTGCATTCTTAGTGTCGGTCCCAAGCCCGGACAAATGGGGAGGGTTGTGTCAGCAAGGGCATCCGGCATAAAATCTTTGCCAAATCAAATATGCGGATCATAAACAAGATTTCCATACCGAATCGGTCCAGGCCCGGGTTACCAAGGACCGCCACCGGTACTGTTAACCAGCAGGGTGCCGGTGGAAACTATGCAACCGTTGGGCGAAGGAGAAGGAGAGGGGGAAGGCATGTCCAGAGGCAGCTAGCGAGGAGGAAAGGTAGGCGTGTGGAGGTGAGAGTCGGAACATTGAATGCTGGCACTGTTGACTGGTAGAGGGAGAGAGCTGGCTGACATGATGGAGAGAAGAAAGGTAGGCATACTGTGTGTGCAAGAGACCAGGTGGAAGGGGAGTAAGGCCAGGAGTATCAGAGGTGGGTTCAAACTCTTCTACCATGGTGCGAATGGAGGAGAAATGGGGTAGGGGTAATTCTGAAGGAAGAGTATGCCAAGAGCGTGCTGGAGGTGAAGAGAGTGTCAGACAGAGTGATGAGTATGAAGCTGGAAATCGAAGGTGTATTGCTGAATGTTATCAGCACATATGCCCCGCAAGTTGGGTGTGAGATGGACGAGAAAGAAGAATTCTGGAGTGAGTTGGATGACGTGGTGGAGAGGCTACCCAAGGAGGAGAGAGTGGTGATTGGAGCGGACTTCAATGGACATGTTGGTGAAGGGAACAGAGGTGATGAGGAGGTGATGGGAAGGTATGTAGTCAAGGAGAGAAATGTGGAAGGACAGATGGTGGTCGATTTTGCGAAAAGGATGGAAATGGTTGTGGTGAATACATATTTCAAGAAGAGGGAGGAACACAGGGTGACGTACAAGAGTGGAGGAAAGTGCACACAGGTGGACTATATCTTATGTAGAAGGCGACATCTAAAAGGGATTGGAGACTGCAAGGTGGTGACAGGGGAGCACGTAGCTAGGCAGCATTAGATGGTGGTCTGTAGGATGACTTTGGAGACCAAGAAGAGGAAGCAAGTGAAGACACAGCCGAAGATCAAATGGTGGAAGTTGAAGAAGGAAGACTGTTGTGTGGAGTTCAGGCAGGAGTTAAGACAGGCACTGGGTGGTAGTGAAGAGTTGCCAGATGGCTGGGCAACCACTGCAGAAATAGTGAGGGAGACAGCTAGGAAGGTACTTGGTGTGTCATCAGGACAGAGGAAGGAAGACAAGGAGACTTGGTTGTGGAATGAGGATGCACAGCAAAGTATACAGAGGAAGAGGTTGGCAAAGAAGAAGTGGGATAGTCAGACAGGAGTACAAGGAGATGCAGTGTAAAGCAAAGAGAGAAGTGGCAAAGGCAAAGGAAAAGGCGTATGGTGAGTTGTATGACAGGTTAGACACTAAGCAAGGAGAAAAGGACTTGTACCGATTGGCTAGACAGAGGGACCGAGCTGGGAAGGATGTGCAGCAAGTTACGGTGATCAAGGATAGAGATGGAAACGTGCTGACAAGCGAGGAGAGTGTGTTGAGAAGGTGGAAGGAGTACTTTGAGGGGTTGATGAATGAAGAAAATGAGAGAGAGAGAAGGTTGGATGATGTGGGGATAGTGAATCAGGAAGTTCAGTGGATTAGCAAGGAGGAAGTGAGGGCTGCTATGAAGAGGATGAAGAGTAGAAAGGCAGTTGGTCCTGATGACATACCTGTGGAGGCATGGAGATGTTTAGGAGAGATGGCAGTGGGGTTTTTAACTAGATTGTTTAACACAATCTTGGAAAGTGAGAGGATGCCTGAGGAGTGGAGAAGAAGCATACTGGTACTGATTTTCAAGAAATAAGGGCGATGTGCAGAACTGTAACAACTACAGAGGTATAAAGTTGATCAGCCACAGCATGAAGATTTGGGAAAGAGTAATAGAAGCTAGGTTAAGAGGAGAGGTGATGATCAGCGAGCAGCAGTATGGTTTAGACTGTTACGCCACCTGGATGCCAAATGAGGCTGTTTTTGAGGGCAAAGCCCACACCGTGGCTCCTCAGCTCACCAGCTGCTTTTCCTTTCCAGAAAAAAAGTGTAACCACCCTTCTCCCCTTTCAGCTGTCCTTGGTGGGCCAATCGGGTTTCAGAGTGTGCCAATATCAATCCGGAATCTTCTCAACTCTCCGGTGATGATGGCAGTCGACCTGAACGGCAGTTCAGGTAGATTGCTGGATTGATTGTCCATGAGGGTTCGTATGTTCAAGGCTCCAAAATTCACGAGTTTCTGTTTCTGACCACGTGGTGGTGATCTCTCTGGATGCGGTGGTCCAGACAGGAGGCATAAGGGAGACTATGTTTAGGGCATCTTTTCTAGCTCCCTCCACAACTGAGGTGAGCAGAGTAGATCCTGAATAGGGCTGCTCGGTCGTAGGTGCAGCAGCCAAGAAGCCCCTCTGCCTCAGTCCCAGGGTTTAGTGACTGATCATACATCCACCACCTGTGTGCCAGGTTGTGGTTGCCAGACTTCATCATCATCTTCATCACTGTTCTGTCCCCATCACCTCTTCCTAATTGCCACAAGGCTTTGAACCTGGCTGTTTATGGGTTGATCCTTGTGGGAGGACGCTTGACAGCTTTTATGTGGAAAGGCTAATGCGCCTGCAGCCACCACACGGTCTTTGACAAGGGGTGGCCAGAGTCAAATGACATGGAGAACAAAGACGATTGGGGACCACCCTCTGTTGCAGGCTTCATCCACCTTCACCAGCATTGGGACCTGAAGACATCTTCCACCAGTTCTGCTGTTGAGGTCTTTGTTGGATTGCGCTTCATCTGGAACCTCCTTCTTGACCTATCCGCCTTGGGTGACCCTACCAGGAGCCAAGCTCCGGACGGCATAGCTCTTGGGATCATTAGTACATGCAAGCTTTTCCACCACGACAAGGTGGTGATCCAGAACGATCTCTCACACACACACACACACAAAGATAAAAACCAAACAGACTCACCCAACAGCTCCAGCACAGGACGCTCCACTCAGTAAGAGCCAGAAATATCTGAAGCAGGAGCTAGAGAGATGAGAGGAGAGGAAGAACAAGTGGTTCCTATTATGAATCAATCAATCAACCAATCAAGTTGCATAATGACTAAAAAGCTCAAAGGCTTAGTTGATAAATCAAAGTCCCATCTCTCCATCCTCTCCACCTGTGCAAGTTAGCACTGAGCTAATTCTCAACTAATAATCACCGTTGGCCTCCTAAACAAGTGCTAACAATGCTAACTGTAACCAGAAGAGTGCACTCAGTAGAGTGCAGATCCCACCAGACCTGTCTCTTCTCTGCTGCTGGACTTCGGTGAAAAACCAGCTGAGAAGTTAGCCCTCAGTTGCGGTATAGAACAGGTTTTTCATAGGTTTTGAATCACTGCAACAACGAGGTCCTTGATCATATGGTCATAATTGTGCACAAACATCATCAGGCTGACAGGCCGAGGTGTACGAGAGATTAGCGGCAGACAGATACACACACACACACACACACACACACACGGACAGAAAATCCAGTCTTTTTCCTGCCATTATAAAACTTAAGCGAAGTGCCCAAGTTGATTGAACGGGATACAGGGAAAAAGTTTTTAATATGCAGCGCGCAAGCTAAAAAATCTACCTATAAAAACGTTTTGCCTGTCAGTCTGAGGATGTGGAGCCTCCTGGGTAGACCCTCACAGGGATGCGACCAAGTCTATTCAAGATCAAGATAGCGCTGTAGATGATCGACACGGTTCTGCGCTCTCTTGTACTTTTTCTGTTTTTGTTTCTTTGTTTAGTTTCCAGCGCCCCCTCACTGATCACATATAGCAGCGAATAACTTTCAAGCCTCCAACTGTCCACTGCATAAACTGAACACACTTTCTCACCGACTTTAACTGAACATTTACACAAAAATCTTGCCAAGCATTTGGTTGGGGTAGCTCTTTGCTGACTCCGACAAAGATGCCACAGGGGGAAGCGAGCTGGAGCACTCACTAAACTGTGACAGCAGGGATTTAGAATGGCGCTCCTGTCAATCCACCTGGTGAATGTCTGCTCTCTGGCCAACAAGACGGATGAACTGCTACTCCTAAACGGAAAACACTCAGATATTTCCGGATCTGTCGCCCTGTGTCTCACTGAAATCTGGCTTAGTGAGCCTATCACGGACAGTACACTTCATCTGCTGCAGTTCCAACTCCTCCGGGCAGACCACAATACGGAGCTATCAGGAAAAAAAATGGGGTGGTGGCATATGCTTCTACATAAACGATGGTTGGTGTACGGATGTCACAGTGTTGAAGAAATCATGCAACCCTCACTTAGAGACCTTTATCACTGACTGTAAACAATTCTATTCACCAAAGGAATCTCCATCATTTATTCTGGTCGGTGTCTATATCCACCCCAGACCTGTGTTAAAACACCCAGATGATCACATTACACACATGGATTCTGGTCAGTGTCTATACCCACCCCAGACCTATGTTAAAGAGGTATTAAAACAACTGGATGATCAAATTACACACATGGATTCCTGGCTGCCCCCCGAATGTAATAATCCCAATTATTACTATAGTAATACTAATAATTATTATAATACTTATACTACATTACATTTACATTACAGTCATTTAGCCAATGCTTTTATCCAAAGCGACTTACAATAAGTGCATCATTTAACGTAGGAAATCGTGAGAACTACTAGTCATCAGAGGTCATAAGTGCATCTTCTCTCTAAACAAGCATCTAAGAGCAAAACCAGTGCTAAAGTAAAAGCACAAGAAAGATATTTTTTTTTTTAATTAGTGAATACAATAAGTGGTAAGAACAAGTAACAGGGTAGTAGTTCTTGAAGAGTTGAGTTTTCAACCTGCGCCGAAAGATGGGCAGCGACTCCGCTGTCCTGACATCAGTGGGGGGTTAATTCCACCACTGTGGGGCCAAGACAGAACAGAGCCGGGACCGGGTCGATCGGCAGCAGGGGCCTCTGAGCAACGGGGCAACCAGGCGTCCCGAGGCAGCAGAGTGAAGTCGTCGGACGGGGGTGTAGAGCTTGATCATGGCCTGGAGATAGGAAGATGTTCCTTTCACTGCCCTGTAGGTTAGCACCAGTCTTAAACTGGATGCGAGCAGCTACTGGGAGCCAGTGTAGGGACATGAGAAGGGGAGTTGTGTGGGAGAACTTAGGGCGGTTGAACACCAGATGAGCTGCAGCTTTCTGAACAAGCTCCAGAGGTCTGATGGCCGACGCCGGGGCACCAGCAAGGAGGGAGTTGCCGTAGTCCAGCCGGGAGATCACCAGAGCCTGGATGAGCACCTGTGCCATCTTTTCGGTGAGGAATGGGCGAATCCTCCTGATATTATAGAGGAGAAATCTGCAGGAGCGAGCAACCACGTTTGCAGCAAACGACAGTTGGTCGTTCAGCATCACACCCAGATTCCTCACAGTCCAAGTTGGCGTCACCACGGTGTTGTCAATGGTGATGGCCAGGTCTCGGTGCGGGCAACCTTTCTCCGGGAGGAACATCGGCTCTGTCTTGTCCAGATTGAGCTTCAGGTGGTGTGTCGCCATCCACTCCGACAGATCAGTCAAGCACGCAGCAATGTGTGTCTCTACTTGTGTGTCAGAGGGAGGAAGGAAAAGATCAGCTGGGTGTCATCAGCAAAACAATGGTAAGAGAAGTCATGCGAGCGAATAACAGAACCAAAGGATATCGTGTAGAGGGAGAACAGGAGAGGACTCAGAACCGAACCTTGTGGAACGCTTGTAGTCAGTCTGTGAGGCTCCGACACAGATCCCCTCCATGTCACCTGGTAGGAGCAACCCGTCAGGTAGGATGCAAACATTGAGAGTGCAGAGCCTGTGACACCCATCCCCTCGAGGGTAGAGAGGAGGATCTGGTGGTTCACTGTGTCGAACGCAGCTGACAGGTCCAGGAGTATCAGGGCAGAGGAGAGAGAGTTTGCTCTCGCAGAGTGCAGCGATTCTGTCACTGCAAGGAGGGCCGTCTCTCTTGAGTGACCCACCTTGAACCCAGACTGGTTGGGGTCCAGCAGATTGTTCTGTTGGCGGTACAAAGCAAGTTGGTTAAAGACAGCACGTTCGAGAATTTTGGATAGAAAGGGTAGAAGGGAAGTCGGTCTGTAGTTTTTGACGTCAGAGGGGTTAAGTGATGGTTTCTTGAGAAGGGGGGTGACTCTAGCAGTCTTGAAGGCAGATGGAAAACATCCTGCCTGGAGGGAGGTGTTGATGAGGTGGGTTAGAAAGGGAAGGAGTTTAGGTGCTATAGACTGAAGAAGAGGGGAGGGGACCGGGTCAAGGGAGCATGTGGTGGGGTGAATGGATGTGATGAGGTTTAGAACCTCATCGGGGGAGAGGGGAGCGAGGTGGGATAGGGTGGGACATGGAGAGGTGAGGGAGGGTGCAGAGGGTGGGCTAGTGCAAGGCGCGCTAACCGGGTGATGAGAAAAGGAGGATCTGATGTCGTTTACGTTCTTGTCAAAGAAGTTAGCGAAGTCATCAGGGAGGAGGTAGGAGGAGGAGGTGGGGGTTGAAGAAGTGTAGAGAAGGTTTCAAAGAGTTTCTTAGGATTAGAGGCAGAGAATTGGATTTTAGAGTGATAGAAGGCAGCTTTAGCAGCAGAAAGGGAGGAGGAGAAGGTGGAAAGAAGAGACTGGAAGTTGAGAAGGTCCTCTGGGAGTTTGCCTTTTCTCCATTTGCGCTCTGCCACTCTCAGGCTCCGTCTGTCAGTACGTGCTGAGTCGGACAGCCAAAGAGCAGGTGGAGTTGGGCGTGCAGACCTGGAGGAGAGGGGACAGCGTTTGTCTAGAGAAGAGGAGAGGGTAGAGAGAAGAACATCAGTAGCAGTTTCAGGGGGTAGGAGAGAGAAAGATTCAGGTGTAGGGAGGATAGAGGTAACAGGAAGAAAGATCAGTGGCGGAGAGAGAGCGGAGGGGACTACGGGTGGAAACCATGTGGGTAGGGGGAGGGGCTGAGGGGGAGAAGACAGGGAGAGAGAGTAGGACATGAAATAGTGGTCAGAGAGCTGGAGGGGAGTAACAGAGACAGTGTCTAGTAAAGATAAGGTCCAGCTGGTTGTCGGCCTTGTGGGTAGGAGGAGAGGGTGAGAGGTGAAGGTCAAAGGAGGAGAGGAAAGAGAGAAGAGGATCTAGCTTGTCAGTGTGGATGTTGAGGTCACCGAGAAGGATAAGTGCAGAGTCATCAACAGGGAAGTGTGAGACAAGTGTGTCAAGCTCCTCCAGAAACTCACCATGATGGTGAGTTTGACTGGATAAGAGACAGTAACAGCATGAAATTCAAAAGAGGGCGGAGAGAATTGTGAAATGGAAACAACAGTATTTCCATTTCGGGGAGATTAGCAGGCCAGTACCACCACCCCGCCTCCCAGCTCTGGGAGTGTGAGAAAAAGAGTACACATCTGACAGAGCTGCGGTAGTGTTTTCTGGCATGATCCAGGTCTCAGTTAGAGCAAGAAAGTTGAGGGAGAGCAATGATGCATAGCCTGAGATAAACTCAGCTTTCGGCACTGCAGACTGGCAATTCCAGAGCCCTCCCATCACCACTTGCTCAACGTGAGTGGAGAGAGTGGGATAGATGAGATTGGTAGGGTCACAGCGCCAAGGAGTGACCCATCATCTATGCCAGCCCCGGGAAGAGGAAAGGACAGGAATGTAAGGGAAACATGCTCTATACTAGGTCCACAAAACACAGATGACTGACCGGATCTAAAAAGAGCAGTCCTTGCTTGACGAAGTCTTGGCTTGAAAAAGTCACGCTTGCCTTTGTTCACTCTAGCCTTCATTCAACCTAGACCTGTTTACCCTCGGCTTGTTTAGCAGCAGTGATTTAAAGAACACCGATTGCTAATTGTCTGCCAGGAGTGCAGGCCACACCCTGGCCACTTAACACCCTATTGGCCAAAGAGGTACACTGAAAATAGGCTTATTGCCCAGAAACTGGTCACTTACGTAAAACTCTATCAAACCTCACACAAAACTATTAAAACTGCAAACAGCAGTTACCAAGGAATATATTTATAAGCTAAAATGATAACTAAGTCAAAACAGCTAGACAACAAGAAATATTTAAGGGCACACTAGGTGAAAAACAGCTACAGCTAGAATAAGAAGGCTACAGCTAGAATAAGATCCCACTAGTTCCCACTAGGAACCAGCAGCAGCTGATGTACAGAGAAAAGGACTAATACTCAAGCAGCTGGAATAAGACTAGTAGCAACTTATTAAGCAAGAAAGATGATACTTACTCTATTCTAGATGAACCAGCAATTCAGAATCACTCCACAAGTTAAGATGCACACTCTTATCATAACTATCATAATAATACTTATAATAAATATTATAATAATACTTATAATATATATTATTATTATAATAGTTATCATATTAATACTAATCCCAATTATCATTACATTCTCAATAGTTTGTGAGAGCCACGTACAGACACGCACGTACGTACGCACGCACGTGCACACACACACATGCGCGCACACACACGCACACACACACACACATACATGCACATGAATGTGTGTGCAACCAAACGTGTAACTCCCACGGGGATAACAAGTAGGAGAGCAAGGTTAGGGATGAAAGGTCAGAGGCAGAGCAAGGCTCAGAAAGTCACCGCTGTCTCAGCACAAATGCTGCTTCATGTTTGTGTGTTTCTGATAAGTTAGTCTCCTCTAGCAGCCATCACTTTTCATTTCACTGCACTCAGGACTTGTACTTGTGTGTACGTGAAAAATAAAACTCTTGAATCTCTTGAATCCAGGAGGCGCTGTTCTGTACTAAACATCTGGTCAGCTACATGGAATGGGCACAGAAAGCAATTTAGATTTATCCTGACAAAAAGAGAATTCTCCTGTGTTGGCTTGAGTTCACAGGTCAAAGGTCATAGCTTTTTGGAGCATATTTACTGTGGAGCAGGGGTGAGGGTCACATGATAACACTTTTCATTACCTGTTGGGGGAGTTGTGGAATCGCAGGTATGAAAAGAAAGACAGGAACAGGAGGAAGATGAGGACAGACTCCAGTAGCATCAGTCGGGACTGGACGATGAGAGAGTTCTCTGGAACACAGACACAACAACATCCTCATCCACAACACAGTAACCACAGTAACCACAGTAAACATGAGATGAACCCAAAACACATCGGATCCTGGTGGTTCTCAGTACACCGGAAGTGATGTCACACACCAGGAGGACAGTGTTCCACTTCTCAGTGAGCCATAACATTAGAACTTTAGCCCTAAATGGACTGTATTAGTATTAGTATTAGTACTTCGGTGTGAGGAGGAGTACTGCAGTACAAAAACTATGGTGTACGTACTATAACTTTATTCTAACTACTGTAATGCAAGTACTGTGGTGAAGGCAGTAGTATTGTAGGATTAGTAATGTAATGCTAGGAATAGTACTGTATTATTAATAGTGGTAGTAGTAGTGGTGCTAAGCGTCAGGCCAGGACTCCACAGTCTACACCATCTACAGGCCAGGACTCCACAGTCTATACCATCTACAGGCCAGGGCTCCACAGTCCACACCATCTACAGGCCAGGACTACACAGTCTACACCATCTACAGGCCAGTGGCCACTCTTTCAAGGATGAGAATGTGCAACATCCTTGATAGGGAGGAACGCTGGTTTGAACGGTGAGTCAAAGAGGCCATCTATGTGAAGAGGGAACGACCATCCCTGAACCGGGGGGAGGGGCTTAAGAGTACATCTGTCACCATCTTACAGTGCTGTGATTGCAACTACTCCCCAGTCCTCTGTGAATAGTACACATGGCCACTGTAACTCTAGTTAATGGTCACACCCATATGTGCATATGAAACTGATCGTTGGTTTGGGTCGTTATGCCACTGTATTGTTTATAAGGGTGGGGGTACCTGCAGTCAGTTTATAAGGGTAGGGGTACCTGCAGTCAGTTTATAAGGGTGGGGATACCTGCAGTCAGTTTATAAGGGTGAGGGTATCCACAGTCAGTTTATAAGGGTGGGGTACCTGCAGTCAGTTTATAAGGGTGGGGTACCTGCAGTCAGGTGAGACTGAAGAGGTCACTTAGATGATGATGAAACGTTTGTGTCAATAAACGTTGTGTCCAGATGAACTGATTCAACCTTCTGTGATTTTCTTACCTGGATTATTGAGCATCAAGAAATTTGGTGTGAATAGAACTGTGGTGTTAGTAGTACTGTATTATTAGGTATGTGGTGTTAGTAGTTTGTTAGTATTAGTACTGTGGTGTTAGTAGTACTGTATTATTAGTTATGTGGTGTTAGTAGTATGTTAGTATTAGTACTGTGGTGTTAGTAGTACTGTATTAGTTATGTGGTGTTATTAGTATGTTAGTATGAGTAGTGTGGTGTTAGTAGTACTGTATTATTAGTTTTGTGTGGTGTTATTAGTATTTTAGTATTAGTAATGTGGTGTTAGTAGTGGTACTATAGTACTACTATAGTACTGTGGTGTTGGTAACAGGATGGCAGTGTTAGCAGCAGTACTGCAGCTCACAGCAGTGTTGTGTATCAGTAATCAGATGAGGGGAGCAGCTGTGTGTGTACTGGTCTCAGTGTTACCCAGTAGCAGGAGCAGGGAAGCTCCCAGTGCGGCGTAGTGGGAGAATTGCAGCTCCAGCAGCAGCAGGTAAGCCAGGGGAACACACAGAGAACCACAGAGTGCCGGCACCAGCCTCAGACTCCATACACACACACCGCTGGGGTACTCTGCACGCAGGAAGACAGCAATATGTCAGTCATGTGGGGGTGGTGCTCCTGACCAATCAGAATAGGACACAGCAGCAGCATGATAGTCTGGCTGGAAGGATGACTCCATACATGTTGTATTACGGCCCACACACTGCACGACACATGCTGGCTGCATGCTGTGTATCATGTCTCATAAAGCTGAGCTTCACTAGATGCAGGCGGGTGGGGGGAGGCCGGGTTTGTGGGGCTGATGGTGCTGTCAGCCAATCACAGCTTCCAGTCAGTAAATCAACAAAAATAAACCAACAGTGAAAGACGGAGCATTTCACTGAGAAGTTGAGGTTGGTTAGAAATAATGATGAGAAATATCAATTGATGCTTTAAGTTAGAGGAACTCAAACAGATTAACTTCTGAGATATCATGGATGCTCTGGAGATGAATTTAAGTTAGAGGAACTCAAACAGATTAACTTCTGAGATACCAAGGATGCTCTGGAGATGAATCCAAGTTAGAGGAACTCAAACAGATTAACTTCTGAGATACCAAGGATGCTCTGGAGATTAATTTAAGTTAGAAGAACTCAAACAGACTAACATCTGAGATACCAAGGACACTCTGGAGATGAATTTAAGTCAACAGCAAATGTACTCTAGATGTTGTCATACTGCATGTAGGTTTATACACTGGTTACCTGCTCCTATCCTGTTCCACAGGAAGTTTCCATCAAAGCCTCCCAGGTAAGCTAGAACACACACACACACACAAACACACACACACACACACACACACACAGTGTGTTTAGACATGGATAGATACATTGGATGAATATAACAAGGAGAAATAACTCAGTAACTCACCTCCGAGGGCCAGGATCATGTGACCCAGTGGAGGTCCACTGTCATCGACGAAGAAAACCCTCTTGATATAGAGAGACACAAACTGACCATAGTAGACCTCATCAAACCTAAACACACACACACACACACACACACACACACACACACACACACACACAGTTAATCATAACAATGGTTTATTAACCAAGAGTTTACCTCTCAACGCACAATGTCACTAACCATATGAACGTACAGTGCCTTGCAAAAGTATCCAACCCCCATGACAGTCATCAGTAATTTCTGGATCATAAAAGATACTCTAGATTGTCTCCCGGAAAATGGTGGATTGCTCCCTTCGGGTTGGGGATGAGTTGCTGCCTCAAGTGAAGGAGTTTAAGTATTTCGAAGTCTTGTTCATGAGTAAGGGTAGGATGGAGTGGGAGATTGACAGGTGGATTGGTGCAGCATCAGCAGTAATGTGGACGTTGTACCGGACCATTGTGGTGAAGAAGGAGCTGAGCTGGGAGGCAAAGCTCTCAATTTACCAGTCAATCTTTGTTCCAACCTTCACCTATGGTCATGAGCTTTGGGTAGTGAGCGAAAGGGTGAGATCGTGGATACAAGCGGCTGAAATGAGTTTCCTCCGTAGAGTGTCTGGGCTCAGCCTTAGAGATAGGGTGAGGAGCTCAGACATCCGGAGGGAGCTTGGAGTAGAGCCACTGCTCCTTTGCATCGAAAGAAGCCAGTTGAGGTGGTTCGGGCATCTGATTAGGATGCCTCCTGGGCACCTTCCTTTGGAGGTTTTCCGGGCACATCCAACTGGGAGGAGACCCCGAGGTAGACCCAGAACTCACTTGAGGGACTACATGTACAATCTGGCCTGGGAACACCTTGGGATCCCCCAGAAGGAGCTGGAGGGCATTGCTGGGGAGAGGGACATCTGGAGTGCCCTACTTAGCTTGCTGCCACCGTGAATGAAAGATACTCACACATGTGTTCCTGAACAATATTATTGTTGTGAACCCATAAGCTCTAACACTTTTTATTAATAAATTAAAAAGTTAAATACAGTGCCTGCATAAGTATTCAGCCCCTTGTGCTCTGAAAGCTCCAAGTTTACACAAATGACAAATTCTTCCTAAAACAAACTCAGGTTAAGACAAGGGGACATAACTGGTGACCCCCGGAACACTGTTGGATCCACTGTCAGAAAGTGGAAGCTGCATCACACCACCCACACGCTTTGTAGGACAGGCTGTCCCTCAAAGCTCAGTGTCCGACCAAGATGTGGACTGGTGAGGAAAGCCACACATGATCCTGCAGTCACTTTGAAGGAGCTCCAGAGGTCAGTGGCTGACACTGGAGTAAATGTGCATGAGTCAACCATATCACGGCTCTCCATAAATCTGGCTTGTATGGGAGGGTGGCAAGAAAGAAGCCATTGCTCAAAACTATGCATATAAAAGCACACTTGGAGTTTGCTACCAAGCATGGGAGAGACCCAGTTAGGATGTGGGTAAGGGTTTTATGGTCAGATGAGATGAAAGTTGAGCTTTTTGGCCAAAACTCAAAGCGTTATGTGTGGTGCAAACCAAACACTGCTCATGTCCTAAAAACACCCTCCATACAGTGAAGCATGGCGATGGCAGCATAATGCTATGGGGTTGCTTTTACTCTGCAGGCACTGGGAACCTTGTTCACATTGAGGGAAGAATGGATGGGGCTAAATACAGGAAATACTGGAAGAAAACCTGTTGCAGTCTGCCATAAAACTGCAGCTTGGGAGAAGGTTCACCTTCCAGCAGGACAATGATCCTAAGCACAAGGCTAAAGCAACAATGGCATGGCTCAGCAACAAAAAAGGGAATATTTTGGAGTGGCCAAGTCAAAGTCCGGACCTCAACCCCATTGAAAATCTGTGGCACAGACTGAAAATCGTAGTCCAGAGGCACCGTCCCACCAACCTGCAAGACCTGTACAAGTTCTGCCAAGAAGAATGAGCAACAATTACTCCAGAAGAATGTGCAAAGCTTGTACTTACTTACCAAGAGAATCATGTCTGTTACTGCAGCAAAAGGGTACTTTACAAAGTACTGATATGTGGGGTTGAATACTTATGCAAGCACTATATTTTAGTTTTTAATTCATTTACAAAAAATCAGCAAAATATAACTTATGTTGGCTGTGGGAACATGCTGTTAGTGCTTATGGGTTCACAACAATAATATTGTTCAGGAACACATGTGTGAGTATCTTTTATGATCCAGAAGTTACTGATGACTGTCGAGGGGGTTGAATACTTTTGCAAGGTCCTGTTAAGAGAAGGTTTAGAAGATGGTTGTGAGACCAGCTATGTTGTATGGTTTAGAGACAGTGGCACTGATGAAAAGACAGGAGGTGGAGCTGGAGGTGGCAGAGATGAAGATGATAAGATTTTCACTGGGAGTGACAAAGAAGGACAGGATTAGGAATGAGTATATTAGAGGGACAGCTCAGGTTGGATGGTCTGGAGACAAAGCAAGAGAGGCAAGATGGAGATGGTTTGGACATGTGTGGAGGAGAGATGCTGGGTATATTGGGAGAAGGATGCTGAATATGGAGCTGCCAGGGAAGAGGAGAAAAGGAAGGCCAAAGAGGAGGTTTATGGATGTGGTGAGGGAGGACATGCAGGTGGCTGGTGTGACAGAGGAAGATGCAGAGGACAGGAAGAGATGGAGACAGATGATCCGCTGTGGCGACCCCTAACGGGAGCAGCTGAAAGTAGTATTAGTAGTATTAGTAGTAGTAGTAGTAGATAAATATAATGTATATGCATGTCTTGTATAATCTGTACATATATCAAACACACATGCACTCACTCACACACTCACACATACACAAAGAGAGAAAATCCACGACAGAATAATGTTAAGTGGATCTGAGCAGCAGGGCAACACAGACTCACACCACAGCTCCAGGATAAGATAGGTTGACCAGTCTGGTTGAGAAGGCCACTAACGTCACCAAAACCAGAACCAGATTAACTTCCAGCCTCACCACCAGGGGAAGCTTCAGTCGGCACAGCACAAGCATGGCTCCAGTCTGAGACCAGTTCAGCTCTGAAAACCAATAGAAATGCAGCGCAGATACAAAAATAAGGAAACACCATTAACACATGTTCAGACACTGAAGTTGGGACATGGACATTAGTAGACTGTGTGTCGACTTGTAGATGGGGGTTTGGCAATAGAAGTAACTGGACAGTGTGACGTGGACACACTGCCGCTGGATCCAGTATAATAATAGAGGGAGACTGACGTCTTACTGGCTGCTTTCCGCCTTTGGTCTGCAAATGGGAAATCTGTTCAATCTACCAGGACTCTGAATCCAGACCAGGACTCGTCCCAAATAAAACCTCAGCTCACAGGAGAGCGGTTAGGAGTCGTGTTGAAGCTGTTGCTGGGGCTGACGGTAACTGACACACGCGTGGAGCTGGAGAGGTCTGCTCTCTGCTAGCGTCGGTGAACTCAGTGTGCTCGGGTTGCTAAGCTAGCTGCTAGCGGACGGTGAAGTGACCGTCAGCTTTCTTGCGGCTCACCTCAGCAGACGGGTTCAGGCCGGAACAGGTTCGGGTTCTGATGGATTGCATTCCTTTAACCTGAATCCGGGTCGGGACCCCTCCTCTGGTTTCGGACCAACAGTTGCGTCCTCCTGCTCCGCGGAGCCTCGCACAGATCGACGTTTCCTCGCTCGACTGGAGTCTGTTGCTGTGGAGACGAGAAACCTTCTCCTCGGTACGCATGCGCAGAAACAGCGCGCGGGGTGTCAAATTCAGAATCAGGATCATGTGTATTGGCCATGTAGGGGTTTTGTTTAACTTTACGGCCAGTCATGTAAGTTAACAGGCAGTTAACAATGCAAACATAACCAGGCTTCACTTGACATACGTGCACGTATAGATGACGTAACACCACACATGGCTGGAGCACACACAGGGGCGTAGCGAATCAGCACCGGGCCCTGCTGCAAGACAGCCAAAGCTTTCAGTGTGGGGAACGACATTTGGATTTGCTGATACTGGTGCTTTTAGTGTGAATCAGCTATAACAGTTGCAGGATAATATGGAAAAACATGAAAAGAAGAAAGGTAACGTGGATTGGAGGGCATTGATGATATGGAAAGTGGAGGCGGAGAAAAGAAGCAGGCAAAAGAATAGTGAGACAAGAGGTAAGGGGGTGGGGGTGGGGGGGCAATTAATAGTTGTCCTCAGTGTTCTGTCTGCACACTGGGTCATCAGTGCTGCATTTGGGGTAGCGCTGTTCTATTGTGCTGCAATCGGTATGTGATGCCTGTGTGGTTGCTCTTGGATTGATTGGTTGAGTCTGCTGTAAGGGGTTTTGAAATGGAGAGCAAAACGAACGTTGCGCTGACGCTGATACCGAGTCATGGTGTGATCCTTCAAACATAATATTGGCGACGAAGATGGCTGATATTTCTCTTCCACCACCTGCCCCCTTTCTGCCATGGCCTGGCGAGCCTCCAATACCCTGGCCTCGCAGGTTACAGTCCTTCGAAACCTACCTCGTGGCCTGTGGGCTGAGCCAGGTGAGCGCGGCTCGGAAGTTGAGGGTCGGCGTGTGCTCGGGACGCTAGGGACCATCACTGACTATGACACAGCTGTGGGGCTTCTGAACACCCATTTCGCTGCTCCACAGAGTGCCCTCCTTCGGCGATTGTTATTCCGCCAACGACACCAACACCGACAGCGTTCTCGGCCCCGCCCACAACAGCCCTGCGGTAACTGGATCTCGGTCTCACGCGTCAAGGGCCCAGAACTGTCCAGCCCGTGGCCTGACATGCTGTAGCTGCGGTAAACAAAATTATTTTGCTAACGTCTGTCGCTCCTCCCCAGCTGGGTCAGAGAGCCACGCCCCCCAGTCTGCACCCACCATTATTCACAATGTGACCCCTGGGCCAGTGCCATTCAAATTATGCACAGTCAGCCTCAATGATGTGTGCATTCCTCTGCTGTTGGACACCGGCGCCAGCGTGTCTCTTCTGAATGTTGATACTTACAGACAATTTTTCAGTTCACTACCACTGTCCGCACCCTCAGTTGCCCTCTCTGGCTATGGTCACGCCAGAATTGATCTGGTCGGCTCTCTCCAAGTGACTGTCCGCTATGGAACCAAGCTTGTGCCCAGTGTTGTCTTTCATGTTGCCCGCCGTGAGGCCAAACTGATGGGCCTGGACCTGGTCTCTGCTCTGGGGTTCTCCCTCTTAGACACGGGGGGTCAGTAATCCTGACTGTCGCCACGCCATGACGGCAAAAATGGCCATCACTGTTTGAGGGTCTGGGCTGCCTCTCTGCCTTCGCCCATCAACCTCTCCTTGATCCTTCTGTGAAACCCATCATCCAGCCACTGCACTGCATCCCACTGGCTCTCCATGATGGGGTCTCGGCCGAGCTGCAACAACTGCTGGAAGCTGGCATCATTGAGCCAGTGGATGCTTCAGCCTGGATCTCAAACCTCGTGGTGGCTAAGAAGAAGTCGGGGGCCCTGCATGTCTGTTGTCGATCTACGTGCAGTGAATAAGGCGGTAATTCCTGACAAGTATCCACTACCCACCTCAGAAGAGCTCACAGCTCAGTTCTGTGGCTCTACGGTGTTCTCCAAGCTCGACCTCAGACAGGGATACTTACAGGTGCCTCTCCACCCCGGCAGCAGAAACCTCACAGCCTTTGTGGCATATGCAGGAGTGTTTCGCTACACCCGGATGCCGTTTGGCCTGAGCTCTGCCCCTAACTGCTTCCAGAAAGTCATGGTCTCTATGCTGGCTGGCATACCAGGCGTGGCCATATATCTGGACGATATAGTCGTACACGGGACCACCACTGAAATCCATGACAAGCAACTCAACAGGGTCTTCGCAGCCCTAGCCAAGCACAAGCTAACTCTCAATACTGAAAAATGTGTCCTCTATGCCGGCCATTGAGTTTGTGGGGTTCCGGCTGTCATCAAGTGGGATAACCCCACTCCAGTCCAATGTGGATGCCATTCAGGCCATCCCCAGAGCCCAGCTCAGCCACCCAGGTCGCCTCCTTCCTGGGTATGACAGGATACTACCTGAAGGTCCTCCCTCAGTACTCTGCCACCACAGCCCTCCTGCGCCAGTTCCTGTGTAAGGACGAGCCTTGGGTGTGGTCTCAGGCATGCAGTGACGCTGTGCGTGACCTCAAAACGCAACTGACTTCACCACCAGTGTTGGCTGACTTTGACATCTCCAGCCCCACCTTCGTGACTTGTGACGTGTCGGCCACAGCGATAGGGGCTGTGCTGTCGCAGACTCAGAACAGCATGGAGAAGCCCATCGCCTTCGCCTCCCTTGCCCTTAACCAGACCTAGCAGCAGTACTCTGTGGGTGAGTGTGAGGCATTAGCCTGCATCTGGGCCTGTGAAAGGTGCCGCCTGTACCTCTATGGCCGCTCCTTCACCCTCAGGATGGATCACCAAGCACTGACAGTGCTGCTGTCAGCATCTGGAACAGGCCACAGACCCCTCAGGCTACACTGCTGGTCTGACCGCCTCTGCCAGTACAACTTTACCCTGCAATTCACCCTGGGCAGAGACAATGTTGTGACTGGCCTGCTCTCTTGCTCCGTCTCCGCCCCAGCCCTACACACGGGCACTGACTGTGTGGAACATGACATTATTCAAATGCTACACACACCCCTCCAGGCCACTGTCTCTCTGCAGGAGTTGAAGGAAGCCTCCGAACAGGACCCTGTCCTCTCTCACCTCTGCACCTACATCCAGAATGGCTGGCCTCACAAGGTCCCAGAGGAGTTGGCTGCGTTCTCCTGAGTCAACCAGGAGCTCTCCTGCTGGAACGACACCTGTGTGGCAAACGGGCTTTGCACAGTGGTCCCAGGTGCTCTGCGTACGCGTGTGTTGACCATGGCGCATGAGGGCCACCTGGGCATTGTGAAACTGAAACAGCGCTGCCGAGACCTGGTGTGGTGGCCAGGGATAGACAGAGACAAGGACTGCTCTGCCTGCCTCATGAGTGGCAAAACTGGCCACCAGGCTCCCCCAACCCTGCAACCTCTTGCCTGGCCCTCTCAGCCCTGGGAACACCTGCAGCTGGACATCTGCGGAGATATCCATGGGGTTCCCCACCACCAATGCTTCTTGGTGGTTGCCTACGACCTACACTCAAAATGGCCTGAGCTCACCACTACTGGCTCTGTGACCTCTCAGGTCATTATCGACTTCCTGGACTCACTCTTCCCTCACTGGGGCCTCCCAAAGACCATCACCACCGACAATGGTCCTCAACTGGTCTCTGCAGAGTTCACTGCTTACCTTGAAAGCAAGGGCATCCGTCACGTACGCACTGCGTATTATCACCCCCAGGCCAACAGCAGCGTTGAACACTTTCACCAGTCACTGAAAAAAGGCCTCAGAGCACACCTGGCCCAAGGGTGCTCCTTCACGCATACCATCCGTCACACTCTGCTGGACTACAGGGCCACACAACACTCGACCACGGGGGTCTCCCCAGCCTCTCTCATGCTGAGCTGGGATCTAAACACGCCCCTCGACAGGCACCGCCCCTCTACACCCCAGGCACCTCCCTCTAGGGTCAGAGCCTCAGTCACCTTTCAGCAGGGGCAGATGAAGCAATGATCTGACCAGTCAAAACGAGCCAGGGTGCCAGACATCAATGCCTCAGACTGGGTCAGGGTCCGTAGGCTCCACCGGGACAATAAAATGGCCTCATACTGGTCCTCTCCTCTCCAAGTCATCCGTCAGCTGGGTCCAGCCACCTATCTCCTCAACGACGGTACTCAGTGGCACTCCAGCCGCCTCCGGAAGGTGCCAGCTCCGCCACACACAGCTGGTGACACACCCCAAACCATTCCCTCAGCATGACAGGTCTCAGACAGCCCCTACACAGGCCCCAGACATTCCTGGGCCTCAGCTGCCCCTGCCTTCTGCCTCCTCACCTCAGCCTGCTTAGCCTCAGCCTCATGCCTTCCCACGACCTGTTCACACATGTTCATGCCCTGGCCAGCTAGAGGACTTTGTGTCAACTTTTCATGTTTGAAACCCTGCCGGGGGGGGGGGGGGACGAGGGAAATGTTATGTCTGCACACTGGGTCATCAGTGCTGCATTTGGATTAGCACTATTGATTCTGTTAATTATTTAAGTTTTTTTTTTGTGTGTGAGGGCAATTCATCTTTGATGTTTGCTTACTTTTAATCATTTACCATGTATGATCTAGACCATGTTTCACTTTATTTTACATTGCTTCGATAGATGCTTAAAGTCCATGTGTAATAGGACAGAGACAGTCTTCTAAGGCGTCTTCCCCAGGTGCACAAACAGAGACACAGAGAGTCCCGCGACCCTGAGGGCACGATGTATGGTTTGGACAATGAACGGATGGCTGCCAAACTGTTAGTTGATGGCAGAGAAACATCTGAGAAGTTCATTTGAGGGTGGCAAGGCCCGAAGGGACGGTCTTTGAGAATTACGATCTGGAGGATAAGGGTGAGGGGAGACCTAACCTATGAACTCTCTGAGCAAGCTCTGATACCGATTAGGATGACAGTCCAGCAATAAAAATTAGCTACTTCTTCCAACCTGGATGAGGGAAAAACCTGAGTACACACTACTACCACTGAAACAATGAGCATGTCTGTGCTGCATGGGAGGGTGTGGGCTGCATGGGAGGAAGTGCAAAGGGAGTGGGCTCTGAGATCAGGGTGCGCATTCAAGTACCTGGGCTTGGATCCGTCTTCATGAACATATATTAAAATCATGTGACAATATTGTATGAGATTTTTGTCTTGTTCCTCATGTGATGTCAGACTGGAATTAAATAATTGCCATGCCAGTTTGGGGGCTCGTCCGGGAAGCCTAACTCATATTCTTTGACCCACTCTCTGCACGGAATCTGGCCGGCCAGTCTGGTAAAGGGGTTGAAAATCGCCTAAGACCCAGGAAGTCTACCTCCCCTGAGGACAGCTCGTAGTCGACTCCTGGGGTTGAGAAGAGATCGTTTGAGAGATTGTGGGGAGAGGAATTGTATGATATGGCTTTTTATTTAACTGAGGATACAGTATTGAAGACCATGTGAAGATGTCTGACGGTAATGACATTCACTTAGGGGTGACGACCCATTGGCAAAGGAAATAATGAATAATGTCAATTGAATGGTCATGATAGGAAATTTCCGGGTAAGAGTGACTTCAGGATAGCCATATGGGCAAAAACCAAAGCAAACCTTTGACTGACAAGTTTTGTTTGACAGGATGTGCGAAAATTATGCATGAAAAATATGGTGACGACTCCTGTAATCAGCTTTCAACGTGGGGAAAGAAATTTGGATTTCCTGAAACTGGTAGTTTTAGTGTAAACCAGCTACAACAATTGCAGGATAATATGGAGAAATATGAAAAGAAGAAAGGTAAAGGTAAAGTAGATTGGAGGGCATTGACGATATGGAAAGCGGAGGCTGACAAAAGAAGCAGGCAAAAGAATAGTGAAACAAGAGGTAAGGGGGCGGGGAGGGCAATTAATAGTCGTCCTCGGTTTTCACAGAAGGACCTGGACCTCTTCCCTATTTCAGCCGCTCATTACATTACAGTCATTAAGCCGACGCTTTTATCCAAGGTGACTTACAATAAGTGCATCATTTAACGTAGGAAATCGTGAGAACTACTAGTCATCAGAGGTCATAAGTGCATCTAAACAAGCATCTAAGAGCAAAACCAGTGCTAAAGTAAAAGTGCAAGAAAGAGATTTTTTTTTTAAATGAGTGAATACATTAAGTGCTAGGAACAAGTAACAGGGTAGTAGTTCTTAAAGAGGTGAGTTTTCAACCTGCGCCGAAAGATGGACAGCGACTCCGGTGTCCTGACGTCAGTGGGGAGTTCATTCCACCACTGTGGGGCCAGGACAGAAAAGAGCTGTGACCGGGTCAATCGGCAGCAAGGGCCTCTGAGCGACGGGGCAACCAGGCATCCTGAGGCAGCAGGGCGAAGTCGTCGGACGGGGGTGTAGGGCTTGAATATGGCCTGGAGATCGGAAGGAGATGTTCCTTTCACTGCCCTGTAGGCTAGCACCAGAGTCTTAAACTGGATGCGAGCAGCTACTGGGAGCCAGTGTAGGGACATGAGAAGGGGAGTTGTGTGGGAGAACTTAGGGCGGTTGAACACCGGACGAGCTGCAGCTTTCTGAACAAGCTCCAGAGGTCTGATGGCCGACACTGGGGCGCTAGCAAGGAGGGAGTTGCCGTAGTCCAGCCGGGAGATGACCAGAGCCTGGATGAGCACCTGTGCCGTCTCGTCAGTGAGGAATGGGCGAATCCTCCTGATGTTATAGAAGAGAAATCTGCAGGAGCGAGCAACCGATGCAACGTTTGCAGCAAACGACAGCTGGTTGTCCAGGATCACACCCAGATTCCTCACAGTCCGAGTTGGCGTCAGCACGGTGTTGTCAATGGTGATGGCCAGGTCTCGGTGCAGGCACCTTTGCCCGGGAGGAACATCAGCTCTGTCTTGTCCAGATTGAGCTTCAGGTGGTGTGTCGTCATCCACTCCGAGATGTCAGTCAAGCACGCAGCAATGCGTGTCTCTACTTGTGTGTCAGAGGCAGGAAAGGACAAGATCAGCTGGGTGTCATCGGCATAACAATGGTAAGAGAAGTCATGCGAGCGAATAACAGAGCCCAGGGATGTCGTGTACATGGAGAAAATGAGAGGACCCAGAACCGAACCCTGTGGAACGCCTGTAGTCAGTCTGCGAGGCTCCGACACAGATCCCCTCCATGTCACCTGGTAGGAGCGACCCGTCAGGTAGGTTGCAAACATTGAGAGTGCAGAGCCTGTGACACCCAGCCCCTCGAAGGTAGAGAGGAGGATCTGGTGGTTCACTGTGTCGAACGCAGCTGACAGGTCACAAGTATCAAGACAGAGGAGAGAGAGTTTGCTCTCGCAGAGTGCAGCGATTCTGTCACTGCAAGGAGGGCCGTCTCTGTCGAGTGACCCACCCTGAACCCAGACTGGTTGGGGTCCAGCAGGTTGTTCTGGTGGAGGTACAAAGAAAGTTGGTTAAACACAGCACGTTCGAAAGCTTTGGATAGAAAGGGTAGAAGGGAAATCGGTCTGTAGTTTTTGACGTCAGACGGGTTAAGTGATGGTTTCTTGAGAAAGGGGGTGACTCTAGCAGTCTTGAAGGGAGATGGAAAGCCTCTTGCCTGGAGGGAGGTGTTGAGGTGGGTTACATAGGGAAGGAGTTCAGGTGCTATAGACTGAAGAAGAGGGGAGGGGACTGGGTCAAGGGAGCATGTGATGGGGCTACTGGGTGTGATGCGGTTTAGAACCTCGTCGGGGGAGAGGGGAGTGAGGTGGGATAGGGTGGGACGTGGAGAGGTGAGGGAGGGTGCAGAGGGTGGGATAGTGCAAGCAGCACTAACCGGGTGGTGAGAAAAGGAGGATCTGATGTCGTTTACCTTCAGAGACCCGTAGCGTTAACCTGCCGCAGATCAACGACAGCCTCCCCGTCTGTATCCAGAGGCCCCAGAACAGCCGACCGCAGCAGCAGAGCCCATCACGCAGAGCCCAGCGACTGCCCCGCCTCTACACCAGACGAGTACGACCGAGGTTGTGTCCTCCTCGCAAGGCGAGTCTGAAACATCCAGCCCCATTGCTGGAAGAAGGAGATCGCAAAGTACTTACGCTCCTCCAATGACTGAAGTACCTAATCCGAGAGTAGACGGAAATGCCACGATGTATAGATCTATAGAGCCTGGTCCCCAGACGAAATGAAATCAGTGGCCAGTGACCTGCCAGACATATCCGCACATGGAGGAAATACGGTTGTCAATATGTTGCTTGACATTGTACATCACCACAGACCGACGCCGAGAGAAATCAAATCGCTCTTAATGCACAGCATGAAATGAAATGGGGCCGAGCACAGCGGGGCTGGCCAGAAGATTACAAGGGGGCTGGCCAGAAGAGTGCAAGGGGGCTGGCCAGAAGAGTACAGCTGGCCAGAAGAGTACAGGGGGGCTGGCCAGAAGTGTGCAAGGGGGCTGGCCAGAAGAGTGCAGGGGGGCTGGCCAGAAGAGGATGACTGTTATGACTGGCGGACAATGCCAATTATCGACGCCATGTAGAGGGACTATGTGGCAGAATAAGAGACAGTTTCCCAGCTACCATGAGACGGGGGACAATAAAGGACTGTAGACAGCAGCCTGGAGAGACTGTGTCTGACTTTTTAGTGAGATTGACTAAAGTTTTCAGAGAAAACAACGGTCTAGCACCACCAGCGCCGCCTAATGATCAAAATGCCTCCCCATATGAACAATCAATCAATCAATCAATCAATCAATCACCTGTTTCCTGGACGGCATGGAGGAAGAAATCAGCCGTCGGGTTTGCCAACACGGTGTTGGCTGCTGTTCAGAACTTTCAGAACATGTTGAAACAATATGAAACTCTCAGAGGTAAAACCACAACGAGCCAAAGCCCGGCTGACTGATGAACTTCAAATGGCGTAGCTGGTACACTTCCAGACTCAGCAGAGCCCCGACAGAGGCAGAGCGAGAAGCAGAGGCCGCAGGGCCATCTTAACAGCATTATAGGCCCCCAGGCAAAGCAGTGCGCTGGGGCCCCTACCTACACAACCACTCAGGAATAAAAATGGAAATGGTCAATAAAATTAAAGATATATTTATTGGTACTTCCAACAAAATCAGTGTTTAAACATTAAAAAACGTGCTGTACAGCAAAGATTCATCAACACAAACATCTGAACAATATAACACGAGCCTTGAAAACACAAACATTTCAGCATATAAATGATACTCAACTGGTAAACCACACAGACCACACATGGCACAATATGAAATTACTATGAAGTATTTATCATTAATCAAGTGTTCGACACAAACATTTGCCATATTGTTCATTATCTTTAGTAGAACACGTGGTAAATATGCATTTTACAATAACAAATATTCATAGTTTAGTATCATAGAGTATTTAATTATTTATTGACAGTTGACACCCAGTGGGAGGATTTAGGGCCATGGGTCACTCAGTGCTCACAAGACCACATGTGGGAGACCAGGGGAGGAGGAGTGCAATACCCATCCTGAATGGGTGCCCATTTCAGAGCACCTTTATGGGAAACAGACTGTGGATTTAACAAAGAGCAGTAAATTCAACTTGAGGGGGTGGAGAAATTTCCCCCAGTTAACCACTGACTCACCAGAGTTGTAAGGAGTGCCACAAATTTTATGGGCCAAGGATAGTTATAATGTGGGTTTGGTTAAAGGGGCTGAACCCCTCCATGTGACACCCAAAGGCCCATACTGGCCATGTCAGGCACAATATCTGTGCAAACCAGAAGCAGTGGCAGGTTTATACCTGCCACTGCTTCTGGTTTCTGCTGAAGGCAGGAGTCATTATCCCTTGTGCTGATTCACGCGTGAGGACACCTATCTTTCCAGTTAAAAAGATGAGGTCAGGGGATCAGCCAGCAGAGTGGTGATTCATGCAAGATTTGCAAGCGGTGAATGTAGCAGTGCACGCATGGGTGCCTATTGTGCCTAATCCATATACTATACTTTCCCAGGTTCCACCTGGTAGTGTGTGGTTTTCTGTAATTGAGTTGGCTAACGCATTCTTCAGTGTTCCAGTACATCCGGACTCTCAGTACTGGTTTGCTTTCACGTTTCAGGGCTAACATATATATGTGGACCAGGATGACACAAAGTTATGTTGAGTCCCCAGCAGTCTACTCTCAGGTTTTTCATGCAAGTCTGGAGAATTTAGGTCTTCCAGCAGGGAGCGCACTGATACAGTATGTTGATGATTTGATGATCTTGCAAAGTTGTTAACATTGCATTGCTAAAACATCTAGCAGAACAAGGTCACAAAGCGAGCTTGAGTAAATTGCAATTTGTTCAGGAAAAAGTCAACTTCTTAGAGCATGAGATCTCTAAAAAGGGTAAACACTGAGCTCGAAACAAGTGGAAGCCATCCTCGAAATTCCAAAACCTTGCACTAAGAAACAACTGATGTCATTTTGGAGGATGGCAGGCTACTGTAGATAGTGGATCTGTTACTATGCATCCCTGGAGGCTCCACTATTGACTATCATGCATGGCCATGCATTAAAACCGACTGATAACGTAAAAGGGACAGAAGCTGCGTCATTTCATCTGACTGAAACAGTCTTTGACTACCACGCCCACATTGGAACTGCCCGACCCTGACAGACCATTCAGACCAACCCTGGGTGATTGCTTTATTTACACTTTCAAGCATTACGTCTCAGCTGCGGCCCTAGCTATGACGGTCCACATCTCACCTGAGACTGGACCGTGTTTCCTGATCAAACTGACATGAACGGTTTCATCCTGCTGATACTGTTGCAGTGGGACTGCTGTCGTATGCACATGACACACCAGCAGTTCTTTACCAGGTCTGCATTCAGGCTCAATGTCATATTTCTGCATTTTAAGGAACATCCTTTGCACCCTAGGTGGTGTGTTCGCTAGGCCTTTTTTTTGTTATGGTCACTAGTGGCTTGTGGTCTGTTTCACCCCAAACCTTTCTACCATAGATGAACACATGAAACTTTTCACACCCGTATGCAAGAGCTAAAGCTTCCTTTTCTGTCTGTGTGTAATTGCACTCTGAGGTTGTCGATGCTCTTGAGGCATAAGTTACTGAGCGCCATCGGGTGTCGTATCTCTGCAACAACACTGCACCTAAACCTGATTTAGATGCATCTGCTGAAATTTTGGTTTGACGTTTTTCATCATAGAACTTTAAGATGGGTGCTTTCACTATCAAGTCTTTCAACTCATCAAACTCCCTGGTGGTTACTGTCCCAACTCCAGGCAGAGGTTTTGACTAGTAGATCTCTCATCTGACTGGTGTGGCTTGAGAGGTTAAGTATAAACTTGCCTACGTAGTTTACCATACTAAGAAATCTCTGAACTCCCTCTCCGTCGGTTGGTGCAGGCATATGCCTAATGGCTGTGACTTTGCTTTGGTCAATTTCTACACCATCTTGTGTCCGCTTTTCTCCAAGTAAAGTGATTTATGTTTGTCTGTACTGACATTTGCCTGCATTCAGCTTCAAGCCACTAGTTCTGGCTGCGTCTAGTGCCATTTTCAACTTCTAGTCGTGCTCCTCAATTGTACTGCCCCATGTCAATATGTTATCCATGTATACCTTGACACATGGAACGCTCTCAAACATTTGTTGGATTGTTCTCTGAAATAGAAGCTAGGTTAAGAGGGGAGTAATAGAAGCTAGGTTAAGAGGAGAGTAATAGAAGCTAGGTTAAGAGGAGAGGTGATGATCAGCGAGCAGCAGTATGGTTTCATGCCAGGAAAGAGCACCACAGATGTGATGTTTGCTTTGAGAGTGTTGATGGAGAAGTATAGAGAAGGCCAGAAGGAGTTACATTGTGTCTTTGTGGATTTAGAGAAAGCATACGACAGGGTGCCAAGAGAGGAGGTGTGGTATTGTATGAGGAAGTCAGGATTTGCAGAGAAGTATGTAGGGGTGGTGCAGGATATGTATGAGGGAAGTGTGACAGTGGTGAGGTGTGTGGTTGGAATGACAGATGGGTTCAAGGTGGAGGTGGGATTACATCAAGGATCGGCTCTGAGCCCTTTCTTGTTTGCAGTGGTGATGGACAGGTTGATGGACAAGATCAGGCACGTGTTCTATGATGTTTGCAGATGACATTGTGATCGGTAGTGAGAGTAGGGTGCAGGTTGAGGAGAGCCTGGAGAGGTGGAGGTATGCACTGGAGAGAAGAGGAATGAAAGTCAGTAGGAGCAAGACGGAATACCTATGCGTGAATGAGAGGAAGGACAGTGGAATGATAAAGATGCAAGGAGTAGAGGTGATGAAGGCGTATGAGTTTAAATACTTGGGGTCAACTGTCCAAAGTAATGGGGAGTGCAGAAGAGAGGTGAAGAAGAGAGTGCAGGCAGGGTGGAGTGGGTGGAGAAGAGTGTCAGGAGTGATGTGTGACAGAAGGGTGCCAGCAAGAGTTAAAGGGAAGGTTTACAAGATGGTTGTGAGACCAGCTATGTTATATGGTTTGGAGACAGTGGCACTGATGAAAAGACAGGAGGTGGAGCTGGAGGTGGCAGAGATGAAGATGATAAGATTTTCATTGGGAGTGATGAAGAAGGACAGGATTAGGAACGAGTATATTAGAGGGACAGCTCAGGTTGGACGGTTTGGAGACAAAACAAGAGAGACAAGATTGAGATGGTGTGGACATGTGTGGAGGAGAGATGCTGGGTATACTGGGAGAAGGATGCTGAATATGGAGCTGCCAGGGAAGAGGAGAAGAGGAAGGTCAAAGAGGAGGTTTATGGATGTGGTGAGGGAGGACATGCAGGTGGCTGGTGTGACAGAGGAAGATGCAGAAGACAGGAAGAGATGGAAATAGTAGTAGTAGTGGTAGTAGTAGTAGTAGTAGCAGTAGTAGCAGCAGCAGTAGTAGCAGTAGTAGTAGTAGTAGCAGTAGCAGTAGCAGTAGCAGTAGTAGTAGTAGTAGTAGTAGTAGTAGTAGCAGCAGCAGTAGTAGCAGTAGTAGTAGCAGTAGCAGTAGCAGTAGTAGTAGTAGTAGTAGTAGTAGTAGTAGTAGTGGTAGTAGTGGTAGTAGTGGTAGTAGTAGTAGTAGTAGTATTACAGTGAATGTGTTCTCAGCATGTTACCAGACTATGGTACAGGAGCAGGGGGCAGCTGCAGCACCCGGGGACCAATTCCGGGTCTTCTTTCCATTGCCTTGCCCAGGGGCACAAGGCAGGAGTATTAGCTGTGTGTGTGTGTGTGTGTGTGTGTGTGTGTGTGTGTGTGTGTGTGTGTGTGTGTGTGTGTGTGTTCTCTCAGTTCTGTGTTGGTAAGTCTGTCCGTCCTGCTTCTGACCAGTTGGACAGGATGTACTCATAGAAGAGCTCTGATGAGCAGAATGACAACACACGTGGTACATCAACAACACATTTTATTCTCATTGTAAATGACAACGCAGTGAGTCAGGTTTAGCCGTGTGCTGCAGCGTCTGGGGGAAAGTACTTGTGTGTAGAAGTGGAGGAATTGTGCAACATTTTTACTGATTTACAACAAAGTTTTTTACCAAAGTAAAAAAAAAGAAATGCTACAAAACATCTGAGCTGTAAAATAACGACATAACGATACAAGGCACTCCAGCAGTGTGTGTGTGTGTGTGTGTGTTTGTGTGTGTGTGTGTGGATGTGTGAGTGTGTGAGTGCGTGTGTGTGTGTGTGAGTGTGTGTGCGTGTGAGTGTGTGTGTGTGTGTGTGTGTGTATGTGTGTGTGAGTGTGAGTGCGTGTGAGTGTGCGCGCGTGAGTGAGTGTGTGTGTGAGAGAGTGTGCGTGTGTGTGTGTGTGTGTGTGAGTGCATGTGTGTGTGCGTGCGTGCGTGCGTGTGTGCGCGTGTGTGAGTGCGTATGAGTGTGTGTGTGTGTAAGTGTGTGTGTGTGCGTGTGAGTGTGTGTGTGTGTGTGTGTGTGTGTGTGTGAGTGTGCGTGTGAGTTGTATATTGAGCAGTCGTATGTTGTGTAATGTTCCTTCCACCAGGCTGGATGACCAGAACAGAACAGAAGAGAATCGAAGAGACAAGCTTTCTCTATAAACTCAGACTGTCCCAGGCTCCTCCTCCCACTGCTCTCTCAGCCAATCAGAGAACAGGAGACTGATCAGCTGATCCTCAGATCACCAGGGTTTATACAGAAGAGGATGCTGCCAGAGAATATTGTGTTGTTACTGAAGAGCACCAGTTAAGCTTTTCGACGTCATCTCTCTATATGTGTTGTAAGGACGACAGTCCATCACCGTCCATCACACTGAGCGGTCCTCAGTCAGGTTCTGAAACTCAGTCCTCTGCCAGGTTCTGAAACTCATTCCTCTGACAGGTTCTGAAACTCAGTCCTCTGCCAGGTTCTGAAACACAGTCCTCTGTCAGGTTCTGTCAGGTTCTGAAATGCAGTCCTCTGTCAGGTTCCGAAACGCTGTCCTCTGCCAGGTTCTGAAACTCAGTCCTCTGACAGGTTCTGAAACACAGTCCTCTGTCAGGTTCTGAGACACAGTCCTCTGTCAGGTTCTGAAACACAGTCCTCTGCCAGGTTCTGAAACTCAGTCCTCTGTCAGGTTCTGAAACATAGTCCTCTGCCAGGTTCTGAGACACAGTCCTCTGTCAGGTTCTGAAACACAGTCCTCTGTCACGTTCTGTCAGGTTCTGAAACGCTGTCCTCTGTCAGGTTCTGAAACACAGTCCTCTGTCAGGTTCTGTCAGGTTCTGAAACGCAGACGAACTCGTGTTGAAACATGGCAGCATGGTGGCGCAGTGGTTAGTGCGGTTGCCTCACAGCAAGAAGGTCCTGGGTTCGAGGCCCGGGGTAGTCCAACCTTGGGGGTCGTCCCGGGTCGTCCTCTGTGCGGAGTTTGCATGTTCTCCCCGTGTCTACATGTAGGCCAGGTGACTCGGCCATACTAAATTGTCCCTATGTGTGTGTGTGTGTGTGTGTGTGTGTGTGTGTGTGTGTGTGTGTGTGTGTGTGTGTGTCTGGGCCCTGTGTGATGGCCTGGCGGCCTGTCCAGGGTGTCTCCCCGCCTGCCGCCCAGTGGCTGCTGGGACAGGCTCCAGCATCCCCACCACCCTGAGAGCAGGAGAAGCGGTTGGGATAATGGATGGATGGATGCTACTGCAGTGTTTTCCCTACATCACATCTCTAGAGAGATAGTACTGAGAATCCTGCCTGCGCCTCCTCAGTAACAACACAGTATTTCACAGATAGTACTGAGAATCCTGCCTGCGCCTCCTCAGTAACAACACAGTATTTCACAGATAGTACTGAGAATCCTGCCTGCGCCTCCTCAGTAACAACACAGTATTTCACAGCGCCTCCTTTAAGCAGGCTTCAACTTGAGCGCATGTTCTCATCAGACGAGTGGAATGTCCTCTGAAGATGTCTGGTCAGACAAACTGTAAAGAGTGCGACCATCACACAGAGTACTACCATCACACAGAATACTACCAACACACAGAGTACTACCATCACACAGAGTACTACCATCACACGGAGTACTACCAACACACAGAGTACTACCATCAGCGAGCGAGCCTCCACTATTTTCAACTGCCACGTGTATCTGAATCACTGCAGCCACGTTGGTACGAGTCCAGTGTTTGCTGCTGTGTTTAAACTAGGGGAAAACGAAGTGCCCCAGACTCCAAGTCTTGGACAAGTACCAGGGAAGGGTCCCCAAAAGAGGCAGAAACGTTTCCTGAGCGCTGGTCTTACATCTTGCTGTGGCTCAGTTATGAAAAACATGGGGGCTCGTGTTGTGTTCCTCCTCCTGAGCGTTTCCCAACAGGGCAGACTATATGGTCTGCCGCTTTCAGTTGAACGCTGTCGCAGTCAGTACATCACACGGAATTATGTGGAACCATAATTAGTTGTTTTTAGATAGGACAATATTTTCCATTTTGCACAATTTCAGTGATTGGGCAATTATATTAATGTCAAGCCCTGCCTTTAAAGTTTGCTACGGAGGCCTTGAAAGACCAATTCACAGTCATTCTGTTAGTTTCAAATAAGACAACTGTACTTATTTAACTGGGTTTTATTTGCGCTCTCAACAGCAAGTGGCCACAGCCTACCGAACATTTCACTAGCAGCGCGCCTTCCTCCTAACAGCAGGGTTACCGTAAAGACTGCAGTAGAAGTGACTAACAAAACAGGCTACCGTATTAACTGTATTATAGGCACCAACAAAAGTTAACTTAACAAACTTAACAATCTCCCCTCTTTTTTTAAAAAAACAAAAACAAAAACTGCAAGGATAATATTTCAGGAAAACAAAACAAATGCTCAGTTATCAACAGTCAGACTCAGTCATCTAGCTTCCATTGTCCATTATTCAGTGCCTTAAGCAATACCAGGGAAGAGACTCCCTTTTTGGTCAGACAGCCTGCCAGCTGTTCCTTTGTAGCTGACCACAGAATACGATGAATCCTTTTGTTCTGGATAAGTTCTTTGATGCCACTTATTTCTAGTCTCAGTCGTTTCTCAGTCACTGACTTAGTGGACTTGATAGCATCCACAAGGGAGTAGTTGTCTGTTACACACATCGCAGGTAGGGTGTGCTGTTGGACCTTTCCTGTGGTAAGTTCAGAGTAGAGGGAGGACAGAAATATGGCATTATCAATACCATCAGCAAGGGCAAGTGACTCTCCTGCCAGCGTGCTCCGAACCACTCTTCTGATCCTTTTTGATTGCCAGCAGATTGGTGAGAATCTTCCTACCTCGCCCATCAGCACGATGAGATGTCCTCCTTGTGTTCCCCCATCTGGGAGGTTTCCCATGGAAGCTTCACTGAAAACAACAAACTTCAAAGAGTCCTCATTTCCTAAGTTCTGAAACTTTAGGGTGACATGTTCTGATTTCAGTTTTCTTACTACCTTATTTGCTTCATGCATGGTCTGTACAGTAGCATGTTTTAGATTGGCTGCAAGGGCGCATGTATCAAACATGATATCTGGCCTACTCTGTCTAGCCACCCATAGGAGTTGTCCTATCTTTGACCTTAGCTTGTCAGTCTCACACTCTGTGAGAAGAGCATCACGCTGCAACGCTCTTGATGAGTCTATGAGAATGGGCTGAAGATTCTTTATGTAGATCTCTTGTTGCATGTGCACTTCTCCATCTACTGTGGCTAGTTCCATCCCCACATAGCAAAAGTTGTCCTGTTCTTCACGTCCCACTTGGAAAACTGTTTTGAGATGGGGAATGATTGTGGTGGCAAATTTGTGAGAGCCACCCCAGATAAAATCATCCACATGACAGGCAAGGACACCAGTCACATTACAATCTTCAACCACCCAGTAGAAAACAGCAGGATCAACTTGTGACATTGTGGCCCCTATTTTCAGCATCGTTGCTTTGACTCTGTTGTACCAGTAGAGTGATGCATCAGCGAGTCCATAGACACATTTTTTGAGCTTCCACAATGCTCCCTCACTTTTAGCCTCAGGAGGTGGGCGAACGTGGATGTCCCGAGACAGCTCCATTCCCTGAAGAAAAGCTGACTTGATGTCCATAGAGTTTAATGTCCACTTTTTCTGACATAGAGCTGACATGAGTAGTCTGAGGGACTCTGATGAGCATGTAGGTGAGTCCTTCTGTAGGTCTTTAGTGTTGAATTCTTCAAACCCCTAGCCACAAGACGCGCTTTGGGTATTATACCATCAGGGGTTTCTTTCAGTGTACATACCCATCAGTGGACACATGCCTTTGACCCATATCTTTTACGTCCTCAAACACCCCATTATTTTTCCAGCTACTGATTTCATCTAGTTTAGCCTTATCAAATGAAACACCATCTGTGACTAATACATAATTTTCCTGCATATCAGAGCATAGTTCTACACTATCCAGTGGATTAACCCGAAGATTGTCTACCTTAGTAAGATCAGCTGACCCCATAGTACCAGCGATGTCAGATAGTTCTAAGTACTGTAGGTTGTACCAGTTTCTGTTGTTTCCTGTAGCCTTTCCTGCTCGTCCCATCACTTTAGCTCTGTGAGACGCACCTGTTAAATTATCCACAAAGCTGATTGCTTGACCTGTTTTCAGCCCTAGGGTGGCTCCTACCCTTATGCCTGTCTGTTGATTATCCTTATGATTATTACCCTCAGTGACATCTGTATCATTGTCTGTAACACCCGCAGCCTCACCGTCATTGTTCATATCAACATCTATGTCACAATCAGTACCAGGTATGTTCCCACTGTCATTGTTAACAACATCCACATCACTATCAGTAACAGGTACATTCATATTGTCCTCAGTAACATTCTCCCCAGGGTGCTCTAGACCCCCACTAGCACATACTTCACTCTTATCAGCCTTCCGCAGCCTAGAATGATGAACCCTGACATAGGTCCCACTATGGCGTACAAAGATCACCACCCCATCTTGTCCTATCACGACTCCAGGACCTTTCCACTCAACACAGTCTGTCCTTTTATAGAACACCTTGTCCCCAGTTTCATACTTCTCATCTGTTGGACGAAGTTGCTTTCGTAGAGCTCTTCTGATTCTCTCTGAGCACTCTGCCTCTGTGAAAGCTTTCTTTGCTGCATGTAATGCTGTTATGTGCTGTCCCACCCATGCACTCATAGTAGTTCCCTCCAAAGCAGGTGGCTGATCCACTAACACAGAGGGAAGGTTCGGATTCTGTCCAAACACCAGCTGATGTGGGCTGAAGCCATGTACGTTCTGCATTGTGTTCTTTGCCATGAGTGCCCAATCCAGTGCAGTTCTCCAGTCAACTCCGTTGTCAAGTTTTACCTTCAGTATTATCTCTGTGAGCATTTGGTTATGGCGTTCCAGCAAGCCATTGCTCCATGGACTATAGCCAGCAGTCGTCTTTATCTTGATGTTGAAGTTCTCTGCCATGTCTCTTATTTCCTCATTGTTGAACTCGCCGCCATTGTCGCTGAAGAGACACTCCGGTGGACCATGGACACTGATCCAGGAATGTCCAAAGCATTTCACTATCACACTTGGTTTCTTTGAAGTCACAATGCCATCCACACTGAAGCGTGTGAAGTGATCGATAATGTGCAGGTACCACACATTCGGTTCTAGCTCATGTAAATCTACCGCCAGTCTCATTGTATCGGGAGGCCATGGGCAGACCAACAGCAGGCTTGGGCTTAGGCTTGCTGTACTTAAGACATATCTCACATTTTCCTACTATCTCTTCTAGAATAGCAGTGCTCTCATTATCAGTGTTTCCAGCATTTATCAGCAGCTTCTTCAGTTTGTCAACTGATGCATGTCCGAATTGCTTGTGAAGTTTCAGTAAAGCTTTGTGTTTTTGTTCCTTAGTCATATTCTCTGTGATGGCCAGGACCACATTCTCATATGTATCGCATGGGGACTCATTATCCATTATGTTCAGACAGTAGTGTCCTGAGGAGGTCATCTCCAGAGCTATCGGTTGCTGAAACATTATTGCTGTATCGTTCTCCAAGTTCAGCACAGCTCCTGCTCTCTTTAGCGACGTTTTACTCAGCAGTAAAGGGATGTCAGATGGGACCACTTCTGTGTCTATACAGCATTTTGTTTCTCCTATCTTGACTGGTATCTTGACCTTTTTTGTCGAATGTACAACTCACCCATCCCCAAACTTGAAAGGCGTGCTACTCTCTGTGTTAACTATTTTCTGTACTTCTTTCTCATTTAGTCCCCCTACATAGTTATTCAGCCATTTTTCACCACAGACAGTCCTTGTGCACGCCGTGTCAATGACAGCTGATCCCAGAGCCTCAACCATGAATATTTCCGTGTCCGATTCCTTAGAAAACAGCGTTACATTACACTCATCAGGTTCTTCTGTGCATTTATTTTCTTCTGTCATCTTTACATGTTCTTTCTTATGTGGGCAATCTTTCACCCAGTGGAATGTGCTTTGATAAATCCCACACTTTGTTCGTCTTCCGTACTTATCAAGTGGATTTGTGCCTGCGAGTGGTCCTCCAGCTTGCACACTTTGGGTTCGTGGGTGAGGTTTTCTTTGATCTGTATAGTAGGCTGCATCCTGACTCACGTTAATGGCTCCCGCCTTCTGCTCATGTTTTTCTCCGAATATGCGTTTCAGTGCTGACGTCATATCATCAAACGTGTGCTTACCACACGCAGTCAATGCCAGTTGCTTGTCTTTCACATCAAGACCTGCTGTATCCAGTAGTTTAAACGCCAAAACAGCGTCGGGCAGAACCATCTCGAATTTACGGATCCTGTTGTATTTCTGTTCAAAATCAACAATAAAGTCCACCATCGAGACGCCATTTTGCCTCGATATTCGATCAAACTCAGAATAGGCTTCGTAGGCCCGGTCCTTCTCTTCTCTCAAAAAAACCTTGTCAAGTTCCCCAATCAAAGTGGTCATTCCATCATCCTTATTTAGATCATCCACATTTACTCCTAAAGCAGTATCCCTCGCTCTACCTGTCAACGATAGAGCCACAGCCAACGCTTGCTTTTTCTTGTCCAAGTTCGTCACCCGTCTCCATATTTCCACTTCATTTTTCCAGTTTTCATACGGCTTCTTTTCATCAAATCCAGGAGGCTGTCTGAAGTCATTCGAGGCAGCCATCCTCTGCTACCAATGTTAGTTTCAAATAAGACAACTGTACTTATTTAACTGAACTTTATTTGTGCTCTCAACAGCAAGTGGCCACAGCCTACCGAACATTTCAACAAGTGCCTTTCACTAGCAGCACGCCTTCCTCCTAACAGGAGGGTTACCGTAAAGACTGCAGTAGAAGTGACCAACAAAACAGGCTACCGTATTAACTGTATTATAGGCACCAACAAAAATTAATTTAACAAATTTAACAATTCAGCACCGGGCCACCCCAAGTAGCCCCATGCTAACCCAGATTAACTCTATTCCGGCATCTCACTAGCCAAAGTAAACCGTTGTCTAGCACCAGGCTAGGCAGATTAGCATCAGGCTAATCTAAGTAAATGCAGGTAGCACAGGGCTAGACCCAGACTAGCATCAATCCAGTCCAGGTTCTCACCAGCTTAGTTCAGTTCCCATTCCAGAGGAGGGAACAGGTCAAACTGACAGCTCCACTCTTCCCTGATTCGCTGTCTCCTCTCGACTAGACTGCAGTCTCTTCCCAGCCTATCTCTGATTAGCTCGTGGGTTGTTCCGTGGACGAAGCCTTAGAGAGAGTTCCCATAATGCCTCCTCAGCCAGGTGGTCACTGAAGTCGTTAAAGAACGACACAATTTCATCATTAGGCTGCAACGAGTAACGACTGCATGGAGAGAGAGACAGAGAGACAGAGAGAGAGACAGAGAGAGAGGGAGACAGAGACAGAAAGGTTTGCTTTATTGTTTCATAAAAATGTAGACAGTCATAAAAGATAATTAGCATTTCACGTCAGCCCTGGCATACACAATGTATTCAAAGAACAAATGTACAATCGTTGTTACTACTACTACTACTACTACTACTACTACTACTGCTGCTGCTGCTGCTGCAATTACTACAATTACTACTGTTGGTATTACTATTACTACTGCTACATACTACTTCAACTGATACTACACAAAATAGTACTACTATACATCATAGTGCTACTACAACTACTAGTCTTCAGCAGGCTGCTAGGAATCTTGGGGTAATACTCAATGCTAATCTTGGTTTTGATAATCAAATCAAACATGTTGTTCAGTCATGCTTTCTCGAGCTCAAGCTAACCTCCTCAGTGAGGTCATTTTTATCAATTGCCGATCTGCAAAAAGTTGTACTCGGCTTGACTATTGAAAAGCACTTTATTCTGGTATCAGCCAGGGCTCCCTCAACTGTCTGCAGCTGGTACTACACGCCGCTACTCGGCTGATTACCGGGAAAAAGAGGCATGATCATATCCCTCCTGTGCTTTTCCCTACACTGGCTCCCTGTTATATTTCATATTGATTTTTAAATGTTATTGATCACTTTTTAGGCCTTAAACGGTCTTGCTCCTACATACATTTCCAATTTATTGACCTGGTATACACCCCCTTGACCATTAAGACCTGCAGATGGAGCCCCGCTGGTTATTCCCAGGTCTCGGTTTGTTACAAAGGGTGATTGGGCTTTTGCTGTTAGAGCCCCCACACTATGGAGCTCTCTTCCTGTTGAACTAAGACACACCAAGTCCCTAGCTTCTTTTAAATCCCGTCTTAAAACCTTTCTTTTCATGAAAGTTTTTACAAATGTCTGATATTTGTTTTTATGTATTTATATAGTTTTTATTTTTACTCTTATTTGGTCTTGCTCTTGTTTTTGCCTTGTCTGGTTTTATTTCTTTGTAAAGCACTTTGTAACATTGTTTTAGAAAAGTGCTATATGAATAAAATTATCTCATCTCATCATCAGCCGCTTCTCTGGGGTAGGGCCATGGTGGCAGCAAGCTAAATAGGGCACCTCAGACATCCCTCTACCCAGCAACGCCCTCCAGCTTCTCCTGAGGGATCCCAAGGCGTTCCCAGGCCACATTGGACATGTAGTTCCTCCAGCGAGTTCTGGGTCTACCCCAGGGTCTCCTCCCAGTTGGACGTGCCCAGAAAACCCCAAAGGAAGGCGCCCAGGAGGCATCCTAATCAGATGCCTGAACCACCTCAACTGGCTCCTTTCGACGCGAAGGAGCAGTGGCTCTACTCCGAGCTCCCTCCGGATGTCCGAGCTCCTCCTCCTATCTCTAAGGCTGAGCCCAGACACCCTACGGGGGAAAACTCATTTCCACCGCTTGTATCTGCGATCTGACCCTTTCGCTCACTACCCAAAGCTCATGACCATAGGTGAGGGTTGGAACGAAGATTGACTGGTAAATTGAGCGTTTTGCCTTCCGGCTCAGCTCCTTCTTCACCACAATGGTCCGGTACAACGTCCACATTACTGCTGATGCTGCACCAATCCACCTGTCAATCTCCCACTCCATCCTACCCTCACTCGTGAACAAGACCCCGAGATACTTGAACTCCTTCACTTGAGGCAACAACCCATCCCCAACCCGGAGGGAGCAATCCACCATTTTCCGGTAGAGAACCATGGCCTCAGACTTGGAGGTGCTGACTCTCATCCCGGCCATTTCACACCAGCTGCAAACCACCCCAGTGCGTGCTGGCGGTCTCGTTCTGATGAAGCCAACAAAACCACATCATCTGCGAACAGCAGAGATGCAATTCTGAGGTTCCCAAAACGGACACACTCCTCACCTTGGCTGCACCTTGAGATCCTGTCCCTGAATATCACAAACAGAATTAGTCCATGGGCCAGAGCCCAAACTTTCCTATTTCGGTACACTCAAGGTGGCAAAACTTACTTATAATTTTTGAAAGGATCCATGTCTGTAGATGATATTTTGGTATGATAACCATTCCTGAGTGGCAGCTGTATCACAGTTATCAGCTCATGAAGTTAACCACCCCCTAAAGTAAATTGCATTTTAGACGCTGGTGCATATCCTGGTTTAGCCTCATGGTCAGGACATTTTTCAATGTTCTATAATATTGTCTTTGTATCATTTTAAAGGGGACCTTCTTAGCTTTCATTCAAGCCCTGTTGTGGATATTTCTCACAAATATAGAGGTCACTTGAGCTCTTCAACCCGTCAATAACACACATCTTTCTGCAATGTTCGCCTAAACTATATACTTTCTTTTAGCCCTGTGGCATCTAGGAATATCAGGGACACAAAACACAAAAACTGGAATACTCACAGGACTGTAAAGATTCAGGAAATGTATAATATACCCATACTATTTCATTGTGTGAGGTGATTGTGAACCTTAAATTAGAAGGGCATTATTACTAAGAAACTAACTAGACCAAAGCCAGTTAGTCCATGGGTCAGACCAGATATCGATATCACCCAAGGTGACACAACTTCACTGGTGCCATTTTATTTGGTACACTAACAGAAGTAAAATAATACATGATAACCTTTCCAAATGAGCAGCTATTTCATTTTTCTTTCAGGAAACCTGTTTCTGTGCCTCTCACGATTGTGTATTTGCCCAGATTTTTACAAATATAGCATTTCAACACCCCTTGTACTGATTAGCCTAGCTTAAACTCTGGGACAGTTCTTAGTTGGCCAACAACCAAGGATAACCAGTACTGTGTACTTCCATTCATTGTGCTAAGCAAGGCTAACGTGCAGCCAGATAGCTTTCTACTAAACACATATAGAGGAAACTGGTATCTATCTTCTTGTCTCACTCTGGAGAAGATTGTAAGCTAATTTCCCATAATGTTAGCATGTTCTTTTAATGTATATGTTAATATGATTAGTTAAAGTGGCTACGAGGAACTTTCATCTTGTGTTGATTTTAGCGGCCTCATGTGGACAAAATACAGCTGTTGCATAGCAACTAGGTAATGTATCTATTTGTGGCTATGTAAGATAAATAATGGTAATATGACGCTGGTGAAGCAAAGTAAACTTTGTTTTAGTAGTGTTCATACACCTAAGTTACATGTATTTGTTTGTATGTGGCAGGTGAAAACTGACTGAATATGGCCACTGGTGAACAAGCAAGTTTTTACCCAATACCAAAGCGCCCACGGGTGGAGTGCATTATCCACTGTTCTGATGATACAGATAAGCTGGTTTCACTACAAAGTGTCGACTCATGGAGAACTCTGCTCAGGGCAGCTCAGATACGAAATCATGCACCAGTTTTGAAACTGGCAAAAGACATTCCTGAGGGACAGATTCCAGTAATCTACTACCACAGAAAGTGTCGCAGTATCTTCACTATGAAGCAAATTCTTGATGGCCTCCTTGCAAAAGAAAAGAAAAGTTGTGTCGCTGCTGAAGAGAAACAATCTAAGAGAGTAGCTCGACATGCTCCAAGTACATCTAGGACTTATGATGCAGAGTGCATATTTTGTCAGAAAAACAGCAAATATTCCAAGAGACAGAATACGAGAGAAGTACTGGTGCAGTGTCGAGAACTGCGAGCTGATGCAAAGATCAGGAGTGCAGCCACAAAGAAAAGGGACAGCAGAATCCTTGCCATTGTGAGTAGAGACCTTGTAGCAGCTGAAGGGCACTACCACAGGTCATGCTATAGACTTTACACCAAAGAAGAGGTTTCCAAAGGAGAGGTTGCCAGCAATGAAGATGATCATGCTGCGGCCCAGTATGAAGCTGCTGTGAATAAGGCATACAATGAGCTGTTCCTCTTCATCAGGATGGAGCTTTTTGGCAATCCTCAAGTGATGACAATGACTGATCTCTCTTCTAGACTGGTAGCTTCAATGAACTCCCAAGGCATTGCCCAAGTCAAGGAATCAACCAAGAAGCGCATAAGGCGAAACCTGGAGAGTGAGTTTGCTGGAGCCTTGCAGATATTCCCTGATGAGAAAGGAAAATTCCTCCTCTATCCCGATAACTTGTCCATGAGGGAACTTGCCAAAGAAAATCAGTCTCTCAAAAGGGAGCTGCAGACCCTGAAAAGTGTCAGTGCACAAGATGTTATAGCCAAAGCAGCCATCAAATTGAGAGCAGACATTAAAAGTCAAGATGTTCCTCAAACCTGGCCGCCTGAAGTCAAACCAGAAGCAGAATGTCCTACCATTCCAGAGTCGCTCATTATCTTCCTGTACTCTCTACTCACAGGCTCAAATGATCCTGATCATGCATCCCAGAGAGTGCAGTGCCTTCTGCAGTCATTTGGCCATGACATAGTATATGCAGTGACATGTGGAAATACCAAGCCTTCCAAGCACATTGTTCTGCCATTCAGTGTCAAATCGTTGACAGGAAATGTAGAGTTGATAAACATCCTCAACCGACTTGGTCACAGTGTGTCCTATTCACAGATGGAAGAGATCAACACTGCCCTGTGTCTCCAGAAACTCTCATCATCAGGGAGTGGCATTGCCCTTCCAGCTAACATCCATCCTGGCATATTCACAACTTTAGCCTGGGACAATATCGACTGTCTTGAAGAAACTGTCAGTGGTGAGGGAACATCTCACAGAGTCAATGGAATTGCTGTGCAAGCAAAGCCAGTCAACCCATTTCCTGTCCAACCCATGCCCACTGTTCCCAAAACAAAGAAGAGAAGCATTGATGGACCCCCACCAATGTTACCAACTTACAATGCTGGACAACGGGTAGGGCCACCACAAAGCAAAAAGTCAGATGCCGATACTGCAGCCAATACTAAGCTTGCCAGAGAGAAAAACCTTCTTTGGGTCCTAGCACGCATGTCACAACAAGAAGAACAGTCAGTCAGCAGCTGGACAGGCTTCAACATCCTGACTCGAGGAGAGATGACGGTCATCCCCGACAATATAGGCTATCTGCCTACCATCAATGCTCCAGCGACACAAATGTCTACTGTCAACGAGGTGCTTAACCAGTCACTGAGCATCATGCAGTGCTTAGGCCTGAAGAAGATTGTCTGTGTCTTTGACCAAGCCCTGTATGCGAAGGCTGTCGAGATCACATGGAAACACAATGACAAGTTCCATGATATCATCGTTAGGCTTGGGGTATTCCACACCATCTGCACACTGCTGGCAATAATAGGAAAGCGTTTCCAAGATGCTGGACTCAAAGACCTCTGCATTGAGTCTGGCATGATTGCAGAAGGCTCAATTGCTGGTGTTATGGATGGCCGCAAGTACAACGGGGCAGTGCGACTACACAAGCTCCTGTATGAGGCTCTCATGCGACTGACCTTGAATGGTTTCCTGTCCTGGTTGGAAGAAACTCACAGGAATGACATGGTTCACCTGAATGAGACACTGAAGACCATTGACAGCCTTGGGAAAGAAGTCTCACAACATGCTTTGAAGGAGGTCCTCGAGAACAGCTCTTGTACACACATCATGGATCTATTTGAAGTCTACCGTGAGTTCCTTAGAGGTGGAAACGGCAGCCTCTCGAACTTCTGGATGTCCTATTTGGACATGGTTGAAATCTTGTTGGGGCTCATCCGAGCATCCAGAGAGGGAGACTGGATGCTACACTTCGCTAGCATTCGAGCAATGATCCCATGGTGCTTTGCTTATGACAGGATGAATTATGCACGCTACCTCCCCTACTACTACGCCCAGATGTCTGAGCTGCCCATCACACACCCAGATGTGTACACAGAATTCATGGAAGGAGGCTTCTCAGTCCAACTGGGCTCCACCAATCCCTTTGGCCGAATTCCTGTTGACCAAGCTATAGAAGAAACGGTGAACAAAGACACCCAAACAGCTGGAGGGACAAAGGGGTTCAGCTTGAAGCCAGGTGCTGTGACCAAATATTATCTCACAGCTGAGTATAGAAGCATGTACCTCAGACAGCTGAGAGACCTGACAGGTCAAGGCAGGTGCAAATGGTCTCATCCAGATCTACAGAGTCCAAGGATCAAGAGAGATGAAGCAGATGTCCAGTCTCTCATGGACCTTATGGAGAATAACTGGCTCAATCCTATGTCCCCTGATGAGATTGATTTGGTTAGCCTCTCCACTGGCAACATGGCTCCACCTGATGTGACCATAGATCTCTTGAGAGCTCTTGAGAAAGGCGAAGAGGCCTACCAAGCATTCCAGCAAACAAGGTTAGATGCAAACCCACCACCTGTGAAATTCCACGACAAGATGACCAAGCAAAGTCTGAAAACATTCTCCAATGTCAGCACAAAACAAGCTCATGGAAAGAAAGCACAGGATTTGGTTCTGAAGGCAGATAGAAACCTTTTCAGTCACATGATCCTGGTGGCTGAAAGCAGGAAGGTGAATCTGAAGGATGTCCTTGCCTACCCATTGGGCCCACTACCATGGGCACTGGCAAATGCTGATGGGTCCTTACGAAAAACAAACAAGGCTGCACTTGCCAGAGAGCTTGAAAAGAATGTATCTCCTGCAGAAGACATCCCAATCCCATCTACTTCCATCATTGATGGGATGAGCCTGGTCCAAAAAATGAATGGCAACAACAAAACCTTTGCACAGGTGGCAGAGTCAGCCTTGACCCAGGTCCTCCATGAGGGAGCACAGAGTGGGAGGATTGATGTTGTTTTTGATGTCTATCCCCAGACTTCGATCAAAGATGCTGAACGACTGAACCGGGGTGGAGACATCACTCTCCAGTACAAGAATCTTGCAGGGGGACACCACGTCCAGCAGTGGAGAAAATTTCTGTGCAGTTCCTCCAACAAGACCAGTCTCATCAAGTTTCTGGTGGAAGAGTGGAAACTCCCACGATACAGAGCTATGCTGCATGGCAAGGTGTTGTACATGACCTGTGAGGAAACCTGCTACAAGTTGACAGAAGATGGGTGTGAGGAAGCAGCAGAACTGCACTCCACACATGAAGAAGCTGACACCCGTCTGCTCCTGCATGCATTGCATGCAGCAAATGCGGGCTCAAAGTCAGTTATCATCACAGCTGAGGACACTGATGTCATGGTGCTTTGTCTTGGCTTCCAGAAGGACATCACCTGTCCCATCTACCAGAAGTGTGGGACTCAGAACCGCACACGGTTTGTCGACATCACCAAACTGGCAAGTTCACTTGGAGACAGCATCTGTGACAGCCTAATTGGCTTACATGCCTTCACAGGCTGCGACACTGTCAGTGCATTCGCTGGTCGAGGGAAGCTGAATGCCCTGAAGATAGTGAGAAAGCACACTTCCTGCCAAGAGACTTTTAGTCAACTGGGACAGACATGGAATGTGAGTGATGAGCTGTTCCAGAAAATTGAGCAGTTCACCTGTCGGATGTATGTTGCTAATAGCAGCACTGCTGAGGTGAACAAACTGCGTTACCAGCTCTTCTGCACCAAAAGGGGAGAGGTTGAGTCCAGCCAGCTGCCACCATGTAGAGACTGTCTCTTTATGCATGTTCAACGAGCTAACTATCAGGCAGCAATATGGAAGTGCTGTCTGCAGGCTAACCCTGTGGTGCCAAGCCCTACTGAGTATGGATGGACAGACGATGAAGGCAAGCTGGCCATTTACTGGATGTGCTCCCCACCTGCACCAGATGTGGTCTTGGAAATGCTAACATGCAAGTGTGTGCATTCATGCAAAATGCCAAGCTGCATGTGCCTGTCAAATGGACTTCCATGCACAGACATGTGCAGGTTACAGACCTGCAGTAACCAAAAACAGCAGGATGGTCCAGAACTGGACTTTGAACTTGGGGAGTCAGATGATGAGAGAAACGAGCAGTTTGATGAATGACAGTGTGATGATTCTGATGGTATTACTGTGGTAGTAGTCTATTGATGCACAGGATGTTGATTCTGGACTTGGTTACCCAGAGCTTGATAACAATAATGTAACCATATTCACATATACCCATTACCCTACCCATTACCATTACATATACCCACTAATGATATGGGATTACATGTATCATTGACTAAGTATATGTAAATGTCAATGTTGTTTAAAATATTAAAATAGTTCATTACCTCACTATGGTATTCCTTTTTATCATGTATTTTGATTGTGTATTTAAACAAATGTATAGAGACCAGTTTGTGACCTAACTGGCTTTGGTCTAGTTCTCATTTAAGGCTCACAATCACCTCACACAATGAAATAGTATGAGTATATTATACATTTCCTGAATCTTTACAGTCCTGTGAGTATTCCAGTGTTTGTCTTTTGTGTCCCTGATATTCCTAGATGCCACAGGGCTAAAAGAAAGTATATAGTTTAGGCGAACATTGCAGAAAGATGTGTGTTATTGACGGGTTGAAGAGCTCAAGTGACCTCTATATTTGTGAGAAATATCCACAACAGGGCTTGAATGAAAGCTAAGAAGGTCCCCTTTAAAATGATACCAAAGACAATATTATAGAACATTGAAAAATGTCCTGACCATGAGGCTAAACCAGGATATGCACCAGCGTCTAAAATGCAATTTAGTTTAGCGGGTGGTTAACTTCATGAGCTGATAACTGTGATACAGCTGCCACTCAGGAATGGTTATCATACCAAAATATCATCTACAGACATGGATCCTTTCAAAAATTATAAGTAAGTTTTGCCACCTTGAGTGTACCAAAATATCGTCTGGCCCATGGACTTAATCAGAGACAAGGGACAACCTTGGCAGAGTCCAACACCCACCGAAAACTTGTTTGACTTTGTGCTGAGAATGCGGACACAGCTCTCACTTATACAAGGACCGGATAATAGTCTTCATATATCTTATAATTCCATTATATTTTTTATCCTCTTTCAATGTTGTATTCTATAAATTGGGTATATACAACATGCATTGCACATCTGTCCATCTTGGGAGGGAGATCCCTCCTCTGTTAATTTCCCTGAGGTTTCTTCTTATTTTTCTCTGTTAAAGGTTTATTTAGGGAGTTGTTCCTCATGCGATGCGAGGGTCTAAGGGCAGGATGAAGTATTGCTGCAAAGCCCACAGAGGTAAAATTTGCAATTTGTGATATTGGTCTATATAAATAAGATTGACTTGACTTGAACTGGACTTCTTCTGCTCATACTCTTCCCCTCTACATAGCTGATTTGTGTTTAAACTCAATGTGACATAGTAATACTACTAGTACTACTAATAGTAATAATAATAATGAACTAACATTTGCTGAAAGCTCCTCAGTGTGTCCAGGATGTTGAATTGCTGCCAGCACTTTGAGAAATTGACCTTTGAACCCTGTGATGTCTCCATCAAGTCAGGGTTCCCCAGATGTACAAAAGTCAGGTCCTGCAGGATAAGACCCCTGAGAAGACAAGACAGGTTACACAGACATATACATTAAGTGGAACTAATGATGGGCATCATATTGCATATCATTTTATTAATTTGTTATTTGTCTTTATGTTCATAATCCCTCCCCCCCGTTAGTGACATGACATGGCCATTACTATGAAATACTAATGTTATTTGACGAAAGTGCCAACCGGGTCAGTAGTAAATATGAGTGACTAAGCTAGCTAGGCTAAATGACCGACATGTCCAGACGAGTTTTGAGGTGTCGGGTCGAGTTTGATGTTGTTCTACCATCTTTAATTACAGTGCTGCGTTCTTTACATGTAGCAATCCTATTGTTGGCTCCGTGAGCTCAGTCTTTAAAGGCAATAACAGGTGAAACTGTGTTGGAAGCCGGTGGTGTGATAATTATATTGCTGCACAGTGTGATGTGTACAGTGATGGGGGTGGTGTTTTTCACCTGTGATTTTGACAATATTTGGCAAGCTTTTATTCAAAGACTTTTATTGCTTAAAAGTCAATACTGAGGAGTCCGAGTCAATTTGAAGTCATTTCAGAACAAGTTGAAAGTCGACTCTCATGTCTGTACATGCACAACATGAGGGCAATTTGAAAGCAAGTCTCCAACATGAGTCCCCATCTCGAGCATGTATAGTCACAGTCAAAAGTTTGGACACACCTAATCGAATGCATGTATTTCAAAATCTTGAATTCACTGCCTACTTCTGAATTTCTTTCCAAAACAATTTCAGATGTAAAAACAAACATTTTGATATGCAGTGTAACATGCATGGATAGGTAGACACGTTGGCCCTTGGCTAACGGGTCGGACCCCTTAGTCAACTGGTTAATGTTGTCGCCCGCGGTGCAGGAGATACGGGTTCGTGTGGCGGTTCCCGGGCTGCCCCCCTAATTCTCTGCATTGGTGTCAGAAGTGGGAGGGGCCCTGCCTCGTCCTGGAGAGGATCTCAGAGGTTACCTACAGAGTGAAACTGCACAGCTGCCCTCGGATAGTCATCCTTCACCAAGATCGCCTCACACCTTACTTCAGCCAGTACAGCGACCAAGCCGGGACTGAAAGGGCGGTGGGAGGAGGTAGGGTGCCAGACCCCTCTTCCTCTGTAGACCAGGCTACCGGGGTCCAGGGAGGGGGTAAGGACACTCTTGGATCAGAGCCAACCTCCCTGGATGTCAGGAAGGAGCTACCACCAGAGGACCTTGTTTTGGGCCAGGGAGGGGGCGGGGACACTGGGTTTACGGAGCTGCCCTCCCTGGCCAGGAACGGAAACAGCGGTGACGTCAAGGGCGGGGGCTGGGACCCAGTGGATACAGAGCCAGCCCCATCACCCATCAGCAGCCCGCCGCAAGGAGCAGCCCGGACCCATCCACATGGGATTTGGGTTAGGCCAATGGGAAGGAGAAAAGGACTTGTACCGATTGGCTAGACAGAGGGACCGAGCTGGGAAGGATGTGCAGCAAGTGAGGGCGATCAAGGATAGAGATGGAAATGTGCTGACAAGCGAGGAGAGTGTGCTGAGAAGGTGGAAGGAGTACTTTGAGGGGTTGATGAATGAAGAAGATGAGAGAGAGAGAAGGTTGGATGATGTGGGGATAGTGAATCAGGAAGTTCAGTGGATTAGCAAGGAGGAAGTGAGGGCAGCTATGAAGAGGATGAAGAATGGAAAGGCAGTTGGTCCTGATGACATACCTGTGGAGGCATGGAGGTGTTTAGGAGAGATGGCAGTGGGGTTTTTAACTAGATTGTTTAACACAATCTTGGAAAGTGAGAGGATGCCTGAGGAGTGGAGAAGAAGCATACTGGTACCGATTTTCAAGAACAAGAGCGATGTGCAGAACTGTAGCAACTACAGAGGTATAAAGTTGATCAGCCACAGCATGAAGATATGGGAAAGAGTAATAGAAGCTAGGTTAAGAAGAGAGGTGATGATCAGCGAGCAGCAGTATGGTTTCATGCCAGGAAAGAGCACCACAAATGTGATGTTTGCTTTGAGAATGTTGATGGAGAAGTATAGAGGAGGCCAGAAGGAGTTGCATTGTGTCTTTGTGGATTTAGAGAAAGCATACGACAGGGTGCCGAGAGAGGAGGTGTGGTATTGTATGAGGAAGTCGGGAGTTGCAGAGAAGTATGTAGGAGTGGTGCAGGATATGTATGAGGGCAGTGTGACAGTGGTGAGGTGTGTGGTTGGAATGACAGATGGGTTCAAGGTGGAGGTGGGATTACATCAAGGATCGGCTCTGAGCCCTTTCTTGTTTGCAATGGTGATGGACAGGTTGACGGACAAGATCAGGCAGGAGTCTCCATGGACGATGATTTTCAAGGATGACATTGTGATCTGTAGCGAGAGTAGGGTGCAGGTGGAGGAGAGTCTGGAGAGGTGGAGGTATGCACTGGAGAGAAGAGGAATGAAAGTCAGTAGGAGCAAGACGGAATACATATGTGTGAATGAGAGAGAGGACAGTGGAATGGTGAGGATGCAAGGAGTGGAGGTGATGAAGGCATTTGAGTTTAAATACTTGGAGTCAGCTGTCCAAAGGAATGGGGAGTGCAGGAGAGAGGTGAAGAAGAGAGTGCAGGCAGGGTGGAGTGGGTGGAGAAGAGTGTCAGGAGTGATTTGTGACAGAAGGGTACCAGCAAGAGTTAAAGGGAAGATTTACAAGATGGTAGTGAGACCAGGAACAAGTATATTAGAGGGACAGCTCAGGTTGGACAGTTTGGAGACAAAGCAAGAGAGGCAAGATTGAGATGGTTTGGACATGTGTGGAGGAGAGATGCTGGGTATATTGGGAGAAGGATGCTGAATATGGAGCTGCCAGGGAAGAGGAGAAGAGGAAGGCCAAAGAGGGGGCTTATGATGTGGTGAGGGAGGACATGCAGGTGGCGGGTGTGACAGAGGAAGATGCAGAAGACAGGAAGAGATGGAAATGGATGGTCTGCTCTGGAGACCCCTAACTCTGGAGACCCCTAACTCTGGAGACCCCTAACTCTGGAGACCCCTAACTCTGGAGACCCCTAGCGGGAGCAGCTGAAAATGGTTGTAGTATTATTAGTAGTAGTAGGAGGGTGTATAGTAATGACAGTTAATCTTACAGGTAGGGTATGCAGGGTGGATCCACATCAGCCAGAGCTGCTCTGTAGGTTCTAAACGATGATGAGCTGTCAATCAAAGAACTGTACTCCTCCAAGGCCTGTGCACGCACACACACACACACACACACACACACAAGTAAGTGCAGGTTGATTTGAGTGAAATACCAGCAAACTATTTAATTAAATCAAGTTCAACAGTTTGAATTAAATTCAGAATCAACTAGAGGGGTGCCCTCAGTAGAGTGCAGATCTTTGCCAGGTGTACGTATCTCCCTTTCTGCGGTGTTCAGACTTGGTGACAAACCACCCCTTTTTTCTCCTACCAGGAGAAGGGAAGTACACGCACACACAGACGGAAAAACCAGCGTTTTTCCTGCCATTGTAAGACTTTTGCAACAACAACAACAACAACAACAACAACCACAACAAGGGAAATATGGATAAAAAAAGTTAATATGCAGCACTCAAGTAAAAAAATCTAGCTAAGAAAACGTTTTGCCTGTCAGTCTGGGGATGTGCAGCCTCCTAGCACCCTCACACGAAAGCGACCAAGTCTGACATGAGCAGACAGAGATCAGGCCATCATAAGCCCTCGTTAAAAGAGGTCACATGTGTTGAACCGTCGTGGTTTTAATGATATCAAATGAATGAAGGTGAATGGCTGCTCTGCTGAGTGGCTTTCATTCATAAAACACCGGTAGGAAAACAGCTCAGCCACGGGAGCTGCTGTACTGCAGCTACTGAGATGATTTCCCGCTGTGACTGTGATTCCTCCTCCTCTTGACATGATATTCTTATAGCAGAGTTTTACCATTGGAGACTATGGCACTTCCGTGCCTAATCCCACTCATGATGTCAGTTAAACAAACATGGCGGTGAGGTGAACAAGGTGAATTATTTTTGGTTCATCCAGTGTTCTTCCAGTGGACTGGAGGGTGTGCAACAATTATCGGGGCATCACACTGGGCAGCCTCCCTGGGAAAGTCTACTCTAGGGTGCTGGAAAGGAGGCTCAGACCGATTGTGGAACCCCGGATCCAGGAGGAACAATGCGCATTCCGTCCTGGACGTGGAACAACGGACCAACTCTTTACCCTTGTGGAAGTGCTGAGGGGGGCATGGGAGTTTGACCAGCCAGTCTACATGTGTTTGGGGACTTGGAGAAGGCTTACGACCGTCTACCCTGGGGCACTCTATGGGGGGGGGGTACTGCAGAAGTATGGGGTACCGGAGCAGTTGCTACAAGCCATCCGGTCCTTGTATAACCAAAATGAGAGAGGTGTCCACATTCTCGGCACAAAGTCAAACACGTTCTCGGTGGGTGTCGGACTCCACCAAGGTTGTCCCTTGTCTCCGATTCTGTTTGTGATCTTCATGGACAAGATCTCAAGGCGCAGCCAAGGTGAGGAGTGTGTCCGTTTTGGGAACCTCAGAATTGCATCTCTGCTCTCTGCTCTTTGCAGATGATGTGGTTTTGTTGGCTTCATCAGAACGTGACCTCCAGTGCGCACTGGTATGGTTTGCAGCCGAGTGTGAAATGGCCGGAATGAGAGTCAGCACCTCCAAGTCTGAGACCATGGTTCTCTACCGGAAAATGGTGGATTGCTCCCTCCGGGTTGGGGATGAGTTGTTGCCTCAACTGAAGGAGTTCAAGTATCTGAGGGTCTTGTTCACGAGTGAAGGCAGGATGGAGCGGGAGATTGACAGGTGGATTGGTGCAGCATCAGCAGTAATGCAGATGTTGCACTGGACCGTTGTGGTGAAGAAGAAGCTGAGCTTGGAAGGCAAAGCTCTCAATTTACCAGCCAATCTTCGTTCCAACCCTCACCTATGGTCATGAGCTTTGGGTAGTGACCGAAAGGGTGAGATGGGGCGCATACAAGCGGCTGAAATGTGTTTCCTCCGTAGGGTGTCTGGGCTCAGCCTTAGAGATAGGGTGAGGAGCTCGGACATCCAGAGGGAGCTTGGAGTAGAGCCACTGCTCCTTTGCATCTAAAGGAGCCAGTTAAGATGGTTCGGGCATCTGATTAGGATGCCTCCTGGGCGCCTTCCTTTGGAGGTTTACCGGGCACATCCAACTGGGGGGAGACCCCGGGGTAGACCCAGAACTCACTGGAGGGACTACATGTCCAATCTGGCCTGGGAATGCCTTGCGATCCCCCAGGAGGAGCTGGGGGATGGCAACCCAACCCCAGAGTAGTGGCTGATGATGAGATGAGATGAGATGAGATGAGATGAGATGAGATGAGATGAGATGAGATGAGATGAGATGAGATGAGGTCATCCAGTGTTCCTCCAGTTCTCCTGTGCTTAGATCAGCAGTGATTGATTTGCTGGCTTGTAAAATATGATCGAAATCTCATTTACTTGAGTTGAAGTGCATTTTGCAAATGCCAGATAGTGAGCAGCCCTTCCTCTCTCACTGTGTACAGCCCGTACATTGCACAGAGGAACAGAAGCCTACTGTCCACTAGCTTGTAATGTAGGTTAAGATAAAAATCATGGCTAAACAAAACAGTTTGCTGATGAGGAGGAGGAGGAAGAGAATTCGGCTCAAGTTCAGGCATCATTCTCATCTCACCACCCAAACCAAGCCCAGTCATCTCCTGCTGTCATCATCATCATCATCTCACCCCAGACACCTACTGCTGTGCCAGTTTCTCCTCAACAAGTGCGAAGTAGTAACAGCATGTATGTAATTTCAGTGTTCAACACCAAGCCCCTTCATCTCCTGCTGTCATCATCAAAAGTAAGCTCATCTAAACTTGCAGACTGTAGCAGCCTCTTTCCTACTTCAGTATGATTGTTTACTGGGTGTCGTTTTTGTTGGGTGTACAACTGGATTTTATGTTGCTGTTGCCGCGTCTGCCATCTGTGTGTGTGTGTGTGTGTGTGTGTGTGTGTGTGTGTGTGTGTGTGTGTGTGGCCGCAGTGCTAGGCTAAGTGATGCTGTCAATGTTCATGTTAGTGTGTGTCACATGACCACTGCTGATGTATCAGGCTTGTGTGACTAAACTGTGGTGCCTTCAGGCAGCATAGTTGTAACGGCTGTTTTGGTTAACATATGCATTTCAGAACCTGTTTAGTATGAATGGTCTTGGACGGGCTAGGCCCAGCTGGTTTCCTCTGTGCCCACCCACACTGTGTGGTTTCTGAAGAGAGCGAGTGGTGGTAGCCACAACAAATGGTTTTTGAAGGTGTTTAATCACCGTAACCACGAGAGGCTGTTCATACAGTCATGACTGTTCACACAAATATTTAGGCTGATAGGTCCAGTAGTTTGCCATATTATCTGTGGACACACACAGACACACACACACACTCAGACACACATGCAAGCACACCTCTGCAGTGTGTCTCTGCCAGTCCAGTCTTCTGAGGGGGGCGGAGTCCAGAGCCGACAGGATGGACAGGTAGGAGTTAAAATTATTCAGCTTCCTCAGGTGCTGTAGGAACACACACACACATGTAAGGTGTTAGGACACATGGGGTACGGAGTGTTGGACATGTCAGGGTACGGCATAGTGGAGGCTGTGAAGTCACTTCCTGTTCTGACCTTCATAACTTTGAGGAACTTGAGGAACAGTTTCTCTCTGTCTTGAGCCTTCTGCTGTAACATGATGACAGATCGTACCCTTAAAAGACACACACACAAACACAAACACACACACACACACACACACACACACACACACACACACACACAGGTTTAAAGACTACAGCCTTGTTAAACAGTTTAAATTATACGTTATATCTAGATTGTTACCACTAGTTTGTGTGTAACTAGTTTAATCTAATATAAATTACAGTAAAGTATTGCATAATATTAGCGGAAGTAGCTACATCACTTTAGTGTAGGTTAAGGTAACTAAGTAGGTGGTAGGGCAGTGGTGGTTAAAGCTGTAGTGTAGGTTAAGGTAACTAAGAAGGTGATAGGGCAGTGATGGTTAAAGCTGTAGTGTAGGTTAAGGTAACTAAGTAGGTGTTAGGGCAGTGATGGTTAAAGCTGTAGTGTAGGGTAAGGTAACTAAGTAGGTGTTAGGGCAGTGATGGTTAAAGCTGCAATGTAGGTTAAGGTAACTAAGTAGGTGTTAGGGCAGTGATGGTTAAAGCTGTAATGTAGGTTAAGGTAACTAAGTAGGTGTTAGGGCAGTGACGGTTAAAGCTGTAGTGTAGGGTAAGGTAACTAAGTAGGTGTTAGGGCAGTGACGGTTAAAGCTGTAGTGTAGGGTAAGGTAACTAAGTAGGTGTTAGGGCAGTGATGGTTAAAGCTGTAATGTAGGTTAAGGTAACTAAGTAGGTGTTAGGGCAGTGACGGTTAAAGCTGTAGTGTAGGGTAAGGTAACTAAGTAGGTGTTAGGGCAGTGACGGTTAAAGCTGTAGTGTAGGGTAAGGTAACTAAGTAGGTGTTAGAGTAGTGAAGGGTAAAGCTATAGTGTAGGGTAAGGTAACTAAGTAGGTGTTAGGGCAGTGATGGTTAAAGCTGTAGTGTAGGTTAAGGTAACTAAGTAGGTGTTAGAGTAGTGATGGTTAAAGCTGTACTGTAGGTTAAGGTAACTAAGTAGGTGTTAGGGCAGTGATGGTTAAAGCTGTAGTGTAGGTTAAGGTAACTAAGTAGGTGTTAGGGCAGTGATGGTTAAAGCTGTAGTGTAGGGTAAGGTAACTAAGTAGGTGTTAGGGCAGTGATGGTTAAAGCTGTAGTGTAGGTTAAGGTAACTAAGTAGGTGTTAGGGCAGTGATGGTTAAAGCTGTAGTGTAGGGTAAGGTAACTAAGTAGGTGTTAGGGCAGTGATGGTTAAAGCTGTAGTGTAGGGTAAGGTAACTAAGTAGGTGTTAGGGCAGTGACGGTTAAAGCTGTAGTGTAGGTTAAGGTAACTAAGTAGGTGTTAGGGCAGTGATGGTTAAAGCTGTAGTGTAGGTTAAGGTAACTAAGTAGGTGTTAGGGCAGTGATGGTTAAAGCTGTAGTGTAGGGTAAGGTAGCTAAGTAGGTGTTAGGGCAGTGATGGTTAAAGCTGTAATGTAGGGTAAGGTAACTAAGTAGGTGTTAGGGCAGTGACGGTTAAAGCTGTAGTGTAGGGTAAGGTAACTAAGTAGGTGTTAGGGCAGTGATGGTTAAAGCTGTAGTGTAGGTTAAGGTAACTAAGTAGGTGTTAGGGCAGTGATGGTTAAAGCTGTAGTGTAGGTTAAGGTAACTAAGTAGGTGTTAGGGTAGTGATGGTTAAAGCTGTAGTGTAGGGTAAGGTAACTAAGTAGGTGTTAGGGCAGTGATGGTTAAAGCTGTAGTGTAGGTTAAGGTAACTAAGTAGGTGTTAGGGCAGTGATGGTTAAAGCTGTAGTGTAGGTTAAGGTAACTAAGTAGGTGTTAGGACAGTGATGGTTAAAGCTGTAGTGTAGGTTAAGGTAACTAAGTAGGTGTTAGGGCAGTGATGGGTAAAGCTTTACTTCATGTTGGTGTTTTTACCAGAAGGAGACATTGTTGAAGTGCTGAGTAAACTCTGTCAAGTTGGGACTCTTTTCCTCATTTTGTTCTTTAGACCACAGCAGGACCTCTGGCAGCTAGACAGGTCAGACAAACAAACAAGTTAGAGAAAGACAGGTTAGAGGCAGACAAACAAACAAGTTAGAAACAGACAGGTTATAGACAGGTTAGAGACAGATAGGTCAGAGACAGGTTAGGGACAGACAGGTTAAACCGGGATCAGACTTCACAATATTTTTGTCTTTCACGATGGTCAACATGGCAGATTAGTTAATCATAGTGCCATAGATCCTTGCTGCGGTTTGGCCGAGAGACTGGCAACAAGTATGACCCCGCCCACTACACGTATGACCCTGCCCACTAAAAGTATGGCCCCGATCACTACAAGTTTGACCCCGTCCACCACAAGTATGATCCCACGCGCTACAAGTATGACCCCGGCCACTACAAGTATGATCCCACACGCTACAAGTATGACCCCGGCCACTACAAGTATGACCCCACCCACTACAAAGTGTGACCCCGATCACTACAAGTATGACCCCATCCACTACAAAGTGTGACCCCAATCACTACAAGTATGACCCCAACCACTACAAGTATGACCCCCCCAACCACTACAAGTAGGACCCCGACCTTTCATGATCCTGTGTGAGTTCATCGTTCATCAGGGAAGAGGGTCAGTAAAATGTCCATCATGGCTACAGAAGGGCTATGAGTGATGCTGGCTGTCCTGTGTTCCGAAAAGAAAAACAAAAAGAAAGAAAAAAATGGTTGTGGACACTGTTGTGGCTAGTGCTGCTGGGGAATGATAACCTAGCGTAGATTAACCAGCTGCTCACAAGGTTGCTGAAGTGTCTCCACTATTTCTCGCCAACATTTATCCTTTTTGACTGTCATAGTCCTCCCTTGAGGAACCATGAGGCCTTTCCTTGGTTCTGTTGATCCACCTGACAGCAGCAACAACAGCATTGCGTTCTCTTTGCCAGTCTCCATGTGTGCACGAGAGGACACTCTGTCATCCTACTGGTCAACGTCAAGAAAACACGCTGTAGGAGATCTCAGTCACGGCAGGAAAATACAAACAATCCTGACATGTCAGACTTTTGGTCGGGGTGTCCCAGGTACCACATCACTGTTCTATCATTATGCCACACTTCACGGGGTAAAGACCCCTGTTTGTTGTTCCCAACGTTCATAATAAGGCCTGACGCTGGAAATTGGTCTGCAACAACAAAATCGTGCCAAAATCGGGCTGAAGTGGTGTAGTCTGAGCCAGGCATTAGAGACGGAGGTCGGTGAGGAAAGTGGTGTAGTCTGATCCCGGCATTAGAGACAGAGAGGTCGGACAGGGAAGTGGTGTAGTCTGATCCCGGCATTAGAGACAGAGAGGTTGGAAAGGGAAGTGGTGTAGTTTGATCCCGGCATTAGAGACAGAGAGGTCGGACAGGGAAGTGGTGTAGTCTGATCCCGGCATTACAGACAGAGAGGTCGGACAGGGAAGTGGTGCAGTCTGATCCCGGCATTAGAGACAGAGAGGTCGGACAGGGAAGTGGTATAGTCTGATTCCGGCATTAGAGACAGAGAGGTCGGACAGGGACGTGGTGTAGTCTGATCCCGGCATTAGAGACAGAGAGGTCGGACAGGGAAGTGATGTAGTCTGATCCCGGCATTACAGACAGAGAGGTCAGACAGGGAAGTGGTGTAGTCCTATCCCGGCATTAGAGACAGAGAGGTCGGAAAGGGAAGTGATGTAGTCTGATCCCGGCATTACAGACAGAGAGGTCAGACAGGGAAGTGGTGTAGTCTGATCCCAGCATTAGAGACAGAGAGGTCGGACAGGGAAGTGGTATAGTCTGATTCCGGCATTAGAGACAGAGAGGTCGGTCAGGGAAGTGGTGTAGTCTGATCCCGGCATTAGAGACAGAGAGGTCAGACAGGGAAGTGATGTAGTCTGATCCCGGCATTACAGACAGAGAGGTAAGACAGGGAAGTGGTGTAGTCCTATCCCGGCATTAGAGACAGAGAGGTCGGACAGGGAAGTGATGTAGTCTGATCCCGGCATTACAGACAGAGAGGTCAGACAGGGAAGTGGTGTAGTCCTATCCCGGCATTAGAGACAGAGGTCGGTCAGGGAAGTGGTGTAGTCTGATCCCGGCATTGGAGACAGAGAGGTCAGACAGGGAAGTGGTGTAGTCTGATCCCGGCAATAGATACAGAGGTCAATGAAGGAAGTGATGTAGTCTGATCCCGGCATTAGAGACAGAGAGGTCGGAAAGGGAAGTGGTGTAGTCTGATCCTGGCATTAGCGACAGAGAGGTCAGACAGGGAAGTGGTGTAGTCTGATCCCGGCATTAGCGACAGAGGTCAGTCAGGGAAGTCGTGTCGTCTGATCCCGGGACTAGAGACAGAGAAGTCGGACAGGGAAGTGGTGTAGTCGGATCCCGGCATTAGAGACAGAGAGGTCGGACAGGGAAGTGGTGTAGTCTGATCCCGGCATTACAGACAGGGAGGTTGGACAGGGAAGTGGTGTAGTCTGATCCCGGCATTACAGACAGAGAGGTCGGACAGGGAAGTGGTGTAGTCTGATCCCGGTATTACAGACAGAGGTCAGTGAGGGAAGTGGTGTAGTCTGATCATGGCATTAGAGACAGAGAGGTCAGACAGGGAAGTGGTGTAGTCTGATCCCGGGATTAGAGACAGAGGTCAGTGAGGGAAGTGGTGTAGTCTGATCATGGCATTAGACACAGAGAGGTCAGTCAGGGAAGTGGTGTCGTCTGATCCCGGGATTAGAGACAGAGAGGTCGGACAGGGAAGTGGTGCAGTCTGATCCCGGCATTAGAGACAGAGAGGTCGGACAGGGAAGTGGTGTAGTCTGATCCCGGCATTAGAGACAGAGAGGTCGGACAGGGAAGTGGTATAGTCTGATTCCGGCATTAGAGACAGAGAGGTCGGACAGGGACGTGGTGTAGTCTGATCCCGGCATTAGAGACAGAGAGGTCGGACAGGGAAGTGATGTAGTCTGATCCCGGCATTACAGACAGAGAGGTCAGACAGGGAAGTGGTGTAGTCCTATCCCGGCATTAGAGACAGAGAGGTCGGACAGGGAAGTGATGTAGTCTGATCCCGGCATTACAGACAGAGAGGTCAGACAGGGAAGTGGTGTAGTCTGATCCCGGCATTAGAGACAGAGAGGTCGGACAGGGAAGTGGTATAGTCTGATTCCGGCATTAGAGACAGAGAGGTCGGTCAGGGAAGTGGTGTAGTCTGATCCCGGCATTAGAGACAGAGAGGTCGGACAGGGAAGTGATGTAGTCTGATCCCGGCATTACAGACAGAGAGGTCAGACAGGGAAGTGGTGTAGTCCTATCCCGGCATTAGAGACAGAGAGGTCGGACAGGGAAGTGATGTAGTCTGATCCCGGCATTACAGACAGAGAGGTCAGACAGGGAAGTGGTGTAGTCCTATCCCGGCATTAGAGACAGAGGTCGGTCAGGGAAGTGGTGTAGTCTGATCCCGGCATTGGAGACAGAGAGGTCAGACAGGGAAGTGGTGTAGTCTGATCCCGGCACTAGATACAGAGGTCAGTGAAGGAAGTGATGTAGTCTGATCCCGGCATTAGAGACAGAGAGGTCGGACAGGGAAGTGGTGTAGTCTGATCCTGGCATTAGCGACAGAGAGGTCAGACAGGGAAGTGGTGTAGTCTGATCCCGGCATTAGCGACAGAGGTCAGTCAGGGAAGTCGTGTCGTCTGATCCCGGGACTAGAGACAGAGAAGTCGGACAGGGAAGTGGTGTAGTCGGATCCCGGCATTAGAGACAGAGAGGTCGGACAGGGAAGTGGTGTAGTCTGATCCCGGCATTACAGACAGGGAGGTTGGACAGGGAAGTGGTGTAGTCTGATCCCGGCATTACAGACAGAGAGGTCAGACAGGGAAGTGGTGTAGTCTGATCCCGGCATTAGCGACAGAGGTCAGTCAGGGAAGTCGTGTCGTCTGATCCCGGGACTAGAGACAGAGAAGTCGGACAGGGAAGTGGTGTAGTCTGATCCCGGCATTACAGACAGGGAGGTTGGACAGGGAAGTGGTGTAGTCTGATCCCGGCATTACAGACAGAGAGGTCGGACAGGGAAGTGGTGTAGTCTGATCCCAGCATTACAGACAGAGGTCAGTGAGGGAAGTGGTGTAGTCTGATCCCGGCATTAGAGACAGAGAGGTCAGTCAGGGAAGTGGTGTCGTCTGATCCCGGGATTAGAGACAGAGAGGTCGGACAGGGAAGTGGTGCAGTCTGATCCCGGCATTAGAGACAGAGAGGTCGGACAGGGAAGTGGTGTAGTCTGATCCCGGCATTAGAGACAGAGAGGTCGGACAGGGAAGTGGTATAGTCTGATTCCGGCATTAGAGACAGAGAGGTCGGACAGGGACGTGGTGTAGTCTGATCCCGGCATTAGAGACAGAGAGGTCGGACAGGGAAGTGATGTAGTCTGATCCCGGCATTACAGACAGAGAGGTCAGACAGGGAAGTGGTGTAGTCCTATCCCGGCATTAGAGACAGAGAGGTCGGACAGGGAAGTGATGTAGTCTGATCCCGGCATTACAGACAGAGAGGTCAGACAGGGAAGTGGTGTAGTCTGATCCCGGCATTAGAGACAGAGAGGTCGGACAGGGAAGTGGTATAGTCTGATTCCGGCATTAGAGACAGAGAGGTCGGTCAGGGAAGTGGTGTAGTCTGATCCCGGCATTAGAGACAGAGAGGTCGGACAGGGAAGTGATGTAGTCTGATCCCGGCATTACAGACAGAGAGGTCAGACAGGGAAGTGGTGTAGTCCTATCCCGGCATTAGAGACAGAGAGGTCGGACAGGGAAGTGATGTAGTCTGATCCCGGCATTACAGACAGAGAGGTCAGACAGGGAAGTGGTGTAGTCCTATCCCGGCATTAGAGACAGAGGTCGGTCAGGGAAGTGGTGTAGTCTGATCCCGGCATTGGAGACAGAGAGGTCAGACAGGGAAGTGGTGTAGTCTGATCCCGGCACTAGATACAGAGGTCAGTGAAGGAAGTGATGTAGTCTGATCCCGGCATTAGAGACAGAGAGGTCGGACAGGGAAGTGGTGTAGTCTGATCCTGGCATTAGTGACAGAGAGGTCAGACAGGGAAGTGGTGTAGTCTGATCCCGGCATTAGCGACAGAGGTCAGTCAGGGAAGTCGTGTCGTCTGATCCCGGGACTAGAGACAGAGAAGTCGGACAGGGAAGTGGTGTAGTCGGATCCCGGCATTAGAGACAGAGAGGTCGGACAGGGAAGTGGTGTAGTCTGATCCCGGCATTACAGACAGGGAGGTTGGACAGGGAAGTGGTGTAGTCTGATCCCGGCATTACAGACAGAGAGGTCGGACAGGGAAGTGGTGTAGTCTGATCCCGGCATTACAGACAGAGGTCAGTGAGGGAAGTGGTGTAGTCTGATCATGCCATTAGAGACAGAGAGGTCAGACAGGGAAGTGGTGTAGTCTGATCCCGGGATTAGAGACAGAGGTCAGTGAGGGAAGTGGTGTAGTCTGATCATGGCATTAGAGACAGAGAGGTCAGTCAGGGAAGTGGTGTCGTCTGATCCCGGGATTAGAGACAGAGAAGTCGGACAGGGAAGTGGTGTAGTCTGATCCCGGCATTAGAGACAGAGAGGTCAGTCAGGGAAGTGGTGTAGTCTGATCCCGGCATTAGAGACAGAGAGGTCGGACAGGGATGTGGTGTAGTCTGATCCCGGCATTACAGACAGGGAGGTTGGACAGGGAAGTGGTGTAGTCTGATCCCGGCATTACAGAGAGAGAGGTCGGGAGGGGAAGGGGTGTAGTCTGATCCCGGCATTACAGACAGAGGTCAGTGAGGGAAGCGGTGTAGTCTGATCCCGGCATTAGAGACAGAGAGGTCAGACAGGGAAGTGGTGTAGTCTGATCCCGGAATTAGCGACAGAGAGGTCAGACAGGGAAGTGGTGTAGTCCTATCCCAGCATTAGAGACAGAGAGGTCGGACAGGGAAGTGGTGTAGTCTGATCCTGGCATTAGCGACAGAGAGGTTAGACAGGGAAGTGGTGTAGTCTGATCCCGGCATTAGCGACAGAGGTCAGTCAGGGAAGTCGTGTCGTCTGATCCCGGGACTAGAGACAGAGAAGTCGGACAGGGAAGTGGTGTAGTCTGATCCCGGCATTACAGACAGGGAGGTTGGACAGGGAAGTGGTGTAGTCTGATCCCGGCATTACAGACAGAGAGGTCGGACAGGGAAGTGGTGTAGTCTGATCCCAGCATTACAGACAGAGGTCAGTGAGGGAAGTGGTGTAGTCTGATCATGGCATTAGAGACAGAGAGGTCAGTCAGGGAAGTGGTATCGTCTGATCCCGGGATTAGAGACAGAGAAGTCGGACAGGGAAGTGGTGTAGTCTGATCCCGGCATTAGAGACAGAGAGGTCAGTCAGGGAAGTGGTGTAGTCTGATCCCGGCATGAGAGACAGAGAGGTCGGACAGGGAAGTGGTGTAGTCTGATCCCGGCATTACAGACAGAGAGGTCGGACAGGGAAGTGATGTAGTCTGATCCCGGCATTACAGACAGAGAGGTCAGACAGGGAAGTTGTGTAGTCTGATCCCGGCATTACAGACAGGGAGGTTGGACAGGGAAGTGGTGTAGTCTGATCCCGGCATTACAGACAGAGAGGTCGGACAGGGAAGTTGTGTAGTCTGATCCCGGCATTAGATACAGAGGTCAGTCAAGGAAGTGATGTAGTCTGATCCCGGCATTAGAGACAGAGAGGTCGGACAGGGAAGTGGTGTAGTCTGATCCCAGCATTACAGACAGAGAGGTCGGACAGGGAAGTGGTGTAGTCTGATCCCGGCATTACAGACAGAGGTCAGTGAGGGAAGTGTTGTAGTCTGATCATGGCCTTAGAGACAGAGAGGTCAGACAGGGAAGTGGTGTAGACTGATCCAGGGATTAGACACAGAGGTCAGTGAGGGAAGTGGTGTAGTCTGATCATGTTATTAGAGACAGAGGTCGGTCAGGAAAGTGGTGTAGTCTGATCCCGGGATTAGAGACAGAGAAGTCGGATAGGGAAGTGGTGTAGTCTGATCCCGGCATTACAGACAGAGGTCAGTGAGGGAAGTGGTGTAGTCTGATCATGGCATTAGAGACAGAGGTCGGTCAGGAAAGTGGTGTAGTCTGATCCCAGCGTTAGAGACAGAGAGGTCAGACAGGGAAGTGGTGTAGTCTGATCCCGGGAGTAGAGACAGAGAGGTCAGACAGGGAAGTGGTGTAGTCTGATCCCGGCATTAGCGACAGAGAGGTCGGACAGGGAAGTGGTGTAGTCTGATCCCGGCATTAGCGACAGAGGTCAGTCAGGGAAGTGGTGTCGTCTGATCCCGGGATTAGAGACAGAGAAGTCCGACAGGGAATTGGTGTAGTCTGATCCCGGCATTAGAGACAGAGAGGTCGGACAGGGAAGTGGTGTAGTTTGATCCCGGCATTAGAGACAGAGAGGTCGGACAGGGAAGTGGTGTAGTCTGATCCTGGCATTAGAGACAGAGAGGTCAGACAGGGAAGTGATGTAGTCTGATCCCGGCATTACAGACAGAGAGGTCGGACAGGGAAGTGGTGTAGTCTGATCCCGGCATTACAGACAGAGAGGTTGGACAGGGAAGTGGTGTAGTCGAATCCCGGCATTACAGACAGAGAGGTCGGACAGGGAAGTGGTGTAGTCTGATCCCGGCATTACAGACAGAGGTCAGTGAGAGAAGTGGTGTAGTCTGATCATGGCCTTAGAGACAGAGAGGTCAGACAGGGAATTGGTGTAGTCTGATCCCGGGATTAGAGACAGAGGTCAGTGAGGGAAGTGGTGTAGTCTGATCATGGCATTAGAGACAGAGAGGTCAGTCAGGGAAGTGGTGTCGTCTGATCCCGGGATTAGAGACAGAGAGGTCGGACAGGGAAGTGGTGTAGTCTGATCCCAGCGTTAGAGACAGAGAGGTCAGACAGGGAAGTGGTGTAGTCTGATCCCGGCATTACAGACAGAGAGGTCAGACAGGGAAGTGGTGTAGTCTGATCCAGGCATTAGAGACAGAGGTCGGTCAGGAAAGTGGTGTAGTCTGATCCAGGCATTAGAGACAGAGGTCGGTAAGGGAAGTGGTGTAGTCTGATCCCGGCATTAGATACAGAGGTCAGTCAAGCAAGTGATGTAGTCTGATCACGGCATTAGAGACAGAGAGGTCGGACAGGGAAGTGGTGTAGTCTGATCCCGGCATTAGCGACAGAGGTCAGTCAGGGAAGTGGTGTCGTCTGATCCCGGCATTAGAGACAGAGAGGTCAGACAGGGAAGTGGTGTAGTCTGATCCCGGCATTACAGACAGAGGTCAGTGAGAGAAGTGGTGTAGTCTGATCATGGCCTTAGAGACAGAGAGGTCAGACAGGGAATTGGTGTAGTCTGATCCCGGGATTAGAGACAGAGGTCAGTGAGGGAAGTGGTGTAGTCTGATCATGGCATTAGAAACAGAGAGGTCAGTCAGGGAAGTGGTGTCGTCTGATCCCGGGAATAGAGACAGAGAGGTCGGACAGGGAAGTGGTGTAGTCTGATCCCAGCGTTAGAGACAGAGAGGTCAGACAGGGAAGTGGTGTAGTCTGATCTCGGCATTACAGACAGAGATGTCAGACAGGGAAGTGGTGTAGTCTGATCCCGGCATTAGAGACAGAGGTCGGTCAGGAAAGGGGTGTAGTCTGATCCAGGCATTAGAGACAGAAGTCGGTAAGGGAAGTGGTGTAGTCTGATCCCGGCATTGGAGACAGAGAGGTCAGACAGGGAAGTGGTGTAGTCTGATCCCGGCATTAGATACAGAGGTCAGTCAAGGAAGTGATGTAGTCTGATCCCGGCATTAGAGACAGAGAGGTCGGGCAGGGAAGTGGTGTAGTTTGATCCCGGCATTAGAGACAGAGAGGTCGGAAAGGGAAGTGGTGTAGTCTGATCCCGGCATTACAGACAGAGAGGTCGGACGGGGAAGTGATGTAGTCTGATCCCGGCCTTACAGACAGAGAGGTCAGACAGGGAACTGGTGTAGTCTGATCCCGGCATTACAGACAGAGAGGTCGGACAGGGAAGTGGTGTAGTCTGATCCCGGCATTACAGACAGAGGTCAGTGAGGGAAGTGGTGTAGTCTGATCCCGGCATTAGAGACAGAGAGGTCAGACAGGGAAGTGGTGTAGTCTGACCCCGGCATTAGCGACAGAGAGGTCGGACAGGGAAGTGGTGTAGTCTGATCCCGGCATTACAGACAGAGGTCAGTGAGAGAAGTGGTGTAGTCTGATCATGGCCTTAGAGACAGAGAGGTCAGACAGGGAATTGGTGTAGTCTGATCCCGGGATTAGAGACAGAGGTCAGTGAGGGAAGTGGTGTAGTCTGATCATGGCATTAGAGACAGAGAGGTCAGTCAGGGAAGTGGTGTCGTCTGATCCCGGGATTAGAGACAGAGAGGTCGGACAGGGAAGTGGTGTAGTCTGATCCCAGCGTTAGAGACAGAGAGGTCAGACAGGGAAGTGGTGTAGTCTGATCCCGGCATTACAGACAGAGATGTCAGACAGGGAAGTGGTGTAGTCTGATCCCGGCATTAGAGACAGAGGTCGGTCAGGAAAGTGGTGTAGTCTGATCCAGGCATTAGAGACAGAGGTCGGTAAGGGAAGTGGTGTAGTCTGATCCCGGCATTGGAGACAGAGAGGTCAGACAGGGAAGTGGTGTAGTCTGATCCTGGCATTAGATACAGAGGTCAGTCAAGCAAGTGATGTAGTCTGATCCCGGCATTAGAGACAGAGAGGTCGGACAGGGAAGTGGTGTAGTCTGATCCCGGCGTTAGCGACAGAGGTCAGTCAGGGAAGTGGTGTCGTCTGATCCCGGCATTAGAGACAGAGAGGTCGGACAGGGAAGTGGTGTAGTCTGATCCCGGCATTACAGACAGAGGTCAGTGAGGGAAGTGGTGTAGTCTGATCCCGGCATTAGAGACAGAGAGGTCAGACAGGGAAGTGGTGTAGTCTGATCCCGGCATTAGCGACAGAGAGGTCGGACAGGGAAGTGGTGTAGTCTGATCCCGGCATTAGCGACAGAGAGGTCAGACAGGGAAGTGGTGTAGTCTGATCCCGGCATTAGCGACAGAGGTCAGACAGGGAAGTGGTGTCGTCTGATCCCGGGATTAGAGACAGAGAAGTCGGACAGGGAAGTGGTGTAGTCTGACCCCGGCATTAGCGACAGAGAGGTCGGACAGGGAAGTGGTGTAGTCTGATCCCGGCATTACAGACAGAGGTCAGTGAGAGAAGTGGTGTAGTCTGATCATGGCCTTAGAGACAGAGAGGTCAGACAGGGAATTGGTGTAGTCTGATCCCGGGATTAGAGACAGAGGTCAGTGAGGGAAGTGGTGTAGTCTGATCATGGCATTAGAGACAGAGAGGTCAGTCAGGGAAGTGGTGTCGTCTGATCCCGGGAATAGAGACAGAGAGGTCGGACAGGGAAGTGGTGTAGTCTGATCCCAGCGTTAGAGACAGAGAGGTCAGACAGGGAAGTGGTGTAGTCTGATCCCGGCATTACAGACAGAGATGTCAGACAGGGAAGTGGTGTAGTCTGATCCCGGCATTAGAGACAGAGGTCGGTCAGGAAAGTGGTGTAGTCTGATCCAGGCATTAGAGACAGAGGTCGGTAAGGGAAGTGGTGTAGTCTGATCCCGGCATTGGAGACAGAGAGGTCAGACAGGGAAGTGGTGTAGTCTGATCCCGGCATTAGATACAGAGGTCAGTCAAGGAAGTGATGTAGGCTGATCCCGGCATTAGAGACAGAGAGGTCGGGCAGGGAAGTGGTGTAGTTTGATCCCGGCATTAGAGACAGAGAGGTCGGAAGGGGAAGTGGTGTAGTCTGATCCCGGGATTACAGACAGAGAGGTCGGACAGGGAAGTGATGTAGTCTGATCCCGGCCTTAAAGACAGAGAGGTCAGAACAGGGAACTGGTGTAGTCTGATCCCGGCATTACAGACAGAGAGGTCGGACAGGGAAGTGGTGTAGTCTGATCCCGGCATTACAGACAGAGGTCAGTGAGGGAAGTGGTGTAGTCTGATCCCGGCATTAGAGACAGAGAGGTCAGACAGGGAAGTGGTGTAGTCTGACCCCGGCATTAGCGACAGAGAGGTCGGACAGGGAAGTGGTGCAGTCTGATCCCGGCATTACAGACAGAGGTCAGTGAGAGAAGTGGTGTAGTCTGATCATGGCCTTAGAGACAGAGAGGTCAGACAGGGAATTGGTGTAGTCTGATCCCGGGATTAGAGACAGAGGTCAGTGAGGGAAGTGGTGTAGTCTGATCATGGCATTAGAGACAGAGAGGTCAGTCAGGGAAGTGGTGTCGTCTGATCCCGGGATTAGAGACAGAGAGGTCGGACAGGGAAGTGGTGTAGTCTGATCCCAGCGTTAGAGACAGAGAGGTCAGACAGGGAAGTGGTGTAGTCTGATCCCGGCATTACAGACAGAGATGTCAGACAGGGAAGTGGTGTAGTCTGATCCCGGCATTAGAGACAGAGGTCGGTCAGGAAAGTGGTGTAGTCTGATCCAGGCATTAGAGACAGAGGTCGGTAAGGGAAGTGGTGTAGTGTGATCCCGGCATTGGAGACAGAGAGGTCAGACAGGGAAGTGGTGTAGTCTGATCCTGGCATTAGATACAGAGGTCAGTCAAGCAAGTGATGTAGTCTGATCCCGGCATTAGAGACAGAGAGGTCGGACAGGGAAGTGGTGTAGTCTGATCCCGGCATTAGAGACAGAGAGGTCAGACAGGCAAGTGATGTAGTCTGATCCCGGCATTAGCGACAGAGAGGTCAGACAGGGAACTGGTGTAGTCTGATCCCGGCATTACAGACAGGGAGGTTGGACAGGGAAGTGGTGTAGTCTGATCCCGGCATTACAGACAGAGAGGTCGGACAGGGAAGTGGTGTAGTCTGATCCCGGCATTACAGACAGAGGTCAGTGAGGGAAGTGGTGTAGTCTGATCCCGGCATTAGAGACAGAGAGGTCAGACAGGGAAGTGGTGTAGTCTGATCCCGGCATTCGCGACAGAGAGGTCGGACAGGGAAGTGGTGTAGTCTGATCCCGGCATTAGCGACAGAGAGGTCGGACAGGGAAGTGGTGTAGTCTGATCCCGGCATTAGCGACAGAGGTCAGTCAGGGAAGTGGTGTCATCTGATCCCGGCATTAGAGACAGAGAGGTCGGACAGGGAAGTGGTGTAGTCTGATGCCGGCATTAGAGACAGAGAGGTCGGACAGGGAAGTGGTGTAGTCTGATCCCGGCATTACAGACAGAGAGGTCAGACAGGGAACTGGTGTAGTCTGATCCCGGCATTACAGACAGAGAGGTCAGACAGGGAACTGGTGTAGTCCGATCCCGGCATTAGAGACAGAGAGGTCAGACAGGGAAGTGGTGTAGTCTTATCCCGGCATTACAGACAGAGAGGTCAGACAGGGAACTGGTGTAGTCTGACCCCGGCATTAGAGACAGAGAGGTCAGACAGGGAAGTGGTGTTGTCCTATCCCGGCATTAGAGACAGAGAGGTCGGGCAGGGAAGTGGTGTAGTTTCATCCCGTTATCGGAGACAGAGAGGTCAGACAGGGAAGTGGTGTAGTCTGATCCCGGCATTAGATACAGAGGTCAGTCAAGGAAGTGATGTAGTCTGATCCCGGCATTAGAGACAGAGAGGTCGGACAGGGAAGTGGTGTAGTCTGATCCCGGCATTAGCGACAGAGAGGTCAGACAGGGAAGTGGTGTAGTCTGATCCCGGCATTAGCGACAGAGGTCAGACAGGGAAGTGGTGTCGTCTGATCCCGGGATTAGAGACAGAGAAGTCGGACAGGGAAGTGGTGTAGTCTGATCCCAGCATTAGAGACAGAGAGGTCGGACAGGGAAGTGGTGTAGTCTGATCCCGGCATTACAGACAGGGAGGTTGGACAGGGAAGTGGTGTAGTCGAATCCCGGCATTACAGACAGAGAGGTCGGACAGGGAAGTGGTGTAGTCTGATCCCGGCATTACAGACAGAGGTCAGTGAGGGAAGTGGTGTAGTCTGATCATGGCCTTAGAGACAGAGAGGTCAGACAGGGAATTGGTGTAGTCTGATCCCGGGATTAGAGACAGAGGTCAGTGAGGGAAGTGGTGTAGTCTGATCATGGCATTAGAGACAGAGAGGTCAGTCAGGGAAGTGGTGTCGTCTGATCCCGGGATTAGAGACAGAGAGGTCGGACAGGGATGTGGTGTAGTCTGATCCCAGCGTTAGAGACAGAGAGGTCAGACAGGGAAGTGGTGTAGTCTGATCCCGGCATTAGAGACAGAGAGGTCAGACAGGGAAGTGGTGTAGTCTGATCCCGGCATTAGCGACAGAGAGGTCGGACAGGGAAGTAGTGTAGTCTGATCCCGGCATTAGCGACAGAGGTCAGTCAGGGAAGTGGTGTCGTCTGATCCCGGGATTAGAGACAGAGAAGTCCGACAGGGAAGTGGTGTAGTCTGATCTCGGCATTAGAGACAGAGAGGTCGGACAGGGAAGTGGTGTAGTTTGATCCCGGCATTAGAGACAGAGAGGTCGGACAGGGAAGTGGTGTAGTCTGATCCCGGCATTAGAGACAGAGAGGTCATACAGGGAAGTGATGTAGTCTGATCCCGGCATTACAGACAGAGAGGTCGGACAGGGAAGTGGTGTAGTCTGATCCCGGCATTAGAGACAGAGAGGTCAGACAGGGAAGTGGTGTAGTCTGATCCCGGCATTAGAGACAGAGGTCGGTCAGGGAAGTGGTGTAGTCTGATCCAGGCATTAGAGACAGAGGTCGGTCAGGGAAGTGGTGTAGTCTGATCCCGGCATTGGAGACAGAGAGGTCAGACAGGGAAGTGGTGTAGTCTGATCCCGGCATTAGATACAGAGGTCAGTCAAGGAAGTGATGTAGTCTGATCCCGGCATTAGAGACGGAGAGGTCGGACAGGGAAGTGGTGTAGTCTGATCCCGGCATTAGCGACAGAGGTCAGTCAGGGAAGTGGTGTCGTCTGATCCCGGCATTAGAGACAGAGAGGTCGGGCAGGGAAGTGGTGTAGTTTGATCCCGGCATTAGAGACAGAGAGGTCGGAAAGGGAAGTGGTGTAGTCTGATCCCGGCATTACAGACAGAGGTCAGTGAGGGAAGTGGTGTAGTCTGATCATGGCCTTAGAGACAGAGAGGTCAGACAGGGAATTGGTGTAGTCTGATCCCGGGATTAGAGACAGAGGTCAGTGAGGGAAGTGGTGTAGTCTGATCATGGCATTAGAGACAGAGAGGTCAGTCAGGGAAGTGGTGTCGTCTGATCCCGGGATTAGAGACAGAGAGGTCGGACAGGGATGTGGTGTAGTCTGATCCCAGCGTTAGAGACAGAGAGGTCAGACAGGGAAGTGGTGTAGTCTGATCCCGGCATTAGAGACAGAGAGGTCAGACAGGGAAGTGGTGTAGTCTGATCCCGGCATTAGCGACAGAGAGGTCGGACAGGGAAGTAGTGTAGTCTGATCCCGGCATTAGCAACAGAGGTCAGTCAGGGAAGTGGTGTCGTCTGATCCCGGGATTAGAGACAGAGAAGTCGGACAGGGAAGTGGTGTAGTCTGATCTCGGCATTAGAGACAGAGAGGTCGGACAGGGAAGTGGTGTAGTTTGATCCCGGCATTAGAGACAGAGAGGTCGGACAGGGAAGTGGTGTAGTCTGATCCCGGCATTAGAGACAGAGAGGTCATACAGGGAAGTGATGTAGTCTGATCCCGGCATTACAGACAGAGAGGTCGGACAGGGAAGTGGTGTAGTCTGATCCCGGCATTAGAGACAGAGAGGTCAGACAGGGAAGTGGTGTAGTCTGATCCCGGCATTAGAGACAGAGGTCGGTCAGGGAAGTGGTGTAGTCTGATCCAGGCATTAGAGACAGAGGTCGGTCAGGGAAGTGGTGTAGTCTGATCCCGGCATTGGAGACAGAGAGGTCAGACAGGGAAGTGGTGTAGTCTGATCCCGGCATTAGATACAGAGGTCAGTCAAGGAAGTGATGTAGTCTGATCCCGGCATTAGAGACAGAGAGGTCGGACAGGGAAGTGGTGTAGTCTGATCCCGGCATTAGCGACAGAGGTCAGTCAGGGAAGTGGTGTCGTCTGATCCCGGCATTAGAGACAGAGAGGTCGGGCAGGGAAGTGGTGTAGTTTGATCCCGGCATTAGAGACAGAGAGGTCGGAAAGGGAAGTGGTGTAGTCTGATCCCGGCATTACAGACAGAGAGGTCGGACAGGGAAGTGATGTAGTCTGATCCCGGCCTTACAGACAGAGAGGTCAGACAGGGAACTGGTGTAGTCTGATCCCGGAATTACAGACAGAGAGGTCGGACAGGGAAGTGGTGTAGTCTGATCCCGGCATTACAGACAGAGGTCAGTGAGGGAAGTGGTGTAGTCTGATCCCGGCATTAGAGACAGAGAGGTCAGACAGCGAAGTGGATTAGTCTGACCCCGGCATTAGCGACAGAGAGGTCGGACAGGGAAGTGGTGTAGTCTGTTCCCGGCATTAGCGACAGAGAGGTCGGACAGGGAAGTGGTGTAGTCTGATCCCGGCATTAGCGACAGAGGTCAGTCAGGGAAGTGGTGTCGTCTGATCCCGGCATTAGAGACAGAGAGGTCGGACAGGGAAGTGGTGTAGTTTGATCCTGGCATTAGAGACAGAGAGGTCGGACAGGGAAGTGGTGTAGTCTGATCCCGGCATTAGAGACAGAGGTCGGTCAGGGAAGTGGTGTAGTCTGATACCGGCATTGGAGAAAGGGAGGTTAGACAGGGAAGTGGTGTAGTCTGATCCCGGCACTAGATACAGAGGTCAGTGAAGGAAGTGATGTAGTCTGATCCCGGCATTAGAGACAGAGAAGTCGGACAGGGAAGTGGTGTAGTCTGATCCTGGCATTAGCGACAGAGAGGTCAGACAGGGAAGTGGTGTAGTCTGAACCCGGCATTAGCGACAGAGGTCAGTCAGGGAAGTCGTGTCGTCTGATCCCGGGACTAGAGACAGAGAAGTCGGACAGGGAAGTGGTGTAGTCGGATCCCGGCATTAGAGACAGAGAGGTCGGACAGGGAAGTGGTGTAGTCTAATCCCGGCATTACAGACAGGGAGGTTGGACAGGGAAGTGGTGTAGTCTGATCCCGGCATTACAGACAGAGGTCAGTGAGGGAAGTGGTGTAGTCTGAACATGGCATTAGAGACAGAGAGGTCAGACAGGGAAGTGGTGTAGTCTGATCCCGGGATTAGAGACAGAGGTCAGTGAGGGAAGTGGTGTAGTCTGATCATGGCATTAGAGACAGAGAGGTCAGTCAGGGAAGTGGTGTCGTCTGATCCCGGGATTAGAGACAGAGAAGTCGGACAGGGAAGTGGTGTAGTCTGATCCCGGCATTAGAGACAGAGAGGTCAGTCAGGGAAGTGTTGTAGTCTGATCCCGGCATTAGAGACAGAGAGGTCGGACAGGGATGTGGTGTAGTCTGATCCCGGCATTACAGACAGGGAGGTTGGACAGGGAAGTGGTGTAGTCTGATCCCGGCATTACAGACAGAGGTCAGTGAGGGAAGTGGTGTAGTCTGATCCCGGCATTAGAGACAGAGAGGTCAGACAGGGAAGTGGTGTAGTCTGATCCCGGGATTAGAGACAGAGGTCAGTGAGGGAAGTGGTGTAGTCTGATCATGGCATTAGAGACGGAGAGGTCAGTCAGGGAAGTGGTGTAGTCTGATCCTGGCATTAGCGACAGAGAGGTCAGACAGGGAAGTGGTGTAGTCTGATCCCGGCATTAGCGACAGAGGTCAGTCAGCGAAGTCGTGTCGTCTGATCCCGTGACTAGAGACAGAGAAGTCGGACAGGGAAGTGGTGTAGTCTGATCCCGGCATTACAGACAGAGAGGTCGGACAGGGAAGTGGTGTAGTCTGATCCCAGCATTACAGACAGAGGTCAGTGAGGGAAGTGGTGTAGTCTGAACATGGCATTAGAGACAGAGAGGTCAGACAGGGAAGTGGTGTAGTCTGATCCCGGGATTAGAGACAGAGGTCAGTGAGGGAAGTGGTGTAGTCTGATCATGGCATTAGAGACAGAGAGGTCAGTCAGGGAAGTGGTGTTGTCTGATCCCGGGATTAGAGACAGAGAGGTCAGTAAGGGAAGTGGTGTAGTCTGATCCCGGCATTAGAGACAGAGAGGTCGGACAGGGAAGTGGTGTAGTCTGATCCCGGCATTACAGACAGGGAGGTTGGACAGGGAAGTGGTGTAGTCTGATCCCGGCATTACAGACAGAGAGGTCGGACAGGGAAGTGGTGTAGTCTGATCCCGGCATTACAGACAGAGGTCAGTGAGGGAAGCGGTGTAGTCTGATCCCGGCATTAGAGACAGAGAGGTCAGACAGGGAAGTGGTGTAGTCTGATCCCGGAATTAGCGACAGAGAGGTCGGACAGGGAAGTCGTGTAGTCTGATCCCGACATTAGCGACACAGAGGTCGGACAGGGAAGTGGTGTAGTCTGATCCCGGCATTAGAGACAGAGAGGTCGGACAGGGAAGTGGTGTAGTCTGATCCCGGCATTAGCGACAGAGGTCAGTCAGGGAAGTGGTGTCGTCTGATCCCGGCATTAGAGACAGAGAGGTCGGGCAGGGAAGTGGTGTAGTTTCATCCCAGCATTAGAGACAGAGAGGTCGGACAGGGAAGTGGTGTAGTCTGATCCCGGCATTACAGACAGAGAGGTCGGACAGGGAAGTGATGTAGTCTGATCCCGGCATTACAGACAGAGAGGTCAGACAGGGAAGTTGTGTAGTCTGATCCCGGCATTACAGACAGGGAGGTTGGACAGGGAAGTGGTGTAGTCTGATCCCGGCATTACAGACAGAGAGGTCGGACAGGGAAGTTATGTAGTCTGATCCCGGCATTACATACAGAGGTCAGTAAAGGAAGTGATGTAGTCTGATCCCGGCATTAGAGACCGGGAGGTCGGACAGGGAAGTGGTGTAGTCTGATCCCGGCATTACAGACAGAGAGGTCGGACAGGGAAGTGGTGTAGTCTGATCCCGGCATTACAGACAGAGAGGTCGGACAGGGAAGTGGTGTAGTCTGATCCCGGCATTACAGACAGAGGTCAGTGAGGGAAGTGGTGTAGTCTGATCATGGCATTAGAGACAGAGAGGTCAGTCAGGGAAGTGGTGTAGTCTGATCCCGGCATTAGAGACAGAGAGGTCGGACAGGGATGTGGTGTAGTCTGATCCCGGCATTACAGACAGGGAGGTTGGACAGGGAAGTGGTGTAGTCTGATCCCGGCATTACAGACAGAGAGGTCGGACAGGGAAGTGGTATAGTCTGATCCCGGCATTACAGACAGAGGTCAGTGAGGGAAGCGGTGTAGTCTGATCCCGTCATTAGAGACAGAGAGGTCAGACAGGGAAGTGGTGTAGTCTGATCCCGGAATTAGCGACAGAGAGGTCAGACAAGGAAGTGGTGTAGTCCTATCCCGGCATTAGAGACAGAGAGGTCGGACATGGAAGTTTTGTAGTCTGATCCTGGCATTAGCGACAGAGAGGTCAGACAGGGAAGTGGTGTAGTCTGATCCCGGCATTAGCGACAGAGGTCAGTCAGGGAAGTCGTGTCGTCTGATCCCGGGACTAGAGACAGAGAAGTCAGACAGGGAAGTGGTGTAGTCTGATCCCGGCATTACAGACAGGGAGGTCGGACAGGGAAGTGGTGTAGTCTGATCCCGGCAATAGAGACAGAGAGGTCGGACAGGGAAGTGGTGTAGTCTGATCCCGGCATTAGCGACAGAGGTCAGTCAGGGAAGTGGTGTCGTCTGATCCCGGCATTAGAGACAGAGAGGTCGGGCAGGGAAGTGGTGTAGTTTGATCCCAGCATTACAGACAGAGAGGTCGGACAGGGAAGTGGTGTAGTCTGATCCCGGCATTACAGACAGAGAGGTCGGACAGGGAAGTGATGTAGTCTGATCCCGGCATTACAGACAGGGAGGTTGGACAGGGAAGTGGTGTAGTCTGATGATGGCATTAGAGACAGAGAGGTCAGACAGGGAAGTGGTGTAGTCTGATCCCGGGATTAGAGACAGAGAAGTCGGACAGGGAAGTGGTGTAGTCTGATCCCGGCATTAGAGACAGAGAGGTCAGTCAGGAAAGTGGTGTAGTCTGATCCCGGCATTAGAGAGAGAGAGGTCGGACAGGGATGTGGTGTAGTCTGATCCCAGCATTACAGACAGGGAGGTTGGACAGGGAAGTGGTGTAGTCTGATCCCGGCATTACAGACAGAGAGGTCGGACAGGGAAGTGGTGTAGTCTGATCCCGGCATTAGAGACAAAGAGGTCAGTAAGGGAAGTGGTGTAGTCTGATCCCGGCATTAGAGACAGAGAGGTCGGACAGGGATGTGGTGTAGTCTGATCCCGGCATTACAGACAGGGAGGTTGGACAGGGAAGTGGTGTAGTCTGATCCCGGCATTACAGACAGAGAGGTCGGACAGGGAAGTGGTATAGTCTGATCCCGGCATTACAGACAGAGGTCAGTGAGGGAAGCGGTGTAGTCTGATCCCGGCATTAGAGACAGAGAGGTCAGACAGGGAAGTGGTGTAGTCTGATCCCGGAATTAGCGACAGAGAGGTCGGACAGGGAAGTGGTGTCGTCTGATCCCGGCATTAGCGACACAGAGGTCGGACAGGGAAGTGGTGTAGTCTGATCCCGGCATTACAGACAGAGAGGTCGGACAGGGAAGTGGTGTAGTCTGATCCCGGCATTAGCGACAGAGGTCAGTCAGGGAAGCGGTGTCATCTGATACCGGCATTAGAGACAGAGAGGTCGGGCAGGGACGTGGTGTAGTTTCATCCGAGCATTAGAGACAGAGAGGTCGGACAGGGAAGTGGTGTAGTCTGATCCCGGCATTACAGACAGAGAGGTCGGACAGGGAAGTGATGTAGTCTGATCCCGGCATTACAGACAGAGAGGTCAGACAGGGAAGTTGTGTAGTCTGATCCCGGCATTACAGACAGGGAGCTTGGACAGGGAAGTGGTGTAGTCTGATCCCGGCATTACAGACAGAGAGGTCGGACAGGGAAGTTTTGTAGTCTGATCCCGGCATTACATACAGAGGTCAGTAAAGGAAGTGATGTAGTCTGATCCCGGCATTAGAGACCGGGAGGTCGGACAGGGAAGTGGTGTAGTCTGATCCCGGCATTACAGACAGAGAGGTCGGACAGGGAAGTGGTGTAGTCTGATCCCGGCATTACAGACAGAGAGGTCGGACAGGGAAGTGGTGTAGTCTGATCCCGGCATTACAGACAGAGGTCAGTGAGGGAAGTGGTGTAGTCTGATCATGGCATTAGAGACAGAGAGGTCAGACAGGGAAGTGGTGTAGTCTGATCCCGGGATTAGAGACAGAGGTCAGTGAGGGAAGTGGTGTAGTCTGATCATGGCATTAGAGACAGAGAGGTCAGTCAGGGAAGTGGTGTCGTCTGATCCTGGGATTAGAGACAGAGAAGTCGGACAGGGAAGTGGTGTAGTCTGATCCCGGCATTAGAGACAGAGAGGTCAGTCAGGGAAGTGGTGTAGTCTGATCCCGGCATTAGAGACAGAGAGGTCGGACAGGGATGTGGTGTAGTCTGATCCCGGCATTACAGACAGGGAGGTTGGACAGGGAAGTGGTGTAGTCTGATCCCGGCATTACAGACAGAGAGGTCGGACAGGGAAGTGGTGTAGTCTGATCCCGGCATTACAGACAGAGGTCAGTGAGGGAAGCGGTGTAGTCTGATCCCGTCATTAGAGACAGAGAGGTCAGACAGGGAAGTGGTGTAGTCTGATCCCGGAATTAGCGACAGAGAGGTCAGACAGGGAAGTGGTGTAGTCCTATCCCGGCATTGGAGACAGAGAGGTCGGACATGGAAGTTTTGTAGTCTGATCCCGGCATTAGCGACAGAGAGGTCAGACAGGGAAGTGGTGTAGTCTGATCCCGGCATTAGCGACAGAGGTCAGTCAGGGAAGTCGTGTCGTCTGATCCCGGGACTAGAGACAGAGAAGTCAGACAGGGAAGTGGTGTAGTCTGATCCCGGCATTACAGACAGGGAGGTTGGACAGGGAAGTGGTGTAGTCTGATCCCGGCATTACAGACAGAGAGGTCGGACAGGGAAGTGGTGTAGTCTGATCCCAGCATTACAGACAGAGGTCAGTGAGGGAAGTGGTGTAGTCTGAACATGGCATTAGAGACAGAGAGGTCAGACAGGGAAGTGGTGTAGTCTGATCCCGGCATTACAGACAGAGAGGTCGGACAGGGAAGTTGTGTCGTCTGATCCCGGCATTAGATACAGAGGTCAGTCAAGGAAGTGATGTAGTCTGATCCCAGCATTAGAGACAGAGAGGTCAGACAGGGAAGTGGTGTAGTCTGATCCCGGCATTACAGACAGAGAGGTCGGACAGAAAAGTGGTGTAGTCTGATCCCGGCATTACAGACAGAGGTCAGTGAGGGAAGTTTTGTAGTCTGATCATGGCCTTGGAGACAGAGAGATCAGACAGGGAAGTGGTGTTGTCTGATCCCGGGATTAGAGACAGAGGTCAGTGAGGGAAGTGGTGTAGTCTGATCATGGCATTAGAGACAGAGAGGTCAGTCAGGGAAGTGGTGTCGTCTGATCCCGGGATTAGAGAAAGAGAGGTCGAACAGGGAAGTGGTGTAGTCTGATCATGGCATTAGAGACAGAGAGGTCAGTCAGGGAAGTGGTGTCGTCTGATCCCGGGATTAGAGACAGAGAAGTCGGACAGGGAAGTGGTGTAGTCTGATCCCGGCATTAGAGACAGAGAGGTCAGTAAGGGAAGTGGTGTAGTCTGATCCCGGCATTAGAGACAGAGAGGTCGGACAGGGATGTGGTGTAGTCTGATCCCGGCATTACAGACAGGGAGGTTGGCCAGGGAAGTGGTGTAGTCTGATCCCGGCATTACAGACAGAGAGGTCGGACAGGGAAGTGGTGTAGTCTGATCCCGGCATTACAGACAGAGGTCAGTTAGGGAAGCGGTGTAGTCTGATCCCGGCATTAGAGACAGAGAGGTCAGACAGGGAAGTGGTGTAGTCTGATCCCGGAATTAGCGACAGAGAGGTCGGACAGGGAAGTGGTGTAGTCTGATCCCGGCATTAGCGACACAGAGGTAGGACAGGGAAGTGGTGTAGTCTGATCCCGGCATTAGAGACAGAGAGGTCGGACAGGGAAGTGGTGTAGTCTGATCCCGGCATTAGCGACAGAGGTCAGTCAGGGAAGTGGTGTCGTCTGATCCCGGCATTAGAGACAGAGAGGTCGGGCAGGGAAGTGGTGTAGTTTGATCCCAGGATTAGAGACAGAGAGGTCGGACAGGGAAGTGGTGTAGTCTGATCCCGGCATTACAGACAGAGAGGTCGGACAGGGAAGTGATGTAGTCTGATCCCGGCATTACAGACAGAGAGGTCAGACAGGGAAGTTGTGTAGTCTGATCCCGGCATTACAGACAGGGAGGTTGGACAGGGAAGTGGTGTAGTCTGATCCCGGCATTACAGACAGAGAGGTCGGACAGGGAAGTTGTGTCGTCTGATCCCGGCATTAGATACAGAGGTCAGTCAAGGAAGTGATGTAGTCTGATCCCAGCATTAGAGACAGAGAGGTCAGACAGGGAAGTGGTGTAGTCTGATCCCGGCATTACAGACAGAGAGGTCGGACAGGGAAGTGGTGTAGTCTGATCCCGGCATTACAGACAGAGGTCAGTGAGGGAAGTTTTGTAGTCTGATCATGGCCTTGGAGACAGAGAGGTCAGACAGGGAAGTGGTGTTGTCTGATCCCGGGATTAGAGACAGAGGTCAGTGAGGGAAGTGGTGTAGTCTGATCATGGCATTAGAGAAAGAGAGGTCAGTCAGGGAAGTGGTGTCGTCTGATCCCGGGATTAGAGAAAGAGAGGTCGGACAGGGAAGTGGTGTAGTCTGATCCCGGGATTAGAGACAGAGGTCAGTGAGGGAAGTGGTGTAGTCTGATCATGGCATTAGAGACAGAGAGGTCAGTCAGGGAAGTGGTGTCGTCTGATCCCGGGATTAGAGACAGAGAAGTCGGACAGGGAAGTGGTGTAGTCTGATCCCGGCATTAGAGACAGAGAGGTCAGTAAGGGAAGTGGTGTAGTCTGATCCCGGCATTAGAGACAGAGAGGTCGGACAGGGATGTGGTGTAGTCTGATCCCGGAATTAGCGACAGAGAGGTCGGACAGGGAAGTGGTGTAGTCTGATCCCGGCATTAGCGACACAGAGGTCGGACAGGGAAGTGGTGTAGTCTGATCCCGGCATTAGAGACAGAGAGGTCGGACAGGGAAGTGGTGTAGTCTGATCCCGGCATTACAGACAGAGGTCAGTTAGAGAAGCGGTGTAGTCTGATCCCGGCATTAGAGACAGAGAGGTCAGACAGGGAAGTGGTGTAGTCTGATCCCGGAATTAGCGACAGAGAGGTCGGACAGGGAAGTGGTGTAGTCTGATCCCGGCATTAGCGACACAGAAGTCGGACAGGGAAGTGGTGTAGTCTGATCCCAGCATTAGAGACAGAGAGGTCGGACAGTGAAGTGGTGTAGTCTGATCCCGGCATTAGCGACAGAGGTCAGTCAGGGAAGTGGTGTCGTCTGATCCCGGCATTAGAGACAGAGAGGTCGGGCAGGGAAGTGGTGTAGTTTAATCCCAGCATTAGAGACAGAGAGGTCGGACAGGGAAGTGGTGTAGTCTGATCCCGGCATTACAGACAGAGAGGTCGGACAGGGAAGTGATGTAGTCTGATCCCGGCATTACAGACAGGGAGGTTGGACAGGGAAGTGGTGTAGTCTGATCCCGGAATTAGCGACAGAGAGGTCAGACAGGGAAGTGGTGTAGTCCTATCCCGGCATTAGAGACAGAGAGGTTGGACATGGAAGTTTTGTAGTCTTATCCTGGCATTAGCGACAGAGAGGTCAGACAGGGAAGTGGTGTAGTCTGATCCCGGCATTAGCGACAGAGGTCAGTCAGGGAAGTCGTGTCGTCTGATCCCGGGACTAGAGACAGAGAAGTCAGACAGGGAAGTGGTGTAGTCTGATCCCGGCATTACAGACAGGGAGGTTGGACAGGGAAGTGGTGTAGTCTGATCCCGGCATTACAGACAGAGAGGTCGGACAGGGAAGTGGTGTAGTCTGATCCCAGCATTACAGACAGAGGTCAGTGAGGGAAGTGGTGTAGTCTGATCCCGGCATTACAGACAGAGAGGTCGGACAGGGAAGTTGTGTCGTCTGATCCCGGCATTAGATACAGAGGTCAGTCAAGGAAGTGATGTAGTCTGATCCCAGCATTAGAGACAGAGAGGTCAGACAGGGAAGTGGTGTAGTCTGATCCCGGCATTACAGACAGAGAGGTCGGACAGGGAAGTGGTGTAGTCTGATCCCGGCATTACAGACAGAGGTCAGTGAGGGAAGTTTTGTAGTCTGATCATGGCCTTGGAGACAGAGAGGTCAGACAGGGAAGTGGTGTTGTCTGATCCCGGGATTAGAGACAGAGGTCAGTGAGGGAAGTGGTGTAGTCTGATCATGGCATTAGAGAAAGAGAGGTCAGTCAGGGAAGTGGTGTCGTCTGATCCCGGGATTAGAGAAAGAGAGGTCGGACAGGGAAGTGGTGTAGTCTGATCCCGGGATTAGAGACAGAGGTCAGTGAGGGAAGTGGTGTAGTCTGATCATGGCATTAGAGACAGAGAGGTCAGTCAGGGAAGTGGTGTCGTCTGATCCCGGGATTAGAGACAGAGAAGTCGGACAGGGAAGTGGTGTAGTCTGATCCCGGCATTAGAGACAGAGAGGTCAGTAAGGGAAGTGGTGTAGTCTGATCCCGGCATTAGAGACAGAGAGGTCGGACAGGGATGTGGTGTAGTCTGATCCCGGAATTAGCGACAGAGAGGTCGGACAGGGAAGTGGTGTAGTCTGATCCCGGCATTAGCGACACAGAGGTCGGACAGGGAAGTGGTGTAGTCTGATCCCGGCATTAGAGACAGAGAGGTCGGACAGGGAAGTGGTGTAGTCTGATCCCGGCATTACAGACAGAGGTCAGTTAGGGAAGCGGTGTAGTCTGATCCCGGCATTAGAGACAGAGAGGTCAGACAGGGAAGTGGTGTAGTCTGATCCCGGAATTAGCGACAGAGAGGTCGGACAGGGAAGTGGTGTAGTCTGATCCCGGCATTAGCGACACAGAAGTCGGACAGGGAAGTGGTGTAGTCTGATCCCAGCATTAGAGACAGAGAGGTCGGACAGTGAAGTGGTGTAGTCTGATCCCGGCATTAGCGACAGAGGTCAGTCAGGGAAGTGGTGTCGTCTGATCCCGGCATTAGAGACAGAGAGGTCGGGCAGGGAAGTGGTGTAGTTTGATCCCAGCATTAGAGACAGAGAGGTCGGACAGGGAAGTGGTGTAGTCTGATCCCGGCATTACAGACAGAGAGGTCGGACAGGGAAGTGATGTAGTCTGATCCCGGCATTACAGACAGGGAGGTTGGACAAGGAAGTGGTGTAGTCTGATCCCGGAATTAGCGACAGAGAGGTCAGACAGGGAAGTGGTGTAGTCCTATCCCGGCATTAGAGACAGAGAGGTCGGACATGGAAGTTTTGTAGTCTGATCCTGGCATTAGCGACAGAGAGGTCAGACAGGGAAGTGGTGTAGTCTGATCCCGGCATTAGCGACAGAGGTCAGTCAGGGAAGTCGTGTCGTCTGATCCCGGGACTAGAGACAGAGAAGTCAGACAGGGAAGTGGTGTAGTCTGATCCCGGCATTACAGACAGGGAGGTTGGACAGGGAAGTGGTGTAGTCTGATCCCGGCATTACAGACAGAGAGGTCGGACAGGGAAGTGGTGTAGTCTGATCCCAGCATTACAGACAGAGGTCAGTGAGGGAAGTGGTGTAGTCTGAACATGGCATTAGAGACAGAGAGGTCAGACAGGGAAGTGGTGTAGTCTGATCCCGGCATTACAGACAGAGAGGTCGGACAGGGAAGTTGTGTCGTCTGATCCCGGCATTAGATACAGAGGTCAGTCAAGGAAGTGATGTAGTCTGATCCCAGCATTAGAGACAGAGAGGTCAGACAGGGAAGTGGTGTAGTCTGATCCCGGCATTACAGACAGAGAGGTCGGACAGAAAAGTGGTGTAGTCTGATCCCGGCATTACAGACAGAGGTCAGTGAGGGAAGTTTTGTAGTCTGATCATGGCCTTGGAGACAGAGAGATCAGACAGGGAAGTGGTGTTGTCTGATCCCGGGATTAGAGACAGAGGTCAGTGAGGGAAGTGGTGTAGTCTGATCATGGCATTAGAGACAGAGAGGTCAGTCAGGGAAGTGGTGTCGTCTGATCCCGGGATTAGAGAAAGAGAGGTCGGACAGGGAAGTGGTGTAGTCTGATCCCGGGATTAGAGACAGAGGTCAGTGAGGGAAGTGGTGTAGTCTGATCATGGCATTAGAGACAGAGAGGTCAGTCAGGGAAGTGGTGTCGTCTGATCCCGGGATTAGAGACAGAGAAGTCGGACAGGGAAGTGGTGTAGTCTGATCCCGGCATTAGAGACAGAGAGGTCAGTAAGGGAAGTGGTGTAGTCTGATCCCGGCATTAGAGACAGAGAGGTCGGACAGGGATGTGGTGTAGTCTGATCCCGGCATTACAGACAGGGAGGTTGGCCAGGGAAGTGGTGTAGTCTGATCCCGGCATTACAGACAGAGAGGTCGGACAGGGAAGTGGTGTAGTCTGATCCCGGCATTACAGACAGAGGTCAGTTAGGGAAGTGGTGTCGTCTGATCCCGGCATTACAGACAGAGGTCAGTGAGGGAAGTGGTGTAGTCAGATCCCGGAATTAGCGACAGAGAGGTCGGACAGGGAAGTGGTGTAGTCTGATCCCGGCATTAGCGACACAGAGGTCGGACAGGGAAGTGGTGTAGTCTGATCCCGGCATTAGAGACAGAGAGGTCGGACAGGGAAGTGGTGTAGTCTGATCCCGGCATTAGCGACAGAGGTCAGTCAGGGAAGTGGTGTCGTCTGATCCCGGCATTAGAGACAGAGAGGTCGGGCAGGGAAGTGGTGTAGTTTGATCCCAGCATTAGAGACAGAGAGGTCGGACAGGGAAGTGGTGTAGTCTGATCCCGGCATTACAGACAGGGAGGTTGGACAGGGAAGTGGTGTAGTCTGATGATGGCATTAGAGACAGAGAGGTCAGACAGGGAAGTGGTGTAGTCTGATCCCGGGATTAGAGACAGAGGTCAGTGAGGGAAGTGGTGTAGTCTGATCATGGCATTAGAGACAGAGAGGTCAGTCAGGGAAGTGGTGTCGTCTGATCCCGGGATTAGAGACAGAGAAGTCGGACAGGGAAGTGGTGTAGTCTGATCCCGGCATTAGAGACAGAGAGGTCAGTCAGGGAAGTGGTGTAGTCTGATCCCGGCATTAGAGACAGAGAGGTCGGACAGGGATGTGGTGTAGTCTGATCCCGGCATTACAGACAGGGAGGTTGGACAGGGAAGTGGTGTAGTCTGATCCCGGCATTACAGACAGAGAGGTCGGACAGGAAAGTGGTGTAGTCTGATCCCGGCATTAGAGACAGAGAGGTCAGTAAGGGAAGTGGTGTTGTCTGATCCCGGCATTAGAGACAGAGAGGTCGGACAGGGATGTGGTGTAGTCTGATCCCGGCATTACAGACAGGGAGGTTGGACAGGGAAGTGGTGTAGTCTGATCCCGGCATTACAGACAGAGAGGTCGGACAGGGAAGTGGTGTAGTCTGATCCCGGCATTACAGACAGAGGTCAGTGAGGGAAGCGGTGTAGTCTGATCCCGGCATTAGAGACAGAGAGGTCAGACAGGGAAGTGGTGTAGTCTGATCCCGGAATTAGCGACAGAGAGGTCGGACAGGGAAGTGGTGTCGTCTGATCCCGGCATTAGCGACACAGAGGTCGGACAGGGAAGTGGTGTAGTCTGATCCCGGCATTAGAGACAGAGAGGTCGGACAGGGAAGTGGTGTAGTCTGATCCCGGCATTAGCGACAGAGGTCAGTCAGGGAAGTGGTGTCGTCTGATACCGGCATTAGAGACAGAGAGGTCGGGCAGGGAAGTGGTGTAGTTTCATCCCAGCATTAGAGACAGAGAGGTCGGACAGGGAAGTGGTGTAGTCTGATCCCGGCATTACAGACAGAGAGGTCGGACAGGGAAGTGATGTAGTCTGATCCCGGCATTACAGACAGAGAGGTCAGACAGGGAAGTTGTGTAGTCTGATCCCGGCATTACAGACAGGGAGGTTGGACAGGGAAGTGGTGTAGTCTGATCCCGGCATTACAGACAGAGAGGTCGGACAGGGAAGTTTTGTAGTCTGATCCCGGCATTACATACAGAGGTCAGTAAAGGAAGTGATGTAGTCTGATCCCGGCATTAGAGACCGGGAGGTCGGACAGGGAAGTGGTGTAGTCTGATCCCGGCATTACAGACAGAGAAGTCGGACAGGGAAGTGGTGTAGTCTGATCCCGGGATTAGAGACAGAGGTCAGTGAGGGAAGTGGTGTAGTCTGATCATGGCATTAGAGACAGAGAGGTCAGTCAGGGAAGTGGTGTCGTCTGATCCCGGGATTAGAGACAGAGAAGTCGGACAGGGAAGTGGTGTAGTCTGATCCCAGCATTAGAGACAGAGAGGTCGGACAGTGAAGTGGTGTAGTCTGATCCCGGCATTAGCGACAGAGGTCAGTCAGGGAAGTGGTGTAGTCTGATCCCGGCATTACAGACAGAGAGGTCGGACAGGGAAGTGATGTAGTCTGATCCCGGCATTACAGACAGGGAGGTTGGACAAGGAAGTGGTGTAGTCTGATCCCGGAATTAGCGACAGAGAGGTCAGACAGGGAAGTGGTGTAGTCCTATCCCGGCATTAGAGACAGAGAGGTCGGACATGGAAGTTTTGTAGTCTGATCCTGGCATTAGCGACAGAGAGGTCAGACAGGGAAGTGGTGTAGTCTGATCCCGGCATTAGCGACAGAGGTCAGTAAGGGAAGTCGTGTCGTCTGATCCCGGGACTAGAGACAGAGAAGTCAGACAGGGAAGTGGTGTAGTCTGATCCCGGCATTACAGACAGGGAGGTTGGACAGGGAAGTGGTGTAGTCTGATCCCGGCATTACAGACAGAGAGGTCGGACAGGGAAGTGGTGTAGTCTGATCCCAGCATTACAGACAGAGGTCAGTGAGGGAAGTGGTGTAGTCTGAACATGGCATTAGAGACAGAGAGGTCAGACAGGGAAGTGGTGTAGTCTGATCCCGGCATTACAGACAGAGAGGTCGGACAGGGAAGTTGTGTCGTCTGATCCCGGCATTAGATACAGAGGTCAGTCAAGGAAGTGATGTAGTCTGATCCCAGCATTAGAGACAGAGAGGTCAGACAGGGAAGTGGTGTAGTCTGATCCCGGCATTACAGACAGAGAGGTCGGACAGAAAAGTGGTGTAGTCTGATCCCGGCATTACAGACAGAGGTCAGTGAGGGAAGTTTTGTAGTCTGATCATGGCCTTGGAGACAGAGAGATCAGACAGGGAAGTGGTGTTGTCTGATCCCGGGATTAGAGAAAGAGGTCAGTGAGGGAAGTGGTGTAGTCTGATCATGGCATTAGAGACAGAGAGGTCAGTCAGGGAAGTGGTGTCGTCTGATCCCGGGATTAGAGAAAGAGAGGTCGGACAGGGAAGTGGTGTAGTCTGATCCCGGGATTAGAGACAGAGGTCAGTGAGGGAAGTGGTGTAGTCTGATCATGGCATTAGAGACAGAGAGGTCAGTCAGGGAAGTGGTGTCGTCTGATCCCGGGATTAGAGACAGAGAAGTCGGACAGGGAAGTGGTGTAGTCTGATCCCGGCATTAGAGACAGAGAGGTCAGTAAGGGAAGTGGTGTAGTCTGATCCCGGCATTAGAGACAGAGAGGTCGGACAGGGATGTGGTGTAGTCTGATCCCGGCATTACAGACAGGGAGGTTGGCCAGGGAAGTGGTGTAGTCTGATCCCGGCATTACAGACAGAGAGGTCGGACAGGGAAGTGGTGTAGTCTGATCCCGGCATTACAGACAGAGGTCAGTTAGGGAAGTGGTGTCGTCTGATCCCGGCATTACAGACAGAGGTCAGTGAGGGAAGTGGTGTAGTCAGATCCCGGAATTAGCGACAGAGAGGTCGGACAGGGAAGTGGTGTAGTCTGATCCCGGCATTAGCGACACAGAGGTCGGACAGGGAAGTGGTGTAGTCTGATCCCGGCATTAGAGACAGAGAGGTCGGACAGGGAAGTGGTGTAGTCTGATCCCGGCATTAGCGACAGAGGTCAGTCAGGGAAGTGGTGTCGTCTGATCCCGGCATTAGAGACAGAGAGGTCGGGCAGGGAAGTGGTGTAGTTTGATCCCAGCATTAGAGACAGAGAGGTCGGACAGGGAAGTGGTGTAGTCTGATCCCGGCATTACAGACAGAGAGGTCGGACAGGGAAGTGATGTAGTCTGATCCCGGCATTACAGACAGGGAGGTTGGACAGGGAAGTGGTGTAGTCTGATGATGGCATTAGAGACAGAGAGGTCAGACAGGGAAGTGGTGTAGTCTGATCCCGGGATTAGAGACAGAGGTCAGTGAGGGAAGTGGTGTAGTCTGATCATGGCATTAGAGACAGAGAGGTCAGTCAGGGAAGTGGTGTCGTCTGATCCCGGGATTAGAGACAGAGAAGTCGGACAGGGAAGTGGTGTAGTCTGATCCCGGCATTAGAGACAGAGAGGTCAGTCAGGGAAGTGGTGTAGTCTGATCCCGGCATTAGAGACAGAGAGGTCGGACAGGGATGTGGTGTAGTCTGATCCCGGCATTACAGACAGGGAGGTTGGACAGGGAAGTGGTGTAGTCTGATCCCGGCATTACAGACAGAGAGGTCGGACAGGGAAGTGGTGTAGTCTGATCCCGGCATTAGAGACAGAGAGGTCAGTAAGGGAAGTGGTGTTGTCTGATCCCGGCATTAGAGACAGAGAGGTCGGACAGGGATGTGGTGTAGTCTGATCCCGGCATTACAGACAGGGAGGTTGGACAGGGAAGTGGTGTAGTCTGATCCCAGCATTACAGACAGAGAGGTCGGACAGGGAAGTGGTGTAGTCTGATCCCGGCATTACAGACAGAGGTCAGTGAGGGAAGCGGTGTAGTCTGATCCCGGCATTAGAGACAGAGAGGTCAGACAGGGAAGTGGTGTAGTCTGATCCCGGAATTAGCGACAGAGAGGTCGGACAGGGAAGTGGTGTCGTCTGATCCCGGCATTAGCGACACAGAGGTCGGACAGGGAAGTGGTGTAGTCTGATCCCGGCATTAGAGACAGAGAGGTCGGACAGGGAAGTGGTGTAGTCTGATCCCGGCATTAGCGACAGAGGTCAGTCAGGGAAGTGGTGTCGTCTGATACCGGCATTAGAGACAGAGAGGTCGGGCAGGGAAGTGGTGTAGTTTCATCCCAGCATTAGAGACAGAGAGGTCGGACAGGGAAGTGGTGTAGTCTGATCCCGGCATTACAGACAGAGAAGTCGGACAGGGAAGTGGTGTAGTCTGATCCCGGGATTAGAGACAGAGGTCAGTGAGGGAAGTGGTGTAGTCTGATCATGGCATTAGAGACAGAGAGGTCAGTCAGGGAAGTGGTGTCGTCTGATCCCGGGATTAGAGACAGAGAAGTCGGACAGGGAAGTGGTGTAGTCTGATCCCGGCATTAGAGACAGAGAGGTCAGTCAGGGAAGTGGTGTAGTCTGATCCCGGCATTAGAGACAGAGAGGTCGGACAGGGATGTGGTGTAGTCTGATCCCGGCATTACAGACAGGGAGGTTGGACAGGGAAGTGGTGTAGTCTGATCCCGGCATTACAGACAGAGAGGTCGGACAGGGAAGTGGTGTAGTCTGATCCCGGCATTACAGACAGAGGTCAGTGAGGGAAGCGGTGTAGTCTGATCCCGTCATTAGAGACAGAGAGGTCAGACAGGGAAGTGGTGTAGTCTGATCCCGGAATTAGCGACAGAGAGGTCAGACAGGGAAGTGGTGTAGTCCTATCCCGGCATTAGAGACAGAGAGGTCGGACATGGAAGTTTTGTAGTCTGATCCTGGCATTAGCGACAGAGAGGTCAGACAGGGAAGTGGTGTAGTCTGATCCCGGCATTAGCGACAGAGGTCAGTCAGGGAAGTCGTGTCGTCTGATCCCGGGACTAGAGACAGAGAAGTCAGACAGGGAAGTGGTGTAGTCTGATCCCGGCATTACAGACAGGGAGGTTGGACAGGGAAGTGGTGTAGTCTGATCCCGGCATTACAGACAGAGAGGTCGGACAGGGAAGTGGTGTAGTCTGATCCCAGCATTACAGACAGAGGTCAGTGAGGGAAGTGGTGTAGTCTGAACATGGCATTAGAGACAGAGAGGTCAGACAGGGAAGTGGTGTAGTCTGATCCCGGGATTAGAGACAGAGGTCAGTGAGGGAAGTGGTGTAGTCTGATCATGGCATTAGAGACAGAAAGGTCAGTCAGGGAAGTGGTGTCGTCTGATCCCGGGATTAGAGACAGAGAAGTCGGACAGGGAAGTGGTGTAGTCTGATCCCGGCATTAGAGACAGAGAGGTCAGTAAGGGAAGTGGTGTAGTCTGATCCCGGCATTACAGACAGAGGTCAGTTAGGGAAGCGGTGTAGTCTGATCCCGGCATTAGAGACAGAGAGGTCAGACAGGGAAGTGGTGTAGTCTGATCCCGGAATTAGCGACAGAGAGGTCGGACAGGGAAGTGGTGTAGTCTGATCCCGGCATTAGCGACACAGAGGTCGGACAGGGAAGTGGTGTAGTCTGATCCCGGCATTAGAGACAGAGAGGTCGGACAGGGAAGTGGTGTAGTCTGATCCCGGCATTAGCGACAGAGGTCAGTCAGGGAAGTGGTGTCGTCTGATCCCGGCATTAGAGACAGAGAGGTCGGGCAGGGAAGTGGTGTAGTTTGATCCCAGCATTAGAGACAGAGAGGTCGGACAGGGAAGTGGTGTAGTCTGATCCCGGCATTTCAGACAGAGAGGTCGGACAGGGAAGTGATGTAGTCTGATCCCGGCATTACAGACAGGGAGGTTGGACAGGGAAGTGGTGTAGTCTGATCCCGGAATTAGCGACAGAGAGTTCAGACAGGGAAGTGGTGTAGTCCTATCCCGGCATTAGAGACAGAGAGGTCGGACATGGAAGTTTTGTAGTCTGATCCTGGCATTAGCGACAGAGAGGTCAGACAGGGAAGTGGTGTAGTCTGATCCCGGCATTAGCGACAGAGGTCAGTCAGGGAAGTCGTGTCGTCTGATCCCGGGACTAGAGACAGAGAAGTCAGACAGGGAAGTGGTGTAGTCTGATCCCGGCATTACAGACAGGGAGTTTGGACAGGGAAGTGGTGTAGTCTGATCCCGGCATTGCAGACAGAGAGGTCGGACAGGGAAGTGGTGTAGTCTGATCCCAGCATTACAGACAGAGGTCAGTGAGGGAAGTGGTGTAGTCTGAACATGGCATTAGAGACAGAGAGGTCAGACAGGGAAGTGGTGTAGTCTGATCCCGGCATTACAGACAGAGAGGTCGGACAGGGAAGTTGTGTCGTCTGATCCCGGCATTACAGATACAGAGGTCAGTCAAGGAAGTGATGTAGTCTGATCCCAGCATTAGAGACAGAGAGGTCGGACAGGGAAGTGGTGTAGTCTGATCCCGGCATTACAGACAGAGAGGTCGGACAGAAAAGTGGTGTAGTCTGATCCCGGCATTACAGACAGAGGTCAGTGAGGGAAGTTTTGTAGTCTGATCATGGCCTTGGAGACAGAGAGATCAGACAGGGAAGTGGTGTTGTCTGATCCCGGGATTAGAGACAGAGGTCAGTGAGGGAAGTGGTGTAGTCTGATCATGGCATTAGAGACAGAGAGGTCAGTCAGGGAAGTGGTGTAGTCTGATCCCGGCATTACAGACAGAGAGGTCGGACAGGGAAGTGATGTAGTCTGATCCCGGCATTACAGACAGGGAGGTTGGACAGGGAAGTGGTGTAGTCTGATGATGGCATTAGAGACAGAGAGGTCAGACAGGGAAGTGGTGTAGTCTGATCCCGGGATTAGAGACAGAGGTCAGTGAGGGAAGTGGTGTAGTCTGATCATGGCATTAGAGACAGAGAGGTCAGTCAGGGAAGTGGTGTCGTCTGATCCCGGGATTAGAGACAGAGAAGTCGGACAGGGAAGTGGTGTAGTCTGATCCCGGCATTAGAGACAGAGAGGTCAGTCAGGGAAGTGGTGTAGTCTGATCCCGGCATTAGAGACAGAGAGGTCGGACAGGGATGTGGTGTAGTCTGATCCCGGCATTACAGACAGAGAGGTCGGACAGGGAAGTGGTGTAGTCTGATCCCGGCATTACAGACAGAGAGGTCGGACAGGGAAGTGGTGTAGTCTGATCCCGGCATTAGAGACAGAGAGGTCAGTAAGGGAAGTGGTGTTGTCTGATCCCGGCATTAGAGACAGAGAGGTCGGACAGGGATGTGGTGTAGTCTGATCCCGGCATTACAGACAGGGAGGTTGGACAGGGAAGTGGTGTAGTCTGATCCCGGCATTACAGACAGAGAGGTCGGACAGGGAAGTGGTGTAGTCTGATCCCGGCATTACAGACAGAGGTCAGTGAGGGAAACGGTGTAGTCTGATCCCGGCATTAGAGACAGAGAGGTCAGACAGGGAAGTGGTGTAGTCTGATCCCGGAATTAGCGACAGAGAGGTCGGACAGGGAAGTGGTGTCGTCTGATCCCGGCATTAGCGACACAGAGGTCGGACAGGGAAGTGGTGTAGTCTGATCCCGGCATTAGAGACAGAGAGGTCGGACAGGGAAGTGGTGTAGTCTGATCCCGGCATTAGCGACAGAGGTCAGTCAGGGAAGTGGTGTCGTCTGATACCGGCATTAGAGACAGAGAGGTCGGGCAGGGAAGTGGTGTAGTTTCATCCCAGCATTAGAGACAGAGAGGTCGGACAGGGAAGTGGTGTAGTCTGATCCCGGCATTACAGACAGAGAAGTCGGACAGGGAAGTGGTGTAGTCTGATCCCGGGATTAGAGACAGAGGTCAGTGAGGGAAGTGGTGTAGTCTGATCATGGCATTAGAGACAGAGAGGTCAGTCAGGGAAGTGGTGTCGTCTGATCCCGGGATTAGAGACAGAGAAGTCGGACAGGGAAGTGGTGTAGTCTGATCCCGGCATTAGAGACAGAGAGGTCAGTCAGGGAAGTGGTGTAGTCTGATCCCGGCATTAGAGACAGAGAGGTCGGACAGGGATGTGGTGTAGTCTGATCCCGGCATTACAGACAGGGAGGTTGGACAGGGAAGTGGTGTAGTCTGATCCCGGCATTACAGACAGAGAGGTCGGACAGGGAAGTGGTGTAGTCTGATCCCGGCATTACAGACAGAGGTCAGTGAGGGAAGCGGTGTAGTCTGATCCCGTCATTAGAGACAGAGAGGTCAGACAGGGAAGTGGTGTAGTCTGATCCCGGAATTAGCGACAGAGAGGTCAGACAGGGAAGTGGTGTAGTCCTATCCCGGCATTAGAGACAGAGAGGTCGGACATGGAAGTTTTGTAGTCTGATCCTGGCATTAGCGACAGAGAGGTCAGACAGGGAAGTGGTGTAGTCTGATCCCGGCATTAGCGACAGAGGTCAGTCAGGGAAGTCGTGTCGTCTGATCCCGGGACTAGAGACAGAGAAGTCAGACAGGGAAGTGGTGTAGTCTGATCCCGGCATTACAGACAGGGAGGTTGGACAGGGAAGTGGTGTAGTCTGATCCCGGCATTACAGACAGAGAGGTCGGACAGGGAAGTGGTGTAGTCTGATCCCAGCATTACAGACAGAGGTCAGTGAGGGAAGTGGTGTAGTCTGAACATGGCATTAGAGACAGAGAGGTCAGACAGGGAAGTGGTGTAGTCTGATCCCGGAATTAGAGACAGAGGTCAGTGAGGGAAGTGGTGTAGTCTGATCATGGCATTAGAGACAGAGAGGTCAGTCAGGGAAGTGGTGTCGTCTGATCCCGGGATTAGAGACAGAGAAGTCGGACAGGGAAGTGGTGTAGTCTGATCCCGGCATTAGAGACAGAGAGGTCAGTAAGGGAAGTGGTGTAGTCTGATCCCGGCATTAGAGACAGAGAGGTCGGACAGGGATGTGGTGTAGTCTGATCCCGGAATTAGCGACAGAGAGGTCGGACAGGGAAGTGGTGTAGTCTGATCCCGGCATTAGCGACACAGAGGTCGGACAGGGAAGTGGTGTAGTCTGATCCCGGCATTAGAGACAGAGAGGTCGGACAGGGAAGTGGTGTAGTCTGATCCCGGCATTACAGACAGAGGTCAGTTAGGGAAGCGGTGTAGTCTGATCCCGGCATTAGAGACAGAGAGGTCAGACAGGGAAGTGGTGTAGTCTGATCCCGGAATTAGCGACAGAGAGGTCGGACAGGGAAGTGGTGTAGTCTGATCCCGGCATTAGCGACACAGAGGTCGGACAGGGAAGTGGTGTAGTCTGATCCCGGCATTAGAGACAGAGAGGTCGGACAGGGAAGTGGTGTAGTCTGATCCCGGCATTAGCGACAGAGGTCAGTCAGGGAAGTGGTGTCGTCTGATCCCGGCATTAGAGACAGAGAGGTCGGGCAGGGAAGTGGTGTAGTTTGATCCCAGCATTAGAGACAGAGAGGTCGGACAGGGAAGTGGTGTAGTCTGATCCCGGCATTTCAGACAGAGAGGTCGGACAGGGAAGTGATGTAGTCTGATCCCGGCATTACAGACAGGGAGGTTGGACAGGGAAGTGGTGTAGTCTGATCCCGGAATTAGCGACAGAGAGTTCAGACAGGGAAGTGGTGTAGTCCTATCCCGGCATTAGAGACAGAGAGGTCGGACATGGAAGTTTTGTAGTCTGATCCTGGCATTAGCGACAGAGAGGTCAGACAGGGAAGTGGTGTAGTCTGATCCCGGCATTAGCGACAGAGGTCAGTCAGGGAAGTCGTGTCGTCTGATCCCGGGACTAGAGACAGAGAAGTCAGACAGGGAAGTGGTGTAGTCTGATCCCGGCATTACAGACAGGGAGGTTGGACAGGGAAGTGGTGTAGTCTGATCCCGGCATTACAGACAGAGAGGTCGGACAGGGAAGTGGTGTAGTCTGATCCCAGCATTACAGACAGAGGTCAGTGAGGGAAGTGGTGTAGTCTGAACATGGCATTAGAGACAGAGAGGTCAGACAGGGAAGTGGTGTAGTCTGATCCCGGCATTACAGACAGAGAGGTCGGACAGGGAAGTTGTGTCGTCTGATCCCGGCATTAGATACAGAGGTCAGTCAAGGAAGTGATGTAGTCTGATCCCAGCATTAGAGACAGAGAGGTCGGACAGGGAAGTGGTGTAGTCTGATCCCGGCATTACAGACAGAGAGGTCGGACAGAAAAGTGGTGTAGTCTGATCCCGGCATTACAGACAGAGGTCAGTGAGGGAAGTTTTGTAGTCTGATCATGGCCTTGGAGACAGAGAGATCAGACAGGGAAGTGGTGTTGTCTGATCCCGGGATTAGAGACAGAGGTCAGTGAGGGAAGTGGTGTAGTCTGATCATGGCATTAGAGACAGAGAGGTCAGTCAGGGAAGTGGTGTCGTCTGATCCCGGGATTAGAGAAAGAGAGGTCGGACAGGGAAGTGGTGTAGTCTGATCCCGGGATTAGAGACAGAGGTCAGTGAGGGAAGTGGTGTAGTCTGATCATGGCATTAGAGACAGAGAGGTCAGTCAGGGAAGTGGTGTCGTCTGATCCCGGGATTAGAGACAGAGAAGTCGGACAGGGAAGTGGTGTAGTCTGATCCCGGCATTAGAGACAGAGAGGTCAGTAAGGGAAGTGGTGTAGTCTGATCCCGGCATTAGAGACAGAGAGGTCGGACAGGGATGTGGTGTAGTCTGATCCCGGCATTACAGACAGGGAGGTTGGCCAGGGAAGTGGTGTAGTCTGATCCCGGCATTACAGACAGAGAGGTCGGACAGGGAAGTGGTGTAGTCTGATCCCGGCATTACAGACAGAGGTCAGTTAGGGAAGTGGTGTCGTCTGATCCCGGCATTACAGACAGAGGTCAGTGAGGGAAGTGGTGTAGTCAGATCCCGGAATTAGCGACAGAGAGGTCGGACAGGGAAGTGGTGTAGTCTGATCCCGGCATTAGCGACACAGAGGTCGGACAGGGAAGTGGTGTAGTCTGATCCCGGCATTAGAGACAGAGAGGTCGGACAGGGAAGTGGTGTAGTCTGATCCCGGCATTAGCGACAGAGGTCAGTCAGGGAAGTGGTGTCGTCTGATCCCGGCATTAGAGACAGAGAGGTCGGGCAGGGAAGTGGTGTAGTTTGATCCCAGCATTAGAGACAGAGAGGTCGGACAGGGAAGTGGTGTAGTCTGATCCCGGCATTACAGACAGAGAGGTCGGACAGGGAAGTGATGTAGTCTGATCCCGGCATTACAGACAGGGAGGTTGGACAGGGAAGTGGTGTAGTCTGATGATGGCATTAGAGACAGAGAGGTCAGACAGGGAAGTGGTGTAGTCTGATCCCGGGATTAGAGACAGAGGTCAGTGAGGGAAGTGGTGTAGTCTGATCATGGCATTAGAGACAGAGAGGTCAGACAGGGAAGTGGTGTAGTCTGATCCCGGAATTAGCGACAGAGAGGTCGGACAGGGAAGTGGTGTAGTCTGATCCCGGCATTAGCGACACAGAGGTCGGACAGGGAAGTGGTGTAGTCTGATCCCGGCATTAGAGACAGAGAGGTCGGACAGGGAAGTGGTGTAGTCTGATCCCGGCATTAGCGACAGAGGTCAGTCAGGGAAGTGGTGTCGTCTGATCCCGGGATTAGAGACAGAGAAGTCGGACAGGGAAGTGGTGTAGTCTGATCCCGGCATTAGAGACAGAGAGGTCAGTCAGGGAAGTGGTGTAGTCTGATCCCGGCATTAGAGACAGAGAGGTCGGACAGGGATGTGGTGTAGTCTGATCCCGGCATTACAGACAGGGAGGTTGGACAGGGAAGTGGTGTAGTCTGATCCCGGCATTACAGACAGAGAGGTCGGACAGGGAAGTGGTGTAGTCTGATCCCGGCATTAGAGACAGAGAGGTCAGTAAGGGAAGTGGTGTTGTCTGATCATGGCATTAGAGACAGAGAGGTCAGTCAGGGAAGTGGTGTCGTCTGATCCCGGGATTAGAGAAAGAGAGGTCGGACAGGGAAGTGGTGTAGTCTGATCCCGGCATTACAGACAGAGAGGTCGGACAGGGAAGTGGTGTAGTCTGATCCCGGCATTACAGACAGAGGTCAGTGAGGGAAGCGGTGTAGTCTGATCCCGGCATTAGAGACAGAGAGGTCAGACAGGGAAGTGGTGTAGTCTGATCCCGGAATTAGCGACAGAGAGGTCGGACAGGGAAGTGGTGTAGTCTGATCCCGGCATTAGCGACACAGAGGTCGGACAGGGAAGTGGTGTAGTCTGATCCCGGCATTAGAGACAGAGAGGTCGGACAGGGAAGTGGTGTAGTCTGATCCCGGCATTAGCGACAGAGGTCAGTCAGGGAAGTGGTGTCGTCTGATACCGGCATTAGAGACAGAGAGGTCGGGCAGGGAAGTGGTGTAGTTTCATCCCAGCATTAGAGACAGAGAGGTCAGTCAGGGAAGTGGTGTAGTCTGATCCCGGCATTACAGACAGAGAAGTCGGACAGGGAAGTGGTGTAGTCTGATCCCGGGATTAGAGACAGAGGTCAGTGAGGGAAGTGGTGTAGTCTGATCATGGCATTAGAGACAGAGAGGTCAGTCAGGGAAGTGGTGTCGTCTGATCCCGGGATTAGAGACAGAGAAGTCGGACAGGGAAGTGGTGTAGTCTGATCCCGGCATTAGAGACAGAGAGGTCAGTAAGGGAAGTGGTGTAGTCTGATCCCGGCATTAGAGACAGAGAGGTCGGACAGGGATGTGGTGTAGTCTGATCCCGGCATTACAGACAGGGAGGTTGGCCAGGGAAGTGGTGTAGTCTGATCCCGGCATTACAGACAGAGAGGTCGGACAGGGAAGTGGTGTAGTCTGATCCCGGCATTACAGACAGAGGTCAGTTAGGGAAGTGGTGTCGTCTGATCCCGGCATTACAGACAGAGGTCAGTGAGGGAAGTGGTGTAGTCAGAATCCGGGAATTAGCGACAGAGAGGTCGGACAGGGAAGTGGTGTAGTCTGATCCCGGCATTAGCGACACAGAGGTCGGACAGGGAAGTGGTGTAGTCTGATCCCGGCATTAGAGACAGAGAGGTCGGACAGGGAAGTGGTGTAGTCTGATCCCGGCATTAGCGACAGAGGTCAGTCAGGGAAGTGGTGTCGTCTGATCCCGGCATTAGAGACAGAGAGGTCGGGCAGGGAAGTGGTGTAGTTTGATCCCAGCATTAGAGACAGAGAGGTCGGACAGGGAAGTGGTGTAGTCTGATCCCGGCATTACAGACAGAGAGGTCGGACAGGGAAGTGATGTAGTCTGATCCCGGCATTACAGACAGGGAGGTTGGACAGGGAAGTGGTGTAGTCTGATGATGGCATTAGAGACAGAGAGGTCAGACAGGGAAGTGGTGTAGTCTGATCCCGGGATTAGAGACAGAGGTCAGTGAGGGAAGTGGTGTAGTCTGATCATGGCATTAGAGACAGAGAGGTCAGACAGGGAAGTGGTGTAGTCTGATCCCGGAATTAGCGACAGAGAGGTCGGACAGGGAAGTGGTGTAGTCTGATCCCGGCATTAGCGACACAGAGGTCGGACAGGGAAGTGGTGTAGTCTGATCCCGGCATTAGAGACAGAGAGGTCGGACAGGGAAGTGGTGTAGTCTGATCCCGGCATTACAGACAGAGAGGTCGGACAGGGAAGTGATGTAGTCTGATCCCGGCATTACAGACAGGGAGGTTGGACAGGGAAGTGGTGTAGTCTGATGATGGCATTAGAGACAGAGAGGTCAGACAGGGAAGTGGTGTAGTCTGATCCCGGGATTAGAGACAGAGGTCAGTGAGGGAAGTGGTGTAGTCTGATCATGGCATTAGAGACAGAGAGGTCAGTCAGGGAAGTGGTGTCGTCTGATCCCGGGATTAGAGACAGAGAAGTCGGACAGGGAAGTGGTGTAGTCTGATCCCGGCATTAGAGACAGAGAGGTCAGTCAGGGAAGTGGTGTAGTCTGATCCCGGCATTAGAGACAGAGAGGTCGGACAGGGATGTGGTGTAGTCTGATCCCGGCATTACAGACAGGGAGGTTGGACAGGGAAGTGGTGTAGTCTGATCCCGGCATTACAGACAGAGAGGTCGGACAGGGAAGTGGTGTAGTCTGATCCCGGCATTAGAGACAGAGAGGTCAGTAAGGGAAGTGGTGTTGTCTGATCCCGGCATTAGAGACAGAGAGGTCGGACAGGGATGTGGTGTAGTCTGATCCCGGCATTACAGACAGGGAGGTTGGACAGGGAAGTGGTGTAGTCTGATCCCGGCATTACAGACAGAGAGGTCGGACAGGGAAGTGGTGTAGTCTGATCCCGGCATTACAGACAGAGGTCAGTGAGGGAAGCGGTGTAGTCTGATCCCGGCATTAGAGACAGAGAGGTCAGACAGGGAAGTGGTGTAGTCTGATCCCGGAATTAGCGACAGAGAGGTCGGACAGGGAAGTGGTGTCGTCTGATCCCGGCATTAGCGACACAGAGGTCGGACAGGGAAGTGGTGTAGTCTGATCCCGGCATTAGAGACAGAGAGGTCGGACAGGGAAGTGGTGTAGTCTGATCCCGGCATTAGCGACAGAGGTCAGTCAGGGAAGTGGTGTCGTCTGATACCGGCATTAGAGACAGAGAGGTCGGGCAGGGAAGTGGTGTAGTTTCATCCCAGCATTAGAGACAGAGAGGTCGGACAGGGAAGTGGTGTAGTCTGATCCCGGCATTACAGACAGAGAAGTCGGACAGGGAAGTGGTGTAGTCTGATCCCGGGATTAGAGACAGAGGTCAGTGAGGGAAGTGGTGTAGTCTGATCATGGCATTAGAGACAGAGAGGTCAGTCAGGGAAGTGGTGTCGTCTGATCCCGGGATTAGAGACAGAGAAGTCGGACAGGGAAGTGGTGTAGTCTGATCCCGGCATTAGAGACAGAGAGGTCAGTCAGGGAAGTGGTGTAGTCTGATCCCGGCATTAGAGACAGAGAGGTCGGACAGGGATGTGGTGTAGTCTGATCCCGGCATTACAGACAGGGAGGTTGGACAGGGAAGTGGTGTAGTCTGATCCCGGCATTACAGACAGAGAGGTCGGACAGGGAAGTGGTGTAGTCTGATCCCGGCATTACAGACAGAGGTCAGTGAGGGAAGCGGTGTAGTCTGATCCCGTCATTAGAGACAGAGAGGTCAGACAGGGAAGTGGTGTAGTCTGATCCCGGAATTAGCGACAGAGAGGTCAGACAGGGAAGTGGTGTAGTCCTATCCCGGCATTAGAGACAGAGAGGTCGGACATGGAAGTTTTGTAGTCTGATCCTGGCATTAGCGACAGAGAGGTCAGACAGGGAAGTGGTGTAGTCTGATCCCGGCATTAGCGACAGAGGTCAGTCAAGGAAGTCGTGTCGTCTGATCCCGGGACTAGAGACAGAGAAGTCAGACAGGGAAGTGGTGTAGTCTGATCCCGGCATTACAGACAGGGAGGTTGGACAGGGAAGTGGTGTAGTCTGATCCCGGCATTACAGACAGAGAGGTCGGACAGGGAAGTGGTGTAGTCTGATCCCAGCATTACAGACAGAGGTCAGTGAGGGAAGTGGTGTAGTCTGAACATGGCATTAGAGACAGAGAGGTCAGACAGGGAAGTGGTGTAGTCTGATCCCGGGATTAGAGACAGAGGTCAGTGAGGGAAGTGGTGTAGTCTGATCATGGCATTAGAGACAGAGAGGTCAGTCAGGGAAGTGGTGTCGTCTGATCCCGGGATTAGAGACAGAGAAGTCGGACAGGGAAGTGGTGTAGTCTGATCCCGGCATTAGAGACAGAGAGGTCAGTAAGGGAAGTGGTGTAGTCTGATCCCGGCATTAGAGACAGAGAGGTCGGACAGGGATGTGGTGTAGTCTGATCCCGGAATTAGCGACAGAGAGGTCGGACAGGGAAGTGGTGTAGTCTGATCCCGGCATTAGCGACACAGAGGTCGGACAGGGAAGTGGTGTAGTCTGATCCCGGCATTAGAGACAGAGAGGTCGGACAGGGAAGTGGTGTAGTCTGATCCCGGCATTACAGACAGAGGTCAGTTAGGGAAGCGGTGTAGTCTGATCCCGGCATTAGAGACAGAGAGGTCAGACAGGGAAGTGGTGTAGTCTGATCCCGGAATTAGCGACAGAGAGGTCGGACAGGGAAGTGGTGTAGTCTGATCCCGGCATTAGCGACACAGAGGTCGGACAGGGAAGTGGTGTAGTCTGATCCCGGCATTAGAGACAGAGAGGTCGGACAGGGAAGTGGTGTAGTCTGATCCCGGCATTAGCGACAGAGGTCAGTCAGGGAAGTGGTGTCGTCTGATCCCGGCATTAGAGACAGAGAGGTCGGGCAGGGAAGTGGTGTAGTTTGATCCCAGCATTAGAGACAGAGAGGTCGGACAGGGAAGTGGTGTAGTCTGATCCCGGCATTTCAGACAGAGAGGTCGGACAGGGAAGTGATGTAGTCTGATCCCGGCATTACAGACAGGGAGGTTGGACAGGGAAGTGGTGTAGTCTGATCCCGGAATTAGCGACAGAGAGTTCAGACAGGGAAGTGGTGTAGTCCTATCCCGGCATTAGAGACAGAGAGGTCGGACATGGAAGTTTTGTAGTCTGATCCTGGCATTAGCGACAGAGAGGTCAGACAGGGAAGTGGTGTAGTCTGATCCCGGCATTAGCGACAGAGGTCAGTCAGGGAAGTCGTGTCGTCTGATCCCGGGACTAGAGACAGAGAAGTCAGACAGGGAAGTGGTGTAGTCTGATCCCGGCATTACAGACAGGGAGGTTGGACAGGGAAGTGGTGTAGTCTGATCCCGGCATTACAGACAGAGAGGTCGGACAGGGAAGTGGTGTAGTCTGATCCCAGCATTACAGACAGAGGTCAGTGAGGGAAGTGGTGTAGTCTGAACATGGCATTAGAGACAGAGAGGTCAGACAGGGAAGTGGTGTAGTCTGATCCCGGCATTACAGACAGAGAGGTCGGACAGGGAAGTTGTGTCGTCTGATCCCGGCATTAGATACAGAGGTCAGTCAAGGAAGTGATGTAGTCTGATCCCAGCATTAGAGACAGAGAGGTCAGACAGGGAAGTGGTGTAGTCTGATCCCGGCATTACAGACAGAGAGGTCGGACAGAAAAGTGGTGTAGTCTGATCCCGGCATTACAGACAGAGGTCAGTGAGGGAAGTTTTGTAGTCTGATCATGGCCTTGGAGACAGAGAGATCAGACAGGGAAGTGGTGTTGTCTGATCCCGGGATTAGAGACAGAGGTCAGTGAGGGAAGTGGTGTAGTCTGATCATGGCATTAGAGACAGAGAGGTCAGTCAGGGAAGTGGTGTCGTCTGATCCCGGGATTAGAGAAAGAGAGGTCGGACAGGGAAGTGGTGTAGTCTGATCCCGGGATTAGAGACAGAGGTCAGTGAGGGAAGTGGTGTAGTCTGATCATGGCATTAGAGACAGAGAGGTCAGTCAGGGAAGTGGTGTCGTCTGATCCCGGGATTAGAGACAGAGAAGTCGGACAGGGAAGTGGTGTAGTCTGATCCCGGCATTAGAGACAGAGAGGTCAGTAAGGGAAGTGGTGTAGTCTGATCCCGGCATTAGAGACAGAGAGGTCGGACAGGGATGTGGTGTAGTCTGATCCCGGCATTACAGACAGGGAGGTTGGCCAGGGAAGTGGTGTAGTCTGATCCCGGCATTACAGACAGAGAGGTCGGACAGGGAAGTGGTGTAGTCTGATCCCGGCATTACAGACAGAGGTCAGTTAGGGAAGTGGTGTCGTCTGATCCCGGAATTAGCGACAGAGAGGTCAGACAGGGAAGTGGTGTAGTCCTATCCCGGCATTAGAGACAGAGAGGTCGGACATGGAAGTTTTGTAGTCTGATCCTGGCATTAGCGACAGAGAGGTCAGACAGGGAAGTGGTGTAGTCTGATCCCGGCATTAGCGACAGAGGTCAGTCAGGGAAGTCGTGTCGTCTGATCCCGGGACTAGAGACAGAGAAGTCAGACAGGGAAGTGGTGTAGTCTGATCCCGGCATTACAGACAGGGAGGTTGGACAGGGAAGTGGTGTAGTCTGATCCCGGCATTACAGACAGAGAGGTCGGACAGGGAAGTGGTGTAGTCTGATCCCAGCATTACAGACAGAGGTCAGTGAGGGAAGTGGTGTAGTCTGAACATGGCATTAGAGACAGAGAGGTCAGACAGGGAAGTGGTGTAGTCTGATCCCGGGATTAGAGACAGAGGTCAGTGAGGGAAGTGGTGTAGTCTGATCATGGCATTAGAGACAGAGAGGTCAGTCAGGGAAGTGGTGTCGTCTGATCCCGGGATTAGAGACAGAGAAGTCGGACAGGGAAGTGGTGTAGTCTGATCCCGGCATTAGAGACAGAGAGGTCAGTAAGGGAAGTGGTGTAGTCTGATCCCGGCATTAGAGACAGAGAGGTCGGACAGGGATGTGGTGTAGTCTGATCCCGGAATTAGCGACAGAGAGGTCGGACAGGGAAGTGGTGTAGTCTGATCCCGGCATTAGCGACACAGAGGTCGGACAGGGAAGTGGTGTAGTCTGATCCCGGCATTAGAGACAGAGAGGTCGGACAGGGAAGTGGTGTAGTCTGATCCCGGCATTACAGACAGAGGTCAGTTAGGGAAGCGGTGTAGTCTGATCCCGGCATTAGAGACAGAGAGGCCAGACAGGGAAGTGGTGTAGTCTGATCCCGGAATTAGCGACAGAGAGGTCGGACAGGGAAGTGGTGTAGTCTGATCCCGGCATTAGCGACACAGAGGTCGGACAGGGAAGTGGTGTAGTCTGATCCCGGCATTAGAGACAGAGAGGTCGGACAGGGAAGTGGTGTAGTCTGATCCCGGCATTAGCGACAGAGGTCAGTCAGGGAAGTGGTGTCGTCTGATCCCGGCATTAGAGACAGAGAGGTCGGGCAGGGAAGTGGTGTAGTTTGATCCCAGCATTAGAGACAGAGAGGTCGGACAGGGAAGTGGTGTAGTCTGATCCCGGCATTTCAGACAGAGAGGTCGGACAGGGAAGTGATGTAGTCTGATCCCGGCATTACAGACAGGGAGGTTGGACAGGGAAGTGGTGTAGTCTGATCCCGGAATTAGCGACAGAGAGTTCAGACAGGGAAGTGGTGTAGTCCTATCCCGGCATTAGAGACAGAGAGGTCGGACATGGAAGTTTTGTAGTCTGATCCTGGCATTAGCGACAGAGAGGTCAGACAGGGAAGTGGTGTAGTCTGATCCCGGCATTAGCGACAGAGGTCAGTCAGGGAAGTCGTGTCGTCTGATCCCGGGACTAGAGACAGAGAAGTCAGACAGGGAAGTGGTGTAGTCTGATCCCGGCATTACAGACAGGGAGGTTGGACAGGGAAGTGGTGTAGTCTGATCCCGGCATTGCAGACAGAGAGGTCGGACAGGGAAGTGGTGTAGTCTGATCCCAGCATTACAGACAGAGGTCAGTGAGGGAAGTGGTGTAGTCTGAACATGGCATTAGAGACAGAGAGGTCAGACAGGGAAGTGGTGTAGTCTGATCCCGGCATTACAGACAGAGAGGTCGGACAGGGAAGTTGTGTCGTCTGATCCCGGCATTAGATACAGAGGTCAGTCAAGGAAGTGATGTAGTCTGATCCCAGCATTAGAGACAGAGAGGTCGGACAGGGAAGTGGTGTAGTCTGATCCCGGCATTACAGACAGAGAGGTCGGACAGAAAAGTGGTGTAGTCTGATCCCGGCATTACAGACAGAGGTCAGTGAGGGAAGTTTTGTAGTCTGATCATGGCCTTGGAGACAGAGAGATCAGACAGGGAAGTGGTGTTGTCTGATCCCGGGATTAGAGACAGAGGTCAGTGAGGGAAGTGGTGTAGTCTGATCATGGCATTAGAGACAGAGAGGTCAGTCAGGGAAGTGGTGTAGTCTGATCCCGGCATTACAGACAGAGAGGTCGGACAGGGAAGTGATGTAGTCTGATCCCGGCATTACAGACAGGGAGGTTGGACAGGGAAGTGGTGTAGTCTGATGATGGCATTAGAGACAGAGAGGTCAGACAGGGAAGTGGTGTAGTCTGATCCCGGGATTAGAGACAGAGGTCAGTGAGGGAAGTGGTGTAGTCTGATCATGGCATTAGAGACAGAGAGGTCAGTCAGGGAAGTGGTGTCGTCTGATCCCGGGATTAGAGACAGAGAAGTCGGACAGGGAAGTGGTGTAGTCTGATCCCGGCATTAGAGACAGAGAGGTCAGTCAGGGAAGTGGTGTAGTCTGATCCCGGCATTAGAGACAGAGAGGTCGGACAGGGATGTGGTGTAGTCTGATCCCGGCATTACAGACAGGGAGGTTGGACAGGGAAGTGGTGTAGTCTGATCCCGGCATTACAGACAGAGAGGTCGGACAGGGAAGTGGTGTAGTCTGATCCCGGCATTAGAGACAGAGAGGTCAGTAAGGGAAGTGGTGTTGTCTGATCCCGGCATTAGAGACAGAGAGGTCGGACAGGGATGTGGTGTAGTCTGATCCCGGCATTACAGACAGGGAGGTTGGACAGGGAAGTGGTGTAGTCTGATCCCGGCATTACAGACAGAGAGGTCGGACAGGGAAGTGGTGTAGTCTGATCCCGGCATTACAGACAGAGGTCAGTGAGGGAAGCGGTGTAGTCTGATCCCGGCATTAGAGACAGAGAGGTCAGACAGGGAAGTGGTGTAGTCTGATCCCGGAATTAGCGACAGAGAGGTCGGACAGGGAAGTGGTGTCGTCTGATCCCGGCATTAGCGACACAGAGGTCGGACAGGGAAGTGGTGTAGTCTGATCCCGGCATTAGAGACAGAGAGGTCGGACAGGGAAGTGGTGTAGTCTGATCCCGGCATTAGCGACAGAGGTCAGTCAGGGAAGTGGTGTCGTCTGATACCGGCATTAGAGACAGAGAGGTCGGGCAGGGAAGTGGTGTAGTTTCATCCCAGCATTAGAGACAGAGAGGTCGGACAGGGAAGTGGTGTAGTCTGATCCCGGCATTACAGACAGAGAAGTCGGACAGGGAAGTGGTGTAGTCTGATCCCGGGATTAGAGACAGAGGTCAGTGAGGGAAGTGGTGTAGTCTGATCATGGCATTAGAGACAGAGAGGTCAGTCAGGGAAGTGGTGTCGTCTGATCCCGGGATTAGAGACAGAGAAGTCGGACAGGGAAGTGGTGTAGTCTGATCCCGGCATTAGAGACAGAGAGGTCAGTCAGGGAAGTGGTGTAGTCTGATCCCGGCATTAGAGACAGAGAGGTCGGACAGGGATGTGGTGTAGTCTGATCCCGGCATTACAGACAGGGAGGTTGGACAGGGAAGTGGTGTAGTCTGATCCCGGCATTACAGACAGAGAGGTCGGACAGGGAAGTGGTGTAGTCTGATCCCGGCATTACAGACAGAGGTCAGTGAGGGAAGCGGTGTAGTCTGATCCCGTCATTAGAGACAGAGAGGTCAGACAGGGAAGTGGTGTAGTCTGATCCCGGAATTAGCGACAGAGAGGTCAGACAGGGAAGTGGTGTAGTCCTATCCCGGCATTAGAGACAGAGAGGTCGGACATGGAAGTTTTGTAGTCTGATCCTGGCATTAGCGACAGAGAGGTCAGACAGGGAAGTGGTGTAGTCTGATCCCGGCATTAGCGACAGAGGTCAGTCAGGGAAGTCGTGTCGTCTGATCCCGGGACTAGAGACAGAGAAGTCAGACAGGGAAGTGGTGTAGTCTGATCCCGGCATTACAGACAGGGAGGTTGGACAGGGAAGTGGTGTAGTCTGATCCCGGCATTACAGACAGAGAGGTCGGACAGGGAAGTGGTGTAGTCTGATCCCAGCATTACAGACAGAGGTCAGTGAGGGAAGTGGTGTAGTCTGAACATGGCATTAGAGACAGAGAGGTCAGACAGGGAAGTGGTGTAGTCTGATCCCGGAATTAGAGACAGAGGTCAGTGAGGGAAGTGGTGTAGTCTGATCATGGCATTAGAGACAGAGAGGTCAGTCAGGGAAGTGGTGTCGTCTGATCCCGGGATTAGAGACAGAGAAGTCGGACAGGGAAGTGGTGTAGTCTGATCCCGGCATTAGAGACAGAGAGGTCAGTAAGGGAAGTGGTGTAGTCTGATCCCGGCATTAGAGACAGAGAGGTCGGACAGGGATGTGGTGTAGTCTGATCCCGGAATTAGCGACAGAGAGGTCGGACAGGGAAGTGGTGTAGTCTGATCCCGGCATTAGCGACACAGAGGTCGGACAGGGAAGTGGTGTAGTCTGATCCCGGCATTAGAGACAGAGAGGTCGGACAGGGAAGTGGTGTAGTCTGATCCCGGCATTACAGACAGAGGTCAGTTAGGGAAGCGGTGTAGTCTGATCCCGGCATTAGAGACAGAGAGGTCAGACAGGGAAGTGGTGTAGTCTGATCCCGGAATTAGCGACAGAGAGGTCGGACAGGGAAGTGGTGTAGTCTGATCCCGGCATTAGCGACACAGAGGTCGGACAGGGAAGTGGTGTAGTCTGATCCCGGCATTAGAGACAGAGAGGTCGGACAGGGAAGTGGTGTAGTCTGATCCCGGCATTAGCGACAGAGGTCAGTCAGGGAAGTGGTGTCGTCTGATCCCGGCATTAGAGACAGAGAGGTCGGGCAGGGAAGTGGTGTAGTTTGATCCCAGCATTAGAGACAGAGAGGTCGGACAGGGAAGTGGTGTAGTCTGATCCCGGCATTACAGACAGAGAGGTCGGACAGGGAAGTGATGTAGTCTGATCCCGGCATTACAGACAGGGAGGTTGGACAGGGAAGTGGTGTAGTCTGATCCCGGAATTAGCGACAGAGAGGTCAGACAGGGAAGTGGTGTAGTCCTATCCCGGCATTAGAGACAGAGAGGTCGGACATGGAAGTTTTGTAGTCTGATCCTGGCATTAGCGACAGAGAGGTCAGACAGGGAAGTGGTGTAGTCTGATCCCGGCATTAGCGACAGAGGTCAGTCAGGGAAGTCGTGTCGTCTGATCCCGGGACTAGAGACAGAGAAGTCAGACAGGGAAGTGGTGTAGTCTGATCCCGGCATTACAGACAGGGAGGTTGGACAGGGAAGTGGTGTAGTCTGATCCCGGCATTACAGACAGAGAGGTCGGACAGGGAAGTGGTGTAGTCTGATCCCAGCATTACAGACAGAGGTCAGTGAGGGAAGTGGTGTAGTCTGAACATGGCATTAGAGACAGAGAGGTCAGACAGGGAAGTGGTGTAGTCTGATCCCGGCATTACAGACAGAGAGGTCGGACAGGGAAGTTGTGTCGTCTGATCCCGGCATTAGATACAGAGGTCAGTCAAGGAAGTGATGTAGTCTGATCCCAGCATTAGAGACAGAGAGGTCGGACAGGGAAGTGGTGTAGTCTGATCCCGGCATTACAGACAGAGAGGTCGGACAGAAAAGTGGTGTAGTCTGATCCCGGCATTACAGACAGAGGTCAGTGAGGGAAGTTTTGTAGTCTGATCATGGCCTTGGAGACAGAGAGATCAGACAGGGAAGTGGTGTTGTCTGATCCCGGGATTAGAGACAGAGGTCAGTGAGGGAAGTGGTGTAGTCTGATCATGGCATTAGAGACAGAGAGGTCAGTCAGGGAAGTGGTGTCGTCTGATCCCGGGATTAGAGAAAGAGAGGTCGGACAGGGAAGTGGTGTAGTCTGATCCCGGGATTAGAGACAGAGGTCAGTGAGGGAAGTGGTGTAGTCTGATCATGGCATTAGAGACAGAGAGGTCAGTCAGGGAAGTGGTGTCGTCTGATCCCGGGATTAGAGACAGAGAAGTCGGACAGGGAAGTGGTGTAGTCTGATCCCGGCATTAGAGACAGAGAGGTCAGTAAGGGAAGTGGTGTAGTCTGATCCCGGCATTAGAGACAGAGAGGTCGGACAGGGATGTGGTGTAGTCTGATCCCGGCATTACAGACAGGGAGGTTGGCCAGGGAAGTGGTGTAGTCTGATCCCGGCATTACAGACAGAGAGGTCGGACAGGGAAGTGGTGTAGTCTGATCCCGGCATTACAGACAGAGGTCAGTTAGGGAAGTGGTGTCGTCTGATCCCGGCATTACAGACAGAGGTCAGTGAGGGAAGTGGTGTAGTCAGATCCCGGAATTAGCGACAGAGAGGTCGGACAGGGAAGTGGTGTAGTCTGATCCCGGCATTAGCGACACAGAGGTCGGACAGGGAAGTGGTGTAGTCTGATCCCGGCATTAGAGACAGAGAGGTCGGACAGGGAAGTGGTGTAGTCTGATCCCGGCATTAGCGACAGAGGTCAGTCAGGGAAGTGGTGTCGTCTGATCCCGGCATTAGAGACAGAGAGGTCGGGCAGGGAAGTGGTGTAGTTTGATCCCAGCATTAGAGACAGAGAGGTCGGACAGGGAAGTGGTGTAGTCTGATCCCGGCATTACAGACAGAGAGGTCGGACAGGGAAGTGATGTAGTCTGATCCCGGCATTACAGACAGGGAGGTTGGACAGGGAAGTGGTGTAGTCTGATGATGGCATTAGAGACAGAGAGGTCAGACAGGGAAGTGGTGTAGTCTGATCCCGGGATTAGAGACAGAGGTCAGTGAGGGAAGTGGTGTAGTCTGATCATGGCATTAGAGACAGAGAGGTCAGACAGGGAAGTGGTGTAGTCTGATCCCGGAATTAGCGACAGAGAGGTCGGACAGGGAAGTGGTGTAGTCTGATCCCGGCATTAGCGACACAGAGGTCGGACAGGGAAGTGGTGTAGTCTGATCCCGGCATTAGAGACAGAGAGGTCGGACAGGGAAGTGGTGTAGTCTGATCCCGGCATTAGCGACAGAGGTCAGTCAGGGAAGTGGTGTCGTCTGATCCCGGCATTAGAGACAGAGAGGTCGGGCAGGGAAGTGGTGTAGTTTGATCCCAGCATTAGAGACAGAGAGGTCGGACAGGGAAGTGGTGTAGTCTGATCCCGGCATTACAGACAGAGAGGTCGGACAGGGAAGTGATGTAGTCTGATCCCGGCATTACAGACAGGGAGGTTGGACAGGGAAGTGGTGTAGTCTGATGATGGCATTAGAGACAGAGAGGTCAGACAGGGAAGTGGTGTAGTCTGATCCCGGGATTAGAGACAGAGGTCAGTGAGGGAAGTGGTGTAGTCTGATCATGGCATTAGAGACAGAGAGGTCAGTCAGGGAAGTGGTGTCGTCTGATCCCGGGATTAGAGACAGAGAAGTCGGACAGGGAAGTGGTGTAGTCTGATCCCGGCATTAGAGACAGAGAGGTCAGTCAGGGAAGTGGTGTAGTCTGATCCCGGCATTAGAGACAGAGAGGTCGGACAGGGATGTGGTGTAGTCTGATCCCGGCATTACAGACAGGGAGGTTGGACAGGGAAGTGGTGTAGTCTGATCCCGGCATTACAGACAGAGAGGTCGGACAGGGAAGTGGTGTAGTCTGATCCCGGCATTAGAGACAGAGAGGTGTGGTGTTGTCTGATCCCGGCATTAGAGACAGAGAGGTCGGACAGGGATGTGGTGTAGTCTGATCCCGGCATTACAGACAGGGAGGTTGGACAGGGAAGTGGTGTAGTCTGATCCCGGCATTACAGACAGAGAGGTCGGACAGGGAAGTGGTGTAGTCTGATCCCGGCATTACAGACAGAGGTCAGTGAGGGAAGCGGTGTAGTCTGATCCCGGCATTAGAGACAGAGAGGTCAGACAGGGAAGTGGTGTAGTCTGATCCCGGAATTAGCGACAGAGAGGTCGGACAGGGAAGTGGTGTCGTCTGATCCCGGCATTAGCGACACAGAGGTCGGACAGGGAAGTGGTGTAGTCTGATCCCGGCATTAGAGACAGAGAGGTCGGACAGGGAAGTGGTGTAGTCTGATCCCGGCATTAGCGACAGAGGTCAGTCAGGGAAGTGGTGTCGTCTGATACCGGCATTAGAGACAGAGAGGTCGGGCAGGGAAGTGGTGTAGTTTCATCCCAGCATTAGAGACAGAGAGGTCGGACAGGGAAGTGGTGTAGTCTGATCCCGGCATTACAGACAGAGAAGTCGGACAGGGAAGTGGTGTAGTCTGATCCCGGGATTAGAGACAGAGGTCAGTGAGGGAAGTGGTGTAGTCTGATCATGGCATTAGAGACAGAGAGGTCAGTCAGGGAAGTGGTGTCGTCTGATCCCGGGATTAGAGACAGAGAAGTCGGACAGGGAAGTGGTGTAGTCTGATCCCGGCATTAGAGACAGAGAGGTCAGTCAGGGAAGTGGTGTAGTCTGATCCCGGCATTAGAGACAGAGAGGTCGGACAGGGATGTGGTGTAGTCTGATCCCGGCATTACAGACAGGGAGGTTGGACAGGGAAGTGGTGTAGTCTGATCCCGGCATTACAGACAGAGAGGTCGGACAGGGAAGTGGTGTAGTCTGATCCCGGCATTACAGACAGAGGTCAGTGAGGGAAGCGGTGTAGTCTGATCCCGTCATTAGAGACAGAGAGGTCAGACAGGGAAGTGGTGTAGTCTGATCCCGGAATTAGCGACAGAGAGGTCAGACAGGGAAGTGGTGTAGTCCTATCCCGGCATTAGAGACAGAGAGGTCGGACATGGAAGTTTTGTAGTCTGATCCTGGCATTAGCGACAGAGAGGTCAGACAGGGAAGTGGTGTAGTCTGATCCCGGCATTAGCGACAGAGGTCAGTCAGGGAAGTCGTGTCGTCTGATCCCGGGACTAGAGACAGAGAAGTCAGACAGGGAAGTGGTGTAGTCTGATCCCGGCATTACAGACAGGGAGGTTGGACAGGGAAGTGGTGTAGTCTGATCCCGGCATTACAGACAGAGAGGTCGGACAGGGAAGTGGTGTAGTCTGATCCCAGCATTACAGACAGAGGTCAGTGAGGGAAGTGGTGTAGTCTGAACATGGCATTAGAGACAGAGAGGTCAGACAGGGAAGTGGTGTAGTCTGATCCCGGGATTAGAGACAGAGGTCAGTGAGGGAAGTGGTGTAGTCTGATCATGGCATTAGAGACAGAGAGGTCAGTCAGGGAAGTGGTGTCGTCTGATCCCGGGATTAGAGACAGAGAAGTCGGACAGGGAAGTGGTGTAGTCTGATCCCGGCATTAGAGACAGAGAGGTCAGTAAGGGAAGTGGTGTAGTCTGATCCCGGCATTAGAGACAGAGAGGTCGGACAGGGATGTGGTGTAGTCTGATCCCGGAATTAGCGACAGAGAGGTCGGACAGGGAAGTGGTGTAGTCTGATCCCGGCATTAGCGACACAGAGGTCGGACAGGGAAGTGGTGTAGTCTGATCCCGGCATTAGAGACAGAGAGGTCGGACAGGGAAGTGGTGTAGTCTGATCCCGGCATTACAGACAGAGGTCAGTTAGGGAAGCGGTGTAGTCTGATCCCGGCATTAGAGACAGAGAGGTCAGACAGGGAAGTGGTGTAGTCTGATCCCGGAATTAGCGACAGAGAGGTCGGACAGGGAAGTGGTGTAGTCTGATCCCGGCATTAGCGACACAGAGGTCGGACAGGGAAGTGGTGTAGTCTGATCCCGGCATTAGAGACAGAGAGGTCGGACAGGGAAGTGGTGTAGTCTGATCCCGGCATTAGCGACAGAGGTCAGTCAGGGAAGTGGTGTCGTCTGATCCCGGCATTAGAGACAGAGAGGTCGGGCAGGGAAGTGGTGTAGTTTGATCCCAGCATTAGAGACAGAGAGGTCGGACAGGGAAGTGGTGTAGTCTGATCCCGGCATTTCAGACAGAGAGGTCGGACAGGGAAGTGATGTAGTCTGATCCCGGCATTACAGACAGGGAGGTTGGACAGGGAAGTGGTGTAGTCTGATCCCGGAATTAGCGACAGAGAGTTCAGACAGGGAAGTGGTGTAGTCCTATCCCGGCATTAGAGACAGAGAGGTCGGACATGGAAGTTTTGTAGTCTGATCCTGGCATTAGCGACAGAGAGGTCAGACAGGGAAGTGGTGTAGTCTGATCCCGGCATTAGCGACAGAGGTCAGTCAGGGAAGTCGTGTCGTCTGATCCCGGGACTAGAGACAGAGAAGTCAGACAGGGAAGTGGTGTAGTCTGATCCCGGCATTACAGACAGGGAGGTTGGACAGGGAAGTGGTGTAGTCTGATCCCGGCATTACAGACAGAGAGGTCGGACAGGGAAGTGGTGTAGTCTGATCCCAGCATTACAGACAGAGGTCAGTGAGGGAAGTGGTGTAGTCTGAACATGGCATTAGAGACAGAGAGGTCAGACAGGGAAGTGGTGTAGTCTGATCCCGGCATTACAGACAGAGAGGTCGGACAGGGAAGTTGTGTCGTCTGATCCCGGCATTAGATACAGAGGTCAGTCAAGGAAGTGATGTAGTCTGATCCCAGCATTAGAGACAGAGAGGTCAGACAGGGAAGTGGTGTAGTCTGATCCCGGCATTACAGACAGAGAGGTCGGACAGAAAAGTGGTGTAGTCTGATCCCGGCATTACAGACAGAGGTCAGTGAGGGAAGTTTTGTAGTCTGATCATGGCCTTGGAGACAGAGAGATCAGACAGGGAAGTGGTGTTGTCTGATCCCGGGATTAGAGACAGAGGTCAGTGAGGGAAGTGGTGTAGTCTGATCATGGCATTAGAGACAGAGAGGTCAGTCAGGGAAGTGGTGTCGTCTGATCCCGGGATTAGAGAAAGAGAGGTCGGACAGGGAAGTGGTGTAGTCTGATCCCGGGATTAGAGACAGAGGTCAGTGAGGGAAGTGGTGTAGTCTGATCATGGCATTAGAGACAGAGAGGTCAGTCAGGGAAGTGGTGTCGTCTGATCCCGGGATTAGAGACAGAGAAGTCGGACAGGGAAGTGGTGTAGTCTGATCCCGGCATTAGAGACAGAGAGGTCAGTAAGGGAAGTGGTGTAGTCTGATCCCGGCATTAGAGACAGAGAGGTCGGACAGGGATGTGGTGTAGTCTGATCCCGGCATTACAGACAGGGAGGTTGGCCAGGGAAGTGGTGTAGTCTGATCCCGGCATTACAGACAGAGAGGTCGGACAGGGAAGTGGTGTAGTCTGATCCCGGCATTACAGACAGAGGTCAGTTAGGGAAGTGGTGTCGTCTGATCCCGGCATTACAGACAGAGGTCAGTGAGGGAAGTGGTGTAGTCTGATCCCGGAATTAGCGACAGAGAGGTCGGACAGGGAAGTGGTGTAGTCTGATCCCGGCATTAGCGACACAGAGGTCGGACAGGGAAGTGGTGTAGTCTGATCCCGGCATTAGAGACAGAGAGGTCGGACAGGGAAGTGGTGTAGTCTGATCCCGGCATTAGCGACAGAGGTCAGTCAGGGAAGTGGTGTCGTCTGATCCCGGCATTAGAGACAGAGAGGTCGGGCAGGGAAGTGGTGTAGTTTGATCCCAGCATTAGAGACAGAGAGGTCGGACAGGGAAGTGGTGTAGTCTGATCCCGGCATTACAGACAGAGAGGTCGGACAGGGAAGTGATGTAGTCTGATCCCGGCATTACAGACAGGGAGGTTGGACAGGGAAGTGGTGTAGTCTGATGATGGCATTAGAGACAGAGAGGTCAGACAGGGAAGTGGTGTAGTCTGATCCCGGGATTAGAGACAGAGGTCAGTGAGGGAAGTGGTGTAGTCTGATCATGGCATTAGAGACAGAGAGGTCAGTCAGGGAAGTGGTGTCGTCTGATCCCGGGATTAGAGACAGAGAAGTCGGACAGGGAAGTGGTGTAGTCTGATCCCGGCATTAGAGACAGAGAGGTCAGTCAGGGAAGTGGTGTAGTCTGATCCCGGCATTAGAGACAGAGAGGTCGGACAGGGATGTGGTGTAGTCTGATCCCGGCATTACAGACAGGGAGGTTGGACAGGGAAGTGGTGTAGTCTGATCCCGGCATTACAGACAGAGAGGTCGGACAGGGAAGTGGTGTAGTCTGATCCCGGCATTACAGACAGAGGTCAGTTAGGGAAGTGGTGTCGTCTGATCCCGGCATTACAGACAGAGGTCAGTGAGGGAAGTGGTGTAGTCAGATCCCGGAATTAGCGACAGAGAGGTCGGACAGGGAAGTGGTGTAGTCTGATCCCGGCATTAGCGACACAGAGGTCGGACAGGGAAGTGGTGTAGTCTGATCCCGGCATTAGAGACAGAGAGGTCGGACAGGGAAGTGGTGTAGTCTGATCCCGGCATTAGCGACAGAGGTCAGTCAGGGAAGTGGTGTCGTCTGATCCCGGCATTAGAGACAGAGAGGTCGGGCAGGGAAGTGGTGTAGTTTGATCCCAGCATTAGAGACAGAGAGGTCGGACAGGGAAGTGGTGTAGTCTGATCCCGGCATTACAGACAGAGAGGTCGGACAGGGAAGTGATGTAGTCTGATCCCGGCATTACAGACAGGGAGGTTGGACAGGGAAGTGGTGTAGTCTGATGATGGCATTAGAGACAGAGAGGTCAGACAGGGAAGTGGTGTAGTCTGATCCCGGGATTAGAGACAGAGGTCAGTGAGGGAAGTGGTGTAGTCTGATCATGGCATTAGAGACAGAGAGGTCAGTCAGGGAAGTGGTGTCGTCTGATCCCGGGATTAGAGACAGAGAAGTCGGACAGGGAAGTGGTGTAGTCTGATCCCGGCATTAGAGACAGAGAGGTCAGTCAGGGAAGTGGTGTAGTCTGATCCCGGCATTAGAGACAGAGAGGTCGGACAGGGATGTGGTGTAGTCTGATCCCGGCATTACAGACAGGGAGGTTGGACAGGGAAGTGGTGTAGTCTGATCCCGGCATTACAGACAGAGAGGTCGGAAAGGGAAGTGGTGTAGTCTGATCCCGGCATTAGAGACAGAGAGGTCAGTAAGGGAAGTGGTGTTGTCTGATCCCGGCATTAGAGACAGAGAGGTCGGACAGGGATGTGGTGTAGTCTGATCCCGGCATTACAGACAGGGAGGTTGGACAGGGAAGTGGTGTAGTCTGATCCCGGCATTACAGACAGAGAGGTCGGACAGGGAAGTGGTGTAGTCTGATCCCGGCATTACAGACAGAGGTCAGTGAGGGAAGCGGTGTAGTCTGATCCCGGCATTAGAGACAGAGAGGTCAGACAGGGAAGTGGTGTAGTTTGATCCCGGAATTAGCGACAGAGAGGTCGGACAGGGAAGTGGTGTCGTCTGATCCCGGCATTAGCGACACAGAGGTCGGACAGGGAAGTGGTGTAGTCTGATCCCGGCATTAGAGACAGAGAGGTCGGACAGGGAAGTGGTGTAGTCTGATCCCGGCATTAGCGACAGAGGTCAGTCAGGGAAGTGGTGTCGTCTGATACCGGCATTAGAGACAGAGAGGTCGGGCAGGGAAGTGGTGTAGTTTCATCCCAGGATTAGAGACAGAGAGGTCGGACAGGGAAGTGGTGTAGTCTGATCCCGGCATTACAGACAGAGAGGTCGGACAGGGAAGTGATGTAGTCTGATCCCGGCATTACAGACAGAGAGGTCAGACAGGGAAGTTGTGTAGTCTGATCCCGGCATTACAGACAGGGAGGTTGGACAGGGAAGTGGTGTAGTCTGATCCCGGCATTACAGACAGAGAGGTCGGACAGGGAAGTTTTGTAGTCTGATCCCGGCATTACATACAGAGGTCAGTAAAGGAAGTGATGTAGTCTGATCCCGGCATTAGAGACCGGGAGGTCGGACAGGGAAGTGGTGTAGTCTGATCCCGGCATTACAGACAGAGAAGTCGGACAGGGAAGTGGTGTAGTCTGATCCCGGCATTACAGACAGAGGTCAGTGAGGGAAGTGGTGTAGTCTGATCATGGCATTAGAGACAGAGAGGTCAGACAGGGAAGTGGTGTAGTCTGATCCCGGGATTAGAGACAGAGGTCAGTGAGGGAAGTGGTGTAGTCTGATCATGGCATTAGAGACAGAGAGGTCAGTCAGGGAAGTGGTGTCGTCTGATCCCGGGATTAGAGACAGAGAAGTCGGACAGGGAAGTGGTGTAGTCTGATCCCGGCATTAGAGACAGAGAGGTCAGTCAGGGAAGTGGTGTAGTCTGATCCCGGCATTAGAGACAGAGAGGTCGGACAGGGATGTGGTGTAGTCTGATCCCGGCATTAGAGACAGGGAGGTTGGACAGGGAAGTGGTGTAGTCTGATCCCGGCATTACAGACAGAGAGGTCGGACAGGGAAGTGGTGTAGTCTGATCCCGGCATTACAGACAGAGGTCAGTGAGGGAAGCGGTGTAGTCTGATCCCGTCATTAGAGACAGAGAGGTCAGACAGGGAAGTGGTGTAGTCTGATCCCGGAATTAGCGACAGAGAGGTCAGACAGGGAAGTGGTGTAGTCCTATCCCGGCATTAGAGACAGAGAGGTCGGACATGGAAGTTTTGTAGTCTGATCCTGGCATTAGCGACAGAGAGGTCAGACAGGGAAGTGGTGTAGTCTGATCCCGGCATTAGCGACAGAGGTCAGTCAGGGAAGTCGTGTCGTCTGATCCCGGGACTAGAGACAGAGAAGTCAGACAGGGAAGTGGTGTAGTCTGATCCCGGCATTACAGACAGGGAGGTTGGACAGGGAAGTGGTGTAGTCTGATCCCGGCATTACAGACAGAGAGGTCGGACAGGGAAGTGGTGTAGTCTGATCCCAGCATTACAGACAGAGGTCAGTGAGGGAAGTGGTGTAGTCTGAACATGGCATTAGAGACAGAGAGGTCAGACAGGGAAGTGGTGTAGTCTGATCCCGGGATTAGAGACAGAGGTCAGTGAGGGAAGTGGTGTAGTCTGATCATGGCATTAGAGACAGAGAGGTCAGTAAGGGAAGTGGTGTAGTCTGATCCCGGCATTAGAGACAGAGAGGTCGGACAGGGATGTGGTGTAGTCTGATCCCGGCATTACAGACAGGGAGGTTGGCCAGGGAAGTGGTGTAGTCTGATCCCGGCATTACAGACAGAGAGGTCGGACAGGGAAGTGGTGTAGTCTGATCCCGGCATTATGGACAGAGGTCAGTTAGGGAAGCGGTGTAGTCTGATCCCGGCATTAGCGACACAGAGGTCGGACAGGGAAGTGGTGTAGTCTGATCCCGGCATTAGAGACAGAGAAGTCGGACAGGGAAGTGGTGTAGTCTGATCCCGGCATTAGAGACAGAGAGGTCGGACAGGGAAGTGGTGTAGTCTGATCCCGGCATTAGCGACAGAGGTCAGTCAGGGAAGTGGTGTCGTCTGATCCCGGCATTAGAGACAGAGAGGTCGGGCAGGGAAGTGGTGTAGTTTGATCCCAGCATTAGAGACAGAGAGGTCGGACAGGGAAGTGGTGTAGTCTGATCCCGGCATTACAGACAGAGAGGTCGGACAGGGAAGTGATGTAGTCTGATCCCGGCATTACAGACAGGGAGGTTGGACAGGGAAGTGGTGTAGTCTGATGATGGCATTAGAGACAGAGAGGTCAGACAGGGAAGTGGTGTAGTCTGATCCCGGGATTAGAGACAGAGGTCAGTGAGGGAAGTGGTGTAGTCTGATCATGGCATTAGAGACAGAGAGGTCAGTCAGGGAAGTGGTGTCGTCTGATCCCGGGATTAGAGACAGAGAAGTCGGACAGGGAAGTGGTGTAGTCTGATCCCGGCATTAGAGACAGAGAGGTCAGTCAGGGAAGTGGTGTAGTCTGATCCCGGCATTAGAGACAGAGAGGTCGGACAGGGATGTGGTGTAGTCTGATCCCGGCATTACAGACAGGGAGGTTGGACAGGGAAGTGGTGTAGTCTGATCCCGGCATTACAGACAGAGAGGTCGGACAGGGAAGTGGTGTAGTCTGATCCCGGCATTACAGACAGAGGTCAGTGAGGGAAGCGGTGTAGTCTGATCCCGGCATTAGAGACAGAGAGGTCAGACAGGGAAGTGGTGTAGTCTGATCCCGGGATTAGAGACAGAGGTCAGTGAGGGAAGTGGTGTAGTCTGATCATGGCATTAGAGACAGAGAGGTCAGTCAGGGAAGTGGTGTAGTCTGATCCTGGCATTAGCGACAGAGAGGTCAGACAGGGAAGTGGTGTAGTCTGATCCCGGCATTAGCGACAGAGGTCAGTCAGGGAAGTCGTGTCGTCTGATCCCGGGACTAGAGACAGAGAAGTCGGACAGGGAAGTGGTGTAGTCTGATCCCGGCATTACAGACAGGGAGGTTGGACAGGGAAGTGGTGTAGTCTGATCCCGGCATTACAGACAGAGAGGTCGGACAGGGAAGTGGTGTAGTCTGATCCCAGCATTACAGACAGAGGTCAGTGAGGGAAGTGGTGTAGTCTGAACATGGCATTAGAGACAGAGAGGTCAGACAGGGAAGTGGTGTAGTCTGATCCCGGGATTAGAGACAGAGGTCAGTGAGGGAAGTGGTGTAGTCTGATCATGGCATTAGAGACAGAGAGGTCAGTCAAGGAAGTGGTGTAGTCTGATCCCGGCATTACAGACAGAGAGGTCGGACAGGGAAGTGATGTAGTCTGATCCCGGCATTACAGACAGGGAGGTTGGACAGGGAAGTGGTGTAGTCTGATGATGGCATTAGAGACAGAGAGGTCAGACAGGGAAGTGGTGTAGTCTGATCCCGGGATTAGAGACAGAGGTCAGTGAGGGAAGTGGTGTAGTCTGATCATGGCATTAGAGACAGAGAGGTCAGTCAGGGAAGTGGTGTCGTCTGATCCCGGGATTAGAGACAGAGAAGTCGGACAGGGAAGTGGTGTAGTCTGATCCCGGCATTAGAGACAGAGAGGTCAGTCAGGGAAGTGGTGTAGTCTGATCCCGGCATTAGAGACAGAGAGGTCGGACAGGGATGTGGTGTAGTCTGATCCCGGCATTACAGACAGGGAGGTTGGACAGGGAAGTGGTGTAGTCTGATCCCGGCATTACAGACAGAGAGGTCGGACAGGGAAGTGGTGTAGTCTGATCCCGGCATTAGAGACAGAGAGGTCAGTAAGGGAAGTGGTGTTGTCTGATCCCGGCATTAGAGACAGAGAGGTCGGACAGGGATGTGGTGTAGTCTGATCCCGGCATTACAGACAGGGAGGTTGGACAGGGAAGTGGTGTAGTCTGATCCCGGCATTACAGACAGAGAGGTCGGACAGGGAAGTGGTGTAGTCTGATCCCGGCATTACAGACAGAGGTCAGTGAGGGAAGCGGTGTAGTCTGATCCCGGCATTAGAGACAGAGAGGTCAGACAGGGAAGTGGTGTAGTCTGATCCCGGAATTAGCGACAGAGAGGTCGGACAGGGAAGTGGTGTCGTCTGATCCCGGCATTAGCGACACAGAGGTCGGACAGGGAAGTGGTGTAGTCTGATCCCGGCATTAGAGACAGAGAGGTCGGACAGGGAAGTGGTGTAGTCTGATCCCGGCATTAGCGACAGAGGTCAGTCAGGGAAGTGGTGTCGTCTGATACCGGCATTAGAGACAGAGAGGTCGGGCAGGGAAGTGGTGTAGTTTCATCCCAGCATTAGAGACAGAGAGGTCGGACAGGGAAGTGGTGTAGTCTGATCCCGGCATTACAGACAGAGAAGTCGGACAGGGAAGTGGTGTAGTCTGATCCCGGGATTAGAGACAGAGGTCAGTGAGGGAAGTGGTGTAGTCTGATCATGGCATTAGAGACAGAGAGGTCAGTCAGGGAAGTGGTGTCGTCTGATCCCGGGATTAGAGACAGAGAAGTCGGACAGGGAAGTGGTGTAGTCTGATCCCGGCATTAGAGACAGAGAGGTCAGTCAGGGAAGTGGTGTAGTCTGATCCCGGCATTAGAGACAGAGAGGTCGGACAGGGATGTGGTGTAGTCTGATCCCGGCATTACAGACAGGGAGGTTGGACAGGGAAGTGGTGTAGTCTGATCCCGGCATTACAGACAGAGAGGTCGGACAGGGAAGTGGTGTAGTCTGATCCCGGCATTACAGACAGAGGTCAGTGAGGGAAGCGGTGTAGTCTGATCCCGTCATTAGAGACAGAGAGGTCAGACAGGGAAGTGGTGTAGTCTGATCCCGGAATTAGCGACAGAGAGGTCAGACAGGGAAGTGGTGTAGTCCTATCCCGGCATTAGAGACAGAGAGGTCGGACATGGAAGTTTTGTAGTCTGATCCTGGCATTAGCGACAGAGAGGTCAGACAGGGAAGTGGTGTAGTCTGATCCCGGCATTAGCGACAGAGGTCAGTCAGGGAAGTCGTGTCGTCTGATCCCGGGACTAGAGACAGAGAAGTCAGACAGGGAAGTGGTGTAGTCTGATCCCGGCATTACAGACAGGGAGGTTGGACAGGGAAGTGGTGTAGTCTGATCCCGGCATTACAGACAGAGAGGTCGGACAGGGAAGTGGTGTAGTCTGATCCCAGCATTACAGACAGAGGTCAGTGAGGGAAGTGGTGTAGTCTGAACATGGCATTAGAGACAGAGAGGTCAGACAGGGAAGTGGTGTAGTCTGATCCCGGAATTAGAGACAGAGGTCAGTGAGGGAAGTGGTGTAGTCTGATCATGGCATTAGAGACAGAGAGGTCAGTCAGGGAAGTGGTGTCGTCTGATCCCGGGATTAGAGACAGAGAAGTCGGACAGGGAAGTGGTGTAGTCTGATCCCGGCATTAGAGACAGAGAGGTCAGTAAGGGAAGTGGTGTAGTCTGATCCCGGCATTAGAGACAGAGAGGTCGGACAGGGATGTGGTGTAGTCTGATCCCGGAATTAGCGACAGAGAGGTCGGACAGGGAAGTGGTGTAGTCTGATCCCGGCATTAGCGACACAGAGGTCGGACAGGGAAGTGGTGTAGTCTGATCCCGGCATTAGAGACAGAGAGGTCGGACAGGGAAGTGGTGTAGTCTGATCCCGGCATTACAGACAGAGGTCAGTTAGGGAAGCGGTGTAGTCTGATCCCGGCATTAGAGACAGAGAGGTCAGACAGGGAAGTGGTGTAGTCTGATCCCGGAATTAGCGACAGAGAGGTCGGACAGGGAAGTGGTGTAGTCTGATCCCGGCATTAGCGACACAGAGGTCGGACAGGGAAGTGGTGTAGTCTGATCCCGGCATTAGAGACAGAGAGGTCGGACAGGGAAGTGGTGTAGTCTGATCCCGGCATTAGCGACAGAGGTCAGTCAGGGAAGTGGTGTCGTCTGATCCCGGCATTAGAGACAGAGAGGTCGGGCAGGGAAGTGGTGTAGTTTGATCCCAGCATTAGAGACAGAGAGGTCGGACAGGGAAGTGGTGTAGTCTGATCCCGGCATTTCAGACAGAGAGGTCGGACAGGGAAGTGATGTAGTCTGATCCCGGCATTACAGACAGGGAGGTTGGACAGGGAAGTGGTGTAGTCTGATCCCGGAATTAGCGACAGAGAGTTCAGACAGGGAAGTGGTGTAGTCCTATCCCGGCATTAGAGACAGAGAGGTCGGACATGGAAGTTTTGTAGTCTGATCCTGGCATTAGCGACAGAGAGGTCAGACAGGGAAGTGGTGTAGTCTGATCCCGGCATTAGCGACAGAGGTCAGTCAGGGAAGTCGTGTCGTCTGATCCCGGGACTAGAGACAGAGAAGTCAGACAGGGAAGTGGTGTAGTCTGATCCCGGCATTACAGACAGGGAGGTTGGACAGGGAAGTGGTGTAGTCTGATCCCGGCATTACAGACAGAGAGGTCGGACAGGGAAGTGGTGTAGTCTGATCCCAGCATTACAGACAGAGGTCAGTGAGGGAAGTGGTGTAGTCTGAACATGGCATTAGAGACAGAGAGGTCAGACAGGGAAGTGGTGTAGTCTGATCCCGGCATTACAGACAGAGAGGTCGGACAGGGAAGTTGTGTCGTCTGATCCCGGCATTAGATACAGAGGTCAGTCAAGGAAGTGATGTAGTCTGATCCCAGCATTAGAGACAGAGAGGTCAGACAGGGAAGTGGTGTAGTCTGATCCCGGCATTACAGACAGAGAGGTCGGACAGAAAAGTGGTGTAGTCTGATCCCGGCATTACAGACAGAGGTCAGTGAGGGAAGTTTTGTAGTCTGATCATGGCCTTGGAGACAGAGAGATCAGACAGGGAAGTGGTGTTGTCTGATCCCGGGATTAGAGACAGAGGTCAGTGAGGGAAGTGGTGTAGTCTGATCATGGCATTAGAGACAGAGAGGTCAGTCAGGGAAGTGGTGTAGTCTGATCCCGGGATTAGAGACAGAGGTCAGTGAGGGAAGTGGTGTAGTCTGATCATGGCATTAGAGACAGAGAGGTCAGTCAGGGAAGTGGTGTCGTCTGATCCCGGGATTAGAGACAGAGAAGTCGGACAGGGAAGTGGTGTAGTCTGATCCCGGCATTAGAGACAGAGAGGTCAGTAAGGGAAGTGGTGTAGTCTGATCCCGGCATTAGAGACAGAGAGGTCGGACAGGGATGTGGTGTAGTCTGATCCCGGCATTACAGACAGGGAGGTTGGCCAGGGAAGTGGTGTAGTCTGATCCCGGCATTACAGACAGAGAGGTCGGACAGGGAAGTGGTGTAGTCTGATCCCGGCATTACAGACAGAGGTCAGTTAGGGAAGTGGTGTCGTCTGATCCCGGCATTACAGACAGAGGTCAGTGAGGGAAGTGGTGTAGTCAGATCCCGGAATTAGCGACAGAGAGGTCGGACAGGGAAGTGGTGTAGTCTGATCCCGGCATTAGCGACACAGAGGTCGGACAGGGAAGTGGTGTAGTCTGATCCCGGCATTAGAGACAGAGAGGTCGGACAGGGAAGTGGTGTAGTCTGATCCCGGCATTAGCGACAGAGGTCAGTCAGGGAAGTGGTGTCGTCTGATCCCGGCATTAGAGACAGAGAGGTCGGGCAGGGAAGTGGTGTAGTTTGATCCCAGCATTAGAGACAGAGAGGTCGGACAGGGAAGTGGTGTAGTCTGATCCCGGCATTACAGACAGAGAGGTCGGACAGGGAAGTGATGTAGTCTGATCCCGGCATTACAGACAGGGAGGTTGGACAGGAAAGTGGTGTAGTCTGATGATGGCATTAGAGACAGAGAGGTCAGACAGGGAAGTGGTGTAGTCTGATCCCGGGATTAGAGACAGAGGTCAGTGAGGGAAGTGGTGTAGTCTGATCATGGCATTAGAGACAGAGAGGTCAGTCAGGGAAGTGGTGTCGTCTGATCCCGGGATTAGAGACAGAGAAGTCGGACAGGGAAGTGGTGTAGTCTGATCCCGGCATTAGAGACAGAGAGGTCAGTCAGGGAAGTGGTGTAGTCTGATCCCGGCATTAGAGACAGAGAGGTCGGACAGGGATGTGGTGTAGTCTGATCCCGGCATTACAGACAGGGAGGTTGGACAGGGAAGTGGTGTAGTCTGATCCCGGCATTACAGACAGAGAGGTCGGAAAGGGAAGTGGTGTAGTCTGATCCCGGCATTAGAGACAGAGAGGTCAGTAAGGGAAGTGGTGTTGTCTGATCCCGGCATTAGAGACAGAGAGGTCGGACAGGGATGTGGTGTAGTCTGATCCCGGCATTACAGACAGGGAGGTTGGACAGGGAAGTGGTGTAGTCTGATCCCGGCATTACAGACAGAGAGGTCGGACAGGGAAGTGGTGTAGTCTGATCCCGGCATTACAGACAGAGGTCAGTGAGGGAAGCGGTGTAGTCTGATCCCGGCATTAGAGACAGAGAGGTCAGACAGGGAAGTGGTGTAGTTTGATCCCGGAATTAGCGACAGAGAGGTCGGACAGGGAAGTGGTGTCGTCTGATCCCGGCATTAGCGACACAGAGGTCGGACAGGGAAGTGGTGTAGTCTGATCCCGGCATTAGAGACAGAGAGGTCGGACAGGGAAGTGGTGTAGTCTGATCCCGGCATTAGCGACAGAGGTCAGTCAGGGAAGTGGTGTCGTCTGATACCGGCATTAGAGACAGAGAGGTCGGGCAGGGAAGTGGTGTAGTTTCATCCCAGGATTAGAGACAGAGAGGTCGGACAGGGAAGTGGTGTAGTCTGATCCCGGCATTACAGACAGAGAGGTCGGACAGGGAAGTGATGTAGTCTGATCCCGGCATTACAGACAGAGAGGTCAGACAGGGAAGTTGTGTAGTCTGATCCCGGCATTACAGACAGGGAGGTTGGACAGGGAAGTGGTGTAGTCTGATCCCGGCATTACAGACAGAGAGGTCGGACAGGGAAGTTTTGTAGTCTGATCCCGGCATTACATACAGAGGTCAGTAAAGGAAGTGATGTAGTCTGATCCCGGCATTAGAGACCGGGAGGTCGGACAGGGAAGTGGTGTAGTCTGATCCCGGCATTACAGACAGAGAAGTCGGACAGGGAAGTGGTGTAGTCTGATCCCGGCATTACAGACAGAGGTCAGTGAGGGAAGTGGTGTAGTCTGATCATGGCATTAGAGACAGAGAGGTCAGACAGGGAAGTGGTGTAGTCTGATCCCGGGATTAGAGACAGAGGTCAGTGAGGGAAGTGGTGTAGTCTGATCATGGCATTAGAGACAGAGAGGTCAGTCAGGGAAGTGGTGTCGTCTGATCCCGGGATTAGAGACAGAGAAGTCGGACAGGGAAGTGGTGTAGTCTGATCCCGGCATTAGAGACAGAGAGGTCAGTCAGGGAAGTGGTGTAGTCTGATCCCGGCATTAGAGACAGAGAGGTCGGACAGGGATGTGGTGTAGTCTGATCCCGGCATTACAGACAGGGAGGTTGGACAGGGAAGTGGTGTAGTCTGATCCCGGCATTACAGACAGAGAGGTCGGACAGGGAAGTGGTGTAGTCTGATCCCGGCATTACAGACAGAGGTCAGTGAGGGAAGCGGTGTAGTCTGATCCCGTCATTAGAGACAGAGAGGTCAGACAGGGAAGTGGTGTAGTCTGATCCCGGAATTAGCGACAGAGAGGTCAGACAGGGAAGTGGTGTAGTCCTATCCCGGCATTAGAGACAGAGAGGTCGGACATGGAAGTTTTGTAGTCTGATCCTGGCATTAGCGACAGAGAGGTCAGACAGGGAAGTGGTGTAGTCTGATCCCGGCATTAGCGACAGAGGTCAGTCAGGGAAGTCGTGTCGTCTGATCCCGGGACTAGAGACAGAGAAGTCAGACAGGGAAGTGGTGTAGTCTGATCCCGGCATTACAGACAGGGAGGTTGGACAGGGAAGTGGTGTAGTCTGATCCCGGCATTACAGACAGAGAGGTCGGACAGGGAAGTGGTGTAGTCTGATCCCAGCATTACAGACAGAGGTCAGTGAGGGAAGTGGTGTAGTCTGAACATGGCATTAGAGACAGAGAGGTCAGACAGGGAAGTGGTGTAGTCTGATCCCGGGATTAGAGACAGAGGTCAGTGAGGGAAGTGGTGTAGTCTGATCATGGCATTAGAGACAGAGAGGTCAGTAAGGGAAGTGGTGTAGTCTGATCCCGGCATTAGAGACAGAGAGGTCGGACAGGGATGTGGTGTAGTCTGATCCCGGCATTACAGACAGGGAGGTTGGCCAGGGAAGTGGTGTAGTCTGATCCCGGCATTACAGACAGAGAGGTCGGACAGGGAAGTGGTGTAGTCTGATCCCGGCATTATGGACAGAGGTCAGTTAGGGAAGCGGTGTAGTCTGATCCCGGCATTAGCGACACAGAGGTCGGACAGGGAAGTGGTGTAGTCTGATCCCGGCATTAGAGACAGAGAAGTCGGACAGGGAAGTGGTGTAGTCTGATCCCGGCATTAGAGACAGAGAGGTCGGACAGGGAAGTGGTGTAGTCTGATCCCGGCATTAGCGACAGAGGTCAGTCAGGGAAGTGGTGTCGTCTGATCCCGGCATTAGAGACAGAGAGGTCGGGCAGGGAAGTGGTGTAGTTTGATCCCAGCATTAGAGACAGAGAGGTCGGACAGGGAAGTGGTGTAGTCTGATCCCGGCATTACAGACAGAGAGGTCGGACAGGGAAGTGATGTAGTCTGATCCCGGCATTACAGACAGGGAGGTTGGACAGGGAAGTGGTGTAGTCTGATGATGGCATTAGAGACAGAGAGGTCAGACAGGGAAGTGGTGTAGTCTGATCCCGGGATTAGAGACAGAGGTCAGTGAGGGAAGTGGTGTAGTCTGATCATGGCATTAGAGACAGAGAGGTCAGTCAGGGAAGTGGTGTCGTCTGATCCCGGGATTAGAGACAGAGAAGTCGGACAGGGAAGTGGTGTAGTCTGATCCCGGCATTAGAGACAGAGAGGTCAGTCAGGGAAGTGGTGTAGTCTGATCCCGGCATTAGAGACAGAGAGGTCGGACAGGGATGTGGTGTAGTCTGATCCCGGCATTACAGACAGGGAGGTTGGACAGGGAAGTGGTGTAGTCTGATCCCGGCATTACAGACAGAGAGGTCGGACAGGGAAGTGGTGTAGTCTGATCCCGGCATTACAGACAGAGGTCAGTGAGGGAAGCGGTGTAGTCTGATCCCGGCATTAGAGACAGAGAGGTCAGACAGGGAAGTGGTGTAGTCTGATCCCGGGATTAGAGACAGAGGTCAGTGAGGGAAGTGGTGTAGTCTGATCATGGCATTAGAGACAGAGAGGTCAGTCAGGGAAGTGGTGTAGTCTGATCCTGGCATTAGCGACAGAGAGGTCAGACAGGGAAGTGGTGTAGTCTGATCCCGGCATTAGCGACAGAGGTCAGTCAGGGAAGTCGTGTCGTCTGATCCCGGGACTAGAGACAGAGAAGTCGGACAGGGAAGTGGTGTAGTCTGATCCCGGCATTACAGACAGGGAGGTTGGACAGGGAAGTGGTGTAGTCTGATCCCGGCATTACAGACAGAGAGGTCGGACAGGGAAGTGGTGTAGTCTGATCCCAGCATTACAGACAGAGGTCAGTGAGGGAAGTGGTGTAGTCTGAACATGGCATTAGAGACAGAGAGGTCAGACAGGGAAGTGGTGTAGTCTGATCCCGGGATTAGAGACAGAGGTCAGTGAGGGAAGTGGTGTAGTCTGATCATGGCATTAGAGACAGAGAGGTCAGTCAAGGAAGTGGTGTAGTCTGATCCCGGCATTACAGACAGAGAGGTCGGACAGGGAAGTGATGTAGTCTGATCCCGGCATTACAGACAGGGAGGTTGGACAGGGAAGTGGTGTAGTCTGATGATGGCATTAGAGACAGAGAGGTCAGACAGGGAAGTGGTGTAGTCTGATCCCGGGATTAGAGACAGAGGTCAGTGAGGGAAGTGGTGTAGTCTGATCATGGCATTAGAGACAGAGAGGTCAGTCAGGGAAGTGGTGTCGTCTGATCCCGGGATTAGAGACAGAGAAGTCGGACAGGGAAGTGGTGTAGTCTGATCCCGGCATTAGAGACAGAGAGGTCAGTCAGGGAAGTGGTGTAGTCTGATCCCGGCATTAGAGACAGAGAGGTCGGACAGGGATGTGGTGTAGTCTGATCCCGGCATTACAGACAGGGAGGTTGGACAGGGAAGTGGTGTAGTCTGATCCCGGCATTACAGACAGAGAGGTCGGACAGGGAAGTGGTGTAGTCTGATCCCGGCATTAGAGACAGAGAGGTCAGTAAGGGAAGTGGTGTTGTCTGATCCCGGCATTAGAGACAGAGAGGTCGGACAGGGATGTGGTGTAGTCTGATCCCGGCATTACAGACAGGGAGGTTGGACAGGGAAGTGGTGTAGTCTGATCCCGGCATTACAGACAGAGAGGTCGGACAGGGAAGTGGTGTAGTCTGATCCCGGCATTACAGACAGAGGTCAGTGAGGGAAGCGGTGTAGTCTGATCCCGGCATTAGAGACAGAGAGGTCAGACAGGGAAGTGGTGTAGTCTGATCCCGGAATTAGCGACAGAGAGGTCGGACAGGGAAGTGGTGTCGTCTGATCCCGGCATTAGCGACACAGAGGTCGGACAGGGAAGTGGTGTAGTCTGATCCCGGCATTAGAGACAGAGAGGTCGGACAGGGAAGTGGTGTAGTCTGATCCCGGCATTAGCGACAGAGGTCAGTCAGGGAAGTGGTGTCGTCTGATACCGGCATTAGAGACAGAGAGGTCGGGCAGGGAAGTGGTGTAGTTTCATCCCAGCATTAGAGACAGAGAGGTCGGACAGGGAAGTGGTGTAGTCTGATCCCGGCATTACAGACAGAGAAGTCGGACAGGGAAGTGGTGTAGTCTGATCCCGGGATTAGAGACAGAGGTCAGTGAGGGAAGTGGTGTAGTCTGATCATGGCATTAGAGACAGAGAGGTCAGTCAGGGAAGTGGTGTCGTCTGATCCCGGGATTAGAGACAGAGAAGTCGGACAGGGAAGTGGTGTAGTCTGATCCCGGCATTAGAGACAGAGAGGTCAGTCAGGGAAGTGGTGTAGTCTGATCCCGGCATTAGAGACAGAGAGGTCGGACAGGGATGTGGTGTAGTCTGATCCCGGCATTACAGACAGGGAGGTTGGACAGGGAAGTGGTGTAGTCTGATCCCGGCATTACAGACAGAGAGGTCGGACAGGGAAGTGGTGTAGTCTGATCCCGGCATTACAGACAGAGGTCAGTGAGGGAAGCGGTGTAGTCTGATCCCGTCATTAGAGACAGAGAGGTCAGACAGGGAAGTGGTGTAGTCTGATCCCGGAATTAGCGACAGAGAGGTCAGACAGGGAAGTGGTGTAGTCCTATCCCGGCATTAGAGACAGAGAGGTCGGACATGGAAGTTTTGTAGTCTGATCCTGGCATTAGCGACAGAGAGGTCAGACAGGGAAGTGGTGTAGTCTGATCCCGGCATTAGCGACAGAGGTCAGTCAGGGAAGTCGTGTCGTCTGATCCCGGGACTAGAGACAGAGAAGTCAGACAGGGAAGTGGTGTAGTCTGATCCCGGCATTACAGACAGGGAGGTTGGACAGGGAAGTGGTGTAGTCTGATCCCGGCATTACAGACAGAGGTCAGTGAGGGAAGTGGTGTAGTCTGAACATGGCATTAGAGACAGAGAGGTCAGACAGGGAAGTGGTGTAGTCTGATCCCGGAATTAGAGACAGAGGTCAGTGAGGGAAGTGGTGTAGTCTGATCATGGCATTAGAGACAGAGAGGTCAGTCAGGGAAGTGGTGTCGTCTGATCCCGGGATTAGAGACAGAGAAGTCGGACAGGGAAGTGGTGTAGTCTGATCCCGGCATTAGAGACAGAGAGGTCAGTAAGGGAAGTGGTGTAGTCTGATCCCGGCATTAGAGACAGAGAGGTCGGACAGGGATGTGGTGTAGTCTGATCCCGGAATTAGCGACAGAGAGGTCGGACAGGGAAGTGGTGTAGTCTGATCCCGGCATTAGCGACACAGAGGTCGGACAGGGAAGTGGTGTAGTCTGATCCCGGCATTAGAGACAGAGAGGTCGGACAGGGAAGTGGTGTAGTCTGATCCCGGCATTACAGACAGAGGTCAGTTAGGGAAGCGGTGTAGTCTGATCCCGGCATTAGAGACAGAGAGGTCAGACAGGGAAGTGGTGTAGTCTGATCCCGGAATTAGCGACAGAGAGGTCGGACAGGGAAGTGGTGTAGTCTGATCCCGGCATTAGCGACACAGAGGTCGGACAGGGAAGTGGTGTAGTCTGATCCCGGCATTAGAGACAGAGAGGTCGGACAGGGAAGTGGTGTAGTCTGATCCCGGCATTAGCGACAGAGGTCAGTCAGGGAAGTGGTGTCGTCTGATCCCGGCATTAGAGACAGAGAGGTCGGGCAGGGAAGTGGTGTAGTTTGATCCCAGCATTAGAGACAGAGAGGTCGGACAGGGAAGTGGTGTAGTCTGATCCAGGCATTTCAGACAGAGAGGTCGGACAGGGAAGTGATGTAGTCTGATCCCGGCATTACAGACAGGGAGGTTGGACAGGGAAGTGGTGTAGTCTGATCCCGGAATTAGCGACAGAGAGTTCAGACAGGGAAGTGGTGTAGTCCTATCCCGGCATTAGAGACAGAGAGGTCGGACATGGAAGTTTTGTAGTCTGATCCTGGCATTAGCGACAGAGAGGTCAGACAGGGAAGTGGTGTAGTCTGATCCCGGCATTAGCGACAGAGGTCAGTCAGGGAAGTCGTGTCGTCTGATCCCGGGACTAGAGACAGAGAAGTCAGACAGGGAAGTGGTGTAGTCTGATCCCGGCATTACAGACAGGGAGGTTGGACAGGGAAGTGGTGTAGTCTGATCCCGGCATTACAGACAGAGAGGTCGGACAGGGAAGTGGTGTAGTCTGATCCCAGCATTACAGACAGAGGTCAGTGAGGGAAGTGGTGTAGTCTGAACATGGCATTAGAGACAGAGAGGTCAGACAGGGAAGTGGTGTAGTCTGATCCCGGCATTACAGACAGAGAGGTCGGACAGGGAAGTTGTGTCGTCTGATCCCGGCATTAGATACAGAGGTCAGTCAAGGAAGTGATGTAGTCTGATCCCAGCATTAGAGACAGAGAGGTCGGACAGGGAAGTGGTGTAGTCTGATCCCGGCATTACAGACAGAGAGGTCGGACAGAAAAGTGGTGTAGTCTGATCCCGGCATTACAGACAGAGGTCAGTGAGGGAAGTTTTGTAGTCTGATCATGGCCTTGGAGACAGAGAGATCAGACAGGGAAGTGGTGTTGTCTGATCCCGTGATTAGAGACAGAGGTCAGTGAGGGAAGTGGTGTAGTCTGATCATGGCATTAGAGACAGAGAGGTCAGTCAGGGAAGTGGTGTCGTCTGATCCCGGGATTAGAGAAAGAGAGGTCGGACAGGGAAGTGGTGTAGTCTGATCCCGGGATTAGAGACAGAGGTCAGTGAGGGAAGTGGTGTAGTCTGATCATGGCATTAGAGACAGAGAGGTCAGTCAGGGAAGTGGTGTCGTCTGATCCCGGGATTAGAGACAGAGAAGTCGGACAGGGAAGTGGTGTAGTCTGATCCCGGCATTAGAGACAGAGAGGTCAGTAAGGGAAGTGGTGTAGTCTGATCCCGGCATTAGAGACAGAGAGGTCGGACAGGGATGTGGTGTAGTCTGATCCCGGCATTACAGACAGGGAGGTTGGCCAGGGAAGTGGTGTAGTCTGATCCCGGCATTACAGACAGAGAGGTCGGACAGGGAAGTGGTGTAGTCTGATCCCGGCATTACAGACAGAGGTCAGTTAGGGAAGTGGTGTCGTCTGATCCCGGCATTACAGACAGAGGTCAGTGAGGGAAGTGGTGTAGTCAGATCCCGGAATTAGCGACAGAGAGGTCGGACAGGGAAGTGGTGTAGTCTGATCCCGGCATTAGCGACACAGAGGTCGGACAGGGAAGTGGTGTAGTCTGATCCCGGCATTAGAGACAGAGAGGTCGGACAGGGAAGTGGTGTAGTCTGATCCCGGCATTAGCGACAGAGGTCAGTCAGGGAAGTGGTGTCGTCTGATCCCGGCATTAGAGACAGAGAGGTCGGGCAGGGAAGTGGTGTAGTTTGATCCCAGCATTAGAGACAGAGAGGTCGGACAGGGAAGTGGTGTAGTCTGATCCCGGCATTACAGACAGAGAGGTCGGACAGGGAAGTGATGTAGTCTGATCCCGGCATTACAGACAGGGAGGTTGGACAGGGAAGTGGTGTAGTCTGATGATGGCATTAGAGACAGAGAGGTCAGACAGGGAAGTGGTGTAGTCTGATCCCGGGATTAGAGACAGAGGTCAGTGAGGGAAGTGGTGTAGTCTGATCATGGCATTAGAGACAGAGAGGTCAGACAGGGAAGTGGTGTAGTCTGATCCCGGAATTAGCGACAGAGAGGTCGGACAGGGAAGTGGTGTAGTCTGATCCCGGCATTAGCGACACAGAGGTCGGACAGGGAAGTGGTGTAGTCTGATCCCGGCATTAGAGACAGAGAGGTCGGACAGGGAAGTGGTGTAGTCTGATCCCGGCATTAGCGACAGAGGTCAGTCAGGGAAGTGGTGTCGTCTGATCCCGGCATTAGAGACAGAGAGGTCGGGCAGGGAAGTGGTGTAGTTTGATCCCAGCATTAGAGACAGAGAGGTCGGACAGGGAAGTGGTGTAGTCTGATCCCGGCATTACAGACAGAGAGGTCGGACAGGGAAGTGATGTAGTCTGATCCCGGCATTACAGACAGGGAGGTTGGACAGGGAAGTGGTGTAGTCTGATGATGGCATTAGAGACAGAGAGGTCAGACAGGGAAGTGGTGTAGTCTGATCCCGGGATTAGAGACAGAGGTCAGTGAGGGAAGTGGTGTAGTCTGATCATGGCATTAGAGACAGAGAGGTCAGTCAGGGAAGTGGTGTCGTCTGATCCCGGGATTAGAGACAGAGAAGTCGGACAGGGAAGTGGTGTAGTCTGATCCCGGCATTAGAGACAGAGAGGTCAGTCAGGGAAGTGGTGTAGTCTGATCCCGGCATTAGAGACAGAGAGGTCGGACAGGGATGTGGTGTAGTCTGATCCCGGCATTACAGACAGGGAGGTTGGACAGGGAAGTGGTGTAGTCTGATCCCGGCATTACAGACAGAGAGGTCGGACAGGGAAGTGGTGTAGTCTGATCCCGGCATTAGAGACAGAGAGGTCAGTAAGGGAAGTGGTGTTGTCTGATCCCGGCATTAGAGACAGAGAGGTCGGACAGGGATGTGGTGTAGTCTGATCCCGGCATTACAGACAGGGAGGTTGGACAGGGAAGTGGTGTAGTCTGATCCCGGCATTACAGACAGAGAGGTCGGACAGGGAAGTGGTGTAGTCTGATCCCGGCATTACAGACAGAGGTCAGTGAGGGAAGCGGTGTAGTCTGATCCCGGCATTAGAGACAGAGAGGTCAGACAGGGAAGTGGTGTAGTCTGATCCCGGAATTAGCGACAGAGAGGTCGGACAGGGAAGTGGTGTCGTCTGATCCCGGCATTAGCGACACAGAGGTCGGACAGGGAAGTGGTGTAGTCTGATCCCGGCATTAGAGACAGAGAGGTCGGACAGGGAAGTGGTGTAGTCTGATCCCGGCATTAGCGACAGAGGTCAGTCAGGGAAGTGGTGTCGTCTGATACCGGCATTAGAGACAGAGAGGTCGGGCAGGGAAGTGGTGTAGTTTCATCCCAGCATTAGAGACAGAGAGGTCGGACAGGGAAGTGGTGTAGTCTGATCCCGGCATTACAGACAGAGAAGTCGGACAGGGAAGTGGTGTAGTCTGATCCCGGGATTAGAGACAGAGGTCAGTGAGGGAAGTGGTGTAGTCTGATCATGGCATTAGAGACAGAGAGGTCAGTCAGGGAAGTGGTGTCGTCTGATCCCGGGATTAGAGACAGAGAAGTCGGACAGGGAAGTGGTGTAGTCTGATCCCGGCATTAGAGACAGAGAGGTCAGTCAGGGAAGTGGTGTAGTCTGATCCCGGCATTAGAGACAGAGAGGTCGGACAGGGATGTGGTGTAGTCTGATCCCGGCATTACAGACAGGGAGGTTGGACAGGGAAGTGGTGTAGTCTGATCCCGGCATTACAGACAGAGAGGTCGGACAGGGAAGTGGTGTAGTCTGATCCCGGCATTACAGACAGAGGTCAGTGAGGGAAGCGGTGTAGTCTGATCCCGTCATTAGAGACAGAGAGGTCAGACAGGGAAGTGGTGTAGTCTGATCCCGGAATTAGCGACAGAGAGGTCAGACAGGGAAGTGGTGTAGTCCTATCCCGGCATTAGAGACAGAGAGGTCGGACATGGAAGTTTTGTAGTCTGATCCTGGCATTAGCGACAGAGAGGTCAGACAGGGAAGTGGTGTAGTCTGATCCCGGCATTAGCGACAGAGGTCAGTCAGGGAAGTCGTGTCGTCTGATCCCGGGACTAGAGACAGAGAAGTCAGACAGGGAAGTGGTGTAGTCTGATCCCGGCATTACAGACAGGGAGGTTGGACAGGGAAGTGGTGTAGTCTGATCCCGGCATTACAGACAGAGAGGTCGGACAGGGAAGTGGTGTAGTCTGATCCCAGCATTACAGACAGAGGTCAGTGAGGGAAGTGGTGTAGTCTGAACATGGCATTAGAGACAGAGAGGTCAGACAGGGAAGTGGTGTAGTCTGATCCCGGGATTAGAGACAGAGGTCAGTGAGGGAAGTGGTGTAGTCTGATCATGGCATTAGAGACAGAGAGGTCAGTCAGGGAAGTGGTGTCGTCTGATCCCGGGATTAGAGACAGAGAAGTCGGACAGGGAAGTGGTGTAGTCTGATCCCGGCATTAGAGACAGAGAGGTCAGTAAGGGAAGTGGTGTAGTCTGATCCCGGCATTAGAGACAGAGAGGTCGGACAGGGATGTGGTGTAGTCTGATCCCGGAATTAGCGACAGAGAGGTCGGACAGGGAAGTGGTGTAGTCTGATCCCGGCATTAGCGACACAGAGGTCGGACAGGGAAGTGGTGTAGTCTGATCCCGGCATTACAGACAGAGGTCAGTTAGGGAAGCGGTGTAGTCTGATCCCGGCATTAGAGACAGAGAGGTCGGACAGGGAAGTGGTGTAGTCTGATCCCGGCATTACAGACAGAGGTCAGTTAGGGAAGCGGTGTAGTCTGATCCCGGCATTAGAGACAGAGAGGTCAGACAGGGAAGTGGTGTAGTCTGATCCCGGAATTAGCGACAGAGAGGTCGGACAGGGAAGTGGTGTAGTCTGATCCCGGCATTAGCGACACAGAGGTCGGACAGGGAAGTGGTGTAGTCTGATCCCGGCATTAGAGACAGAGAGGTCGGACAGGGAAGTGGTGTAGTCTGATCCCGGCATTAGCGACAGAGGTCAGTCAGGGAAGTGGTGTCGTCTGATCCCGGCATTAGAGACAGAGAGGTCGGGCAGGGAAGTGGTGTAGTTTGATCCCAGCATTAGAGACAGAGAGGTCGGACAGGGAAGTGGTGTAGTCTGATCCCGGCATTTCAGACAGAGAGGTCGGACAGGGAAGTGATGTAGTCTGATCCCGGCATTACAGACAGGGAGGTTGGACAGGGAAGTGGTGTAGTCTGATCCCGGAATTAGCGACAGAGAGTTCAGACAGGAAAGTGGTGTAGTCCTATCCCGGCATTAGAGACAGAGAGGTCGGACATGGAAGTTTTGTAGTCTGATCCTGGCATTAGCGACAGAGAGGTCAGACAGGGAAGTGGTGTAGTCTGATCCCGGCATTAGCGACAGAGGTCAGTCAGGGAAGTCGTGTCGTCTGATCCCGGGACTAGAGACAGAGAAGTCAGACAGGGAAGTGGTGTAGTCTGATCCCGGCATTACAGACAGGGAGGTTGGACAGGGAAGTGGTGTAGTCTGATCCCGGCATTACAGACAGAGAGGTCGGACAGGGAAGTGGTGTAGTCTGATCCCAGCATTACAGACAGAGGTCAGTGAGGGAAGTGGTGTAGTCTGAACATGGCATTAGAGACAGAGAGGTCAGACAGGGAAGTGGTGTAGTCTGATCCCGGCATTACAGACAGAGAGGTCGGACAGGGAAGTTGTGTCGTCTGATCCCGGCATTAGATACAGAGGTCAGTCAAGGAAGTGATGTAGTCTGATCCCAGCATTAGAGACAGAGAGGTCAGACAGGGAAGTGGTGTAGTCTGATCCCGGCATTACAGACAGAGAGGTCGGACAGAAAAGTGGTGTAGTCTGATCCCGGCATTACAGACAGAGGTCAGTGAGGGAAGTTTTGTAGTCTGATCATGGCCTTGGAGACAGAGAGATCAGACAGGGAAGTGGTGTTGTCTGATCCCGGGATTAGAGACAGAGGTCAGTGAGGGAAGTGGTGTAGTCTGATCATGGCATTAGAGACAGAGAGGTCAGTCAGGGAAGTGGTGTCGTCTGATCCCGGGATTAGAGAAAGAGAGGTCGGACAGGGAAGTGGTGTAGTCTGATCCCGGGATTAGAGACAGAGGTCAGTGAGGGAAGTGGTGTAGTCTGATCATGGCATTAGAGACAGAGAGGTCAGTCAGGGAAGTCGTGTCGTCTGATCCCGGGACTAGAGACAGAGAAGTCAGACAGGGAAGTGGTGTAGTCTGATCCCGGCATTACAGACAGGGAGGTTGGACAGGGAAGTGGTGTAGTCTGATCCCGGCATTACAGACAGAGAGGTCGGACAGGGAAGTGGTGTAGTCTGATCCCAGCATTACAGACAGAGGTCAGTGAGGGAAGTGGTGTAGTCTGAACATGGCATTAGAGACAGAGAGGTCAGACAGGGAAGTGGTGTAGTCTGATCCCGGGATTAGAGACAGAGGTCAGTGAGGGAAGTGGTGTAGTCTGATCATGGCATTAGAAACAGAGAGGTCAGTCAGGGAAGTGGTGTCGTCTGATCCCGGGATTAGAGACAGAGAAGTCGGACAGGGAAGTGGTGTAGTCTGATCCCGGCATTAGAGACAGAGAGGTCAGTAAGGGAAGTGGTGTAGTCTGATCCCGGCATTAGAGACAGAGAGGTCGGACAGGGATGTGGTGTAGTCTGATCCCGGAATTAGCGACAGAGAGGTCGGACAGGGAAGTGGTGTAGTCTGATCCCGGCATTAGCGACACAGAGGTCGGACAGGGAAGTGGTGTAGTCTGATCCCGGCATTAGAGACAGAGAGGTCGGACAGGGAAGTGGTGTAGTCTGATCCCGGCATTACAGACAGAGGTCAGTTAGGGAAGCGGTGTAGTCTGATCCCGGCATTAGAGACAGAGAGGTCAGACAGGGAAGTGGTGTAGTCTGATCCCGGAATTAGCGACAGAGAGGTCGGACAGGGAAGTGGTGTAGTCTGATCCCGGCATTAGCGACACAGAGGTCGGACAGGGAAGTGGTGTAGTCTGATCCCGGCATTAGAGACAGAGAGGTCGGACAGGGAAGTGGTGTAGTCTGATCCCGGCATTAGCGACAGAGGTCAGTCAGGGAAGTGGTGTCGTCTGATCCCGGCATTAGAGACAGAGAGGTCGGGCAGGGAAGTGGTGTAGTTTGATCCCAGCATTAGAGACAGAGAGGTCGGACAGGGAAGTGGTGTAGTCTGATCCCGGCATTTCAGACAGAGAGGTCGGACAGGGAAGTGATGTAGTCTGATCCCGGCATTACAGACAGGGAGGTTGGACAGGGAAGTGGTGTAGTCTGATCCCGGAATTAGCGACAGAGAGTTCAGACAGGGAAGTGGTGTAGTCCTATCCCGGCATTAGAGACAGAGAGGTCGGACATGGAAGTTTTGTAGTCTGATCCTGGCATTAGCGACAGAGAGGTCAGACAGGGAAGTGGTGTAGTCTGATCCCGGCATTAGCGACAGAGGTCAGTCAGGGAAGTCGTGTCGTCTGATCCCGGGACTAGAGACAGAGAAGTCAGACAGGGAAGTGGTGTAGTCTGATCCCGGCATTACAGACAGGGAGGTTGGACAGGGAAGTGGTGTAGTCTGATCCCGGCATTACAGACAGAGAGGTCGGACAGGGAAGTGGTGTAGTCTGATCCCAGCATTACAGACAGAGGTCAGTGAGGGAAGTGGTGTAGTCTGAACATGGCATTAGAGACAGAGAGGTCAGACAGGGAAGTGGTGTAGTCTGATCCCGGCATTACAGACAGAGAGGTCGGACAGGGAAGTTGTGTCGTCTGATCCCGGCATTAGATACAGAGGTCAGTCAAGGAAGTGATGTAGTCTGATCCCAGCATTAGAGACAGAGAGGTCAGACAGGGAAGTGGTGTAGTCTGATCCCGGCATTACAGACAGAGAGGTCGGACAGAAAAGTGGTGTAGTCTGATCCCGGCATTACAGACAGAGGTCAGTGAGGGAAGTTTTGTAGTCTGATCATGGCCTTGGAGACAGAGAGATCAGACAGGGAAGTGGTGTTGTCTGATCCCGGGATTAGAGACAGAGGTCAGTGAGGGAAGTGGTGTAGTCTGATCATGGCATTAGAGACAGAGAGGTCAGTCAGGGAAGTGGTGTCGTCTGATCCCGGGATTAGAGAAAGAGAGGTCGGACAGGGAAGTGGTGTAGTCTGATCCCGGGATTAGAGACAGAGGTCAGTGAGGGAAGTGGTGTAGTCTGATCATGGCATTAGAGACAGAGAGGTCAGTCAGGGAAGTGGTGTCGTCTGATCCCGGGATTAGAGACAGAGAAGTCGGACAGGGAAGTGGTGTAGTCTGATCCCGGCATTAGAGACAGAGAGGTCAGTAAGGGAAGTGGTGTAGTCTGATCCCGGCATTAGAGACAGAGAGGTCGGACAGGGATGTGGTGTAGTCTGATCCCGGCATTACAGACAGGGAGGTTGGCCAGGGAAGTGGTGTAGTCTGATCCCGGCATTACAGACAGAGAGGTCGGACAGGGAAGTGGTGTAGTCTGATCCCGGCATTACAGACAGAGGTCAGTTAGGGAAGTGGTGTCGTCTGATCCCGGAATTAGCGACAGAGAGGTCAGACAGGGAAGTGGTGTAGTCCTATCCCGGCATTAGAGACAGAGAGGTCGGACATGGAAGTTTTGTAGTCTGATCCTGGCATTAGCGACAGAGAGGTCAGACAGGGAAGTGGTGTAGTCTGATCCCGGCATTAGCGACAGAGGTCAGTCAGGGAAGTCGTGTCGTCTGATCCCGGGACTAGAGACAGAGAAGTCAGACAGGGAAGTGGTGTAGTCTGATCCCGGCATTACAGACAGGGAGGTTGGACAGGGAAGTGGTGTAGTCTGATCCCGGCATTACAGACAGAGAGGTCGGACAGGGAAGTGGTGTAGTCTGATCCCAGCATTACAGACAGAGGTCAGTGAGGGAAGTGGTGTAGTCTGAACATGGCATTAGAGACAGAGAGGTCAGACAGGGAAGTGGTGTAGTCTGATCCCGGGATTAGAGACAGAGGTCAGTGAGGGAAGTGGTGTAGTCTGATCATGGCATTAGAGACAGAGAGGTCAGTCAGGGAAGTGGTGTCGTCTGATCCCGGGATTAGAGACAGAGAAGTCGGACAGGGAAGTGGTGTAGTCTGATGCCGGCATTAGAGACAGAGAGGTCAGTAAGGGAAGTGGTGTAGTCTGATCCCGGCATTAGAGACAGAGAGGTCGGACAGGGATGTGGTGTAGTCTGATCCCGGAATTAGCGACAGAGAGGTCGGACAGGGAAGTGGTGTAGTCTGATCCCGGCATTAGCGACACAGAGGTCGGACAGGGAAGTGGTGTAGTCTGATCCCGGCATTAGAGACAGAGAGGTCGGACAGGGAAGTGGTGTAGTCTGATCCCGGCATTACAGACAGAGGTCAGTTAGGGAAGCGGTGTAGTCTGATCCCGGCATTAGAGACAGAGAGGTCAGACAGGGAAGTGGTGTAGTCTGATCCCGGAATTAGCGACAGAGAGGTCGGACAGGGAAGTGGTGTAGTCTGATCCCGGCATTAGCGACACAGAGGTCGGACAGGGAAGTGGTGTAGTCTGATCCCGGCATTAGAGACAGAGAGGTCGGACAGGGAAGTGGTGTAGTCTGATCCCGGCATTAGCGACAGAGGTCAGTCAGGGAAGTGGTGTCGTCTGATCCCGGCATTAGAGACAGAGAGGTCGGGCAGGGAAGTGGTGTAGTTTGATCCCAGCATTAGAGACAGAGAGGTCGGACAGGGAAGTGGTGTAGTCTGATCCCGGCATTTCAGACAGAGAGGTCGGACAGGGAAGTGATGTAGTCTGATCCCGGCATTACAGACAGGGAGGTTGGACAGGGAAGTGGTGTAGTCTGATCCCGGAATTAGCGACAGAGAGTTCAGACAGGGAAGTGGTGTAGTCCTATCCCGGCATTAGAGACAGAGAGGTCGGACATGGAAGTTTTGTAGTCTGATCCTGGCATTAGCGACAGAGAGGTCAGACAGGGAAGTGGTGTAGTCTGATCCCGGCATTAGCGACAGAGGTCAGTCAGGGAAGTCGTGTCGTCTGATCTCGGGACTAGAGACAGAGAAGTCAGACAGGGAAGTGGTGTAGTCTGATCCCGGCATTACAGACAGGGAGGTTGGACAGGGAAGTGGTGTAGTCTGATCCCGGCATTGCAGACAGAGAGGTCGGACAGGGAAGTGGTGTAGTCTGATCCCAGCATTACAGACAGAGGTCAGTGAGGGAAGTGGTGTAGTCTGAACATGGCATTAGAGACAGAGAGGTCAGACAGGGAAGTGGTGTAGTCTGATCCCGGCATTACAGACAGAGAGGTCGGACAGGGAAGTTGTGTCGTCTGATCCCGGCATTAGATACAGAGGTCAGTCAAGGAAGTGATGTAGTCTGATCCCAGCATTAGAGACAGAGAGGTCGGACAGGGAAGTGGTGTAGTCTGATCCCGGCATTACAGACAGAGAGGTCGGACAGAAAAGTGGTGTAGTCTGATCCCGGCATTACAGACAGAGGTCAGTGAGGGAAGTTTTGTAGTCTGATCATGGCCTTGGAGACAGAGAGATCAGACAGGGAAGTGGTGTTGTCTGATCCCGGGATTAGAGACAGAGGTCAGTGAGGGAAGTGGTGTAGTCTGATCATGGCATTAGAGACAGAGAGGTCAGTCAGGGAAGTGGTGTAGTCTGATCCCGGCATTACAGACAGAGAGGTCGGACAGGGAAGTGATGTAGTCTGATCCCGGCATTACAGACAGGGAGGTTGGACAGGGAAGTGGTGTAGTCTGATGATGGCATTAGAGACAGAGAGGTCAGACAGGGAAGTGGTGTAGTCTGATCCCGGGATTAGAGACAGAGGTCAGTGAGGGAAGTGGTGTAGTCTGATCATGGCATTAGAGACAGAGAGGTCAGTCAGGGAAGTGGTGTCGTCTGATCCCGGGATTAGAGACAGAGAAGTCGGACAGGGAAGTGGTGTAGTCTGATCCCGGCATTAGAGACAGAGAGGTCAGTCAGGGAAGTGGTGTAGTCTGATCCCGGCATTAGAGACAGAGAGGTCGGACAGGGATGTGGTGTAGTCTGATCCCGGCATTACAGACAGGGAGGTTGGACAGGGAAGTGGTGTAGTCTGATCCCGGCATTACAGACAGAGAGGTCGGACAGGGAAGTGGTGTAGTCTGATCCCGGCATTAGAGACAGAGAGGTCAGTAAGGGAAGTGGTGTTGTCTGATCCCGGCATTAGAGACAGAGAGGTCGGACAGGGATGTGGTGTAGTCTGATCCCGGCATTACAGACAGGGAGGTTGGACAGGGAAGTGGTGTAGTCTGATCCCGGCATTACAGACAGAGAGGTCGGACAGGGAAGTGGTGTAGTCTGATCCCGGCATTACAGACAGAGGTCAGTGAGGGAAGCGGTGTAGTCTGATCCCGGCATTAGAGACAGAGAGGTCAGACAGGGAAGTGGTGTAGTCTGATCCCGGAATTAGCGACAGAGAGGTCGGACAGGGAAGTGGTGTCGTCTGATCCCGGCATTAGCGACACAGAGGTCGGACAGGGAAGTGGTGTAGTCTGATCCCGGCATTAGAGACAGAGAGGTCGGACAGGGAAGTGGTGTAGTCTGATCCCGGCATTAGCGACAGAGGTCAGTCAGGGAAGTGGTGTCGTCTGATACCGGCATTAGAGACAGAGAGGTCGGGCAGGGAAGTGGTGTAGTTTCATCCCAGCATTAGAGACAGAGAGGTCGGACAGGGAAGTGGTGTAGTCTGATCCCGGCATTACAGACAGAGAAGTCGGACAGGGAAGTGGTGTAGTCTGATCCCGGGATTAGAGACAGAGGTCAGTGAGGGAAGTGGTGTAGTCTGATCATGGCATTAGAGACAGAGAGGTCAGTCAGGGAAGTGGTGTCGTCTGATCCCGGGATTAGAGACAGAGAAGTCGGACAGGGAAGTGGTGTAGTCTGATCCCGGCATTAGAGACAGAGAGGTCAGTCAGGGAAGTGGTGTAGTCTGATCCCGGCATTAGAGACAGAGAGGTCGGACAGGGATGTGGTGTAGTCTGATCCCGGCATTACAGACAGGGAGGTTGGACAGGGAAGTGGTGTAGTCTGATCCCGGCATTACAGACAGAGAGGTCGGACAGGGAAGTGGTGTAGTCTGATCCCGGCATTACAGACAGAGGTCAGTGAGGGAAGCGGTGTAGTCTGATCCCGTCATTAGAGACAGAGAGGTCAGACAGGGAAGTGGTGTAGTCTGATCCCGGAATTAGCGACAGAGAGGTCAGACAGGGAAGTGGTGTAGTCCTATCCCGGCATTAGAGACAGAGAGGTCGGACATGGAAGTTTTGTAGTCTGATCCTGGCATTAGCGACAGAGAGGTCAGACAGGGAAGTGGTGTAGTCTGATCCCGGCATTAGCGACAGAAGTCAGTCAGGGAAGTCGTGTCGTCTGATCCCGGGACTAGAGACAGAGAAGTCAGACAGGGAAGTGGTGTAGTCTGATCCCGGCATTACAGACAGGGAGGTTGGACAGGGAAGTGGTGTAGTCTGATCCCGGCATTACAGACAGAGAGGTCGGACAGGGAAGTGGTGTAGTCTGATCCCAGCATTACAGACAGAGGTCAGTGAGGGAAGTGGTGTAGTCTGAACATGGCATTAGAGACAGAGAGGTCAGACAGGGAAGTGGTGTAGTCTGATCCCGGAATTAGAGACAGAGGTCAGTGAGGGAAGTGGTGTAGTCTGATCATGGCATTAGAGACAGAGAGGTCAGTCAGGGAAGTGGTGTCGTCTGATCCCGGGATTAGAGACAGAGAAGTCGGACAGGGAAGTGGTGTAGTCTGATCCCGGCATTAGAGACAGAGAGGTCAGTAAGGGAAGTGGTGTAGTCTGATCCCGGCATTAGAGACAGAGAGGTCGGACAGGGATGTGGTGTAGTCTGATCCCGGAATTAGCGACAGAGAGGTCGGACAGGGAAGTGGTGTAGTCTGATCCCGGCATTAGCGACACAGAGGTCGGACAGGGAAGTGGTGTAGTCTGATCCCGGCATTAGAGACAGAGAGGTCGGACAGGGAAGTGGTGTAGTCTGATCCCGGCATTACAGACAGAGGTCAGTTAGGGAAGCGGTGTAGTCTGATCCCGGCATTAGAGACAGAGAGGTCAGACAGGGAAGTGGTGTAGTCTGATCCCGGAATTAGCGACAGAGAGGTCGGACAGGGAAGTGGTGTAGTCTGATCCCGGCATTAGCGACACAGAGGTCGGACAGGGAAGTGGTGTAGTCTGATCCCGGGATTAGAGACAGAGAGGTCGGACAGGGAAGTGGTATAGTCTGATCCCGGCATTAGCGACAGAGGTCAGTCAGGGAAGTGGTGTCGTCTGATCCCGGCATTAGAGACAGAGAGGTCGGGCAGGGAAGTGGTGTAGTTTGATCCCAGCATTAGAGACAGAGAGGTCGGACAGGGAAGTGGTGTAGTCTGATCCCGGCATTTCAGACAGAGAGGTCGGACAGGGAAGTGATGTAGTCTGATCCCGGCATTACAGACAGGGAGGTTGGACAGGGAAGTGGTGTAGTCTGATCCCGGAATTAGCGACAGAGAGTTCAGACAGGGAAGTGGTGTAGTCCTATCCCGGCATTAGAGACAGAGAGGTCGGACATGGAAGTTTTGTAGTCTGATCCTGGCATTAGCGACAGAGAGGTCAGACAGGGAAGTGGTGTAGTCTGATCCCGGCATTAGCGACAGAGGTCAGTCAGGGAAGTCGTGTCGTCTGATCCCGGGACTAGAGACAGAGAAGTCAGACAGGGAAGTGGTGTAGTCTGATCCCGGCATTACAGACAGGGAGGTTGGACAGGGAAGTGGTGTAGTCTGATCCCGGCATTACAGACAGAGAGGTCGGACAGGGAAGTGGTGTAGTCTGATCCCAGCATTACAGACAGAGGTCAGTGAGGGAAGTGGTGTAGTCTGAACATGGCATTAGAGACAGAGAGGTCAGACAGGGAAGTGGTGTAGTCTGATCCCGGCATTACAGACAGAGAGGTCGGACAGGGAAGTTGTGTCGTCTGATCCCGGCATTAGATACAGAGGTCAGTCAAGGAAGTGATGTAGTCTGATCCCAGCATTAGAGACAGAGAGGTCAGACAGGGAAGTGGTGTAGTCTGATCCCGGCATTACAGACAGAGAGGTCGGACAGAAAAGTGGTGTAGTCTGATCCCGGCATTACAGACAGAGGTCAGTGAGGGAAGTTTTGTAGTCTGATCATGGCCTTGGAGACAGAGAGATCAGACAGGGAAGTGGTGTTGTCTGATCCCGGGATTAGAGACAGAGGTCAGTGAGGGAAGTGGTGTAGTCTGATCATGGCATTAGAGACAGAGAGGTCAGTCAGGGAAGTGGTGTCGTCTGATCCCGGGATTAGAGAAAGAGAGGTCGGACAGGGAAGTGGTGTAGTCTGATCCCGGGATTAGAGACAGAGGTCAGTGAGGGAAGTGGTGTAGTCTGATCATGGCATTAGAGACAGAGAGGTCAGTCAGGGAAGTGGTGTCGTCTGATCCCGGGATTAGAGACAGAGAAGTCGGACAGGGAAGTGGTGTAGTCTGATCCCGGCATTAGAGACAGAGAGGTCAGTAAGGGAAGTGGTGTAGTCTGATCCCGGCATTAGAGACAGAGAGGTCGGACAGGGATGTGGTGTAGTCTGATCCCGGCATTACAGACAGGGAGGTTGGCCAGGGAAGTGGTGTAGTCTGATCCCGGCATTACAGACAGAGAGGTCGGACAGGGAAGTGGTGTAGTCTGATCCCGGCATTACAGACAGAGGTCAGTTAGGGAAGTGGTGTCGTCTGATCCCGGCATTACAGACAGAGGTCAGTGAGGGAAGTGGTGTAGTCAGATCCCGGAATTAGCGACAGAGAGGTCGGACAGGGAAGTGGTGTAGTCTGATCCCGGCATTAGCGACACAGAGGTCGGACAGGGAAGTGGTGTAGTCTGATCCCGGCATTAGAGACAGAGAGGTCGGACAGGGAAGTGGTGTAGTCTGATCCCGGCATTAGCGACAGAGGTCAGTCAGGGAAGTGGTGTCGTCTGATCCCGGCATTAGAGACAGAGAGGTCGGGCAGGGAAGTGGTGTAGTTTGATCCCAGCATTAGAGACAGAGAGGTCGGACAGGGAAGTGGTGTAGTCTGATCCCGGCATTACAGACAGAGAGGTCGGACAGGGAAGTGATGTAGTCTGATCCCGGCATTACAGACAGGGAGGTTGGACAGGGAAGTGGTGTAGTCTGATGATGGCATTAGAGACAGAGAGGTCAGACAGGGAAGTGGTGTAGTCTGATCCCGGGATTAGAGACAGAGGTCAGTGAGGGAAGTGGTGTAGTCTGATCATGGCATTAGAGACAGAGAGGTCAGACAGGGAAGTGGTGTAGTCTGATCCCGGAATTAGCGACAGAGAGGTCGGACAGGGAAGTGGTGTAGTCTGATCCCGGCATTAGCGACACAGAGGTCGGACAGGGAAGTGGTGTAGTCTGATCCCGGCATTAGAGACAGAGAGGTCGGACAGGGAAGTGGTGTAGTCTGATCCCGGCATTAGCGACAGAGGTCAGTCAGGGAAGTGGTGTCGTCTGATCCCGGCATTAGAGACAGAGAGGTCGGGCAGGGAAGTGGTGTAGTTTGATCCCAGCATTAGAGACAGAGAGGTCGGACAGGGAAGTGGTGTAGTCTGATCCCGGCATTACAGACAGAGAGGTCGGACAGGGAAGTGATGTAGTCTGATCCCGGCATTACAGACAGGGAGGTTGGACAGGGAAGTGGTGTAGTCTGATGATGGCATTAGAGACAGAGAGGTCAGACAGGGAAGTGGTGTAGTCTGATCCCGGGATTAGAGACAGAGGTCAGTGAGGGAAGTGGTGTAGTCTGATCATGGCATTAGAGACAGAGAGGTCAGTCAGGGAAGTGGTGTCGTCTGATCCCGGGATTAGAGACAGAGAAGTCGGACAGGGAAGTGGTGTAGTCTGATCCCGGCATTAGAGACAGAGAGGTCAGTCAGGGAAGTGGTGTAGTCTGATCCCGGCATTAGAGACAGAGAGGTCGGACAGGGATGTGGTGTAGTCTGATCCCGGCATTACAGACAGGGAGGTTGGACAGGGAAGTGGTGTAGTCTGATCCCGGCATTACAGACAGAGAGGTCGGACAGGGAAGTGGTGTAGTCTGATCCCGGCATTAGAGACAGAGAGGTCAGTAAGGGAAGTGGTGTTGTCTGATCCCGGCATTAGAGACAGAGAGGTCGGACAGGGATGTGGTGTAGTCTGATCCCGGCATTACAGACAGGGAGGTTGGACAGGGAAGTGGTGTAGTCTGATCCCGGCATTACAGACAGAGAGGTCGGACAGGGAAGTGGTGTAGTCTGATCCCGGCATTACAGACAGAGGTCAGTGAGGGAAGCGGTGTAGTCTGATCCCGGCATTAGAGACAGAGAGGTCAGACAGGGAAGTGGTGTAGTCTGATCCCGGAATTAGCGACAGAGAGGTCGGACAGGGAAGTGGTGTCGTCTGATCCCGGCATTAGCGACACAGAGGTCGGACAGGGAAGTGGTGTAGTCTGATCCCGGCATTAGAGACAGAGAGGTCGGACAGGGAAGTGGTGTAGTCTGATCCCGGCATTAGCGACAGAGGTCAGTCAGGGAAGTGGTGTCGTCTGATACCGGCATTAGAGACAGAGAGGTCGGGCAGGGAAGTGGTGTAGTTTCATCCCAGCATTAGAGACAGAGAGGTCGGACAGGGAAGTGGTGTAGTCTGATCCCGGCATTACAGACAGAGAAGTCGGACAGGGAAGTGGTGTAGTCTGATCCCGGGATTAGAGACAGAGGTCAGTGAGGGAAGTGGTGTAGTCTGATCATGGCATTAGAGACAGAGAGGTCAGTCAGGGAAGTGGTGTCGTCTGATCCCGGGATTAGAGACAGAGAAGTCGGACAGGGAAGTGGTGTAGTCTGATCCCGGCATTAGAGACAGAGAGGTCAGTCAGGGAAGTGGTGTAGTCTGATCCCGGCATTAGAGACAGAGAGGTCGGACAGGGATGTGGTGTAGTCTGATCCCGGCATTACAGACAGGGAGGTTGGACAGGGAAGTGGTGTAGTCTGATCCCGGCATTACAGACAGAGAGGTCGGACAGGGAAGTGGTGTAGTCTGATCCCGGCATTACAGACAGAGGTCAGTGAGGGAAGCGGTGTAGTCTGATCCCGTCATTAGAGACAGAGAGGTCAGACAGGGAAGTGGTGTAGTCTGATCCCGGAATTAGGGACAGAGAGGTCAGACAGGGAAGTGGTGTAGTCCTATCCCGGCATTAGAGACAGAGAGGTCGGACATGGAAGTTTTGTAGTCTGATCCTGGCATTAGCGACAGAGAGGTCAGACAGGGAAGTGGTGTAGTCTGATCCCGGCATTAGCGACAGAGGTCAGTCAGGGAAGTCGTGTCGTCTGATCCCGGGACTAGAGACAGAGAAGTCAGACAGGGAAGTGGTGTAGTCTGATCCCGGCATTACAGACAGGGAGGTTGGACAGGGAAGTGGTGTAGTCTGATCCCGGCATTACAGACAGAGAGGTCGGACAGGGAAGTGGTGTAGTCTGATCCCAGCATTACAGACAGAGGTCAGTGAGGGAAGTGGTGTAGTCTGAACATGGCATTAGAGACAGAGAGGTCAGACAGGGAAGTGGTGTAGTCTGATCCCGGGATTAGAGACAGAGGTCAGTGAGGGAAGTGGTGTAGTCTGATCATGGCATTAGAGACAGAGAGGTCAGTCAGGGAAGTGGTGTCGTCTGATCCCGGGATTAGAGACAGAGAAGTCGGACAGGGAAGTGGTGTAGTCTGATCCCGGCATTAGAGACAGAGAGGTCAGTAAGGGAAGTGGTGTAGTCTGATCCCGGCATTAGAGACAGAGAGGTCGGACAGGGATGTGGTGTAGTCTGATCCCGGAATTAGCGACAGAGAGGTCGGACAGGGAAGTGGTGTAGTCTGATCCCGGCATTAGCGACACAGAGGTCGGACAGGGAAGTGGTGTAGTCTGATCCCGGCATTAGAGACAGAGAGGTCGGACAGGGAAGTGGTGTAGTCTGATCCCGGCATTACAGACAGAGGTCAGTTAGGGAAGCGGTGTAGTCTGATCCCGGCATTAGAGACAGAGAGGTCAGACAGGGAAGTGGTGTAGTCTGATCCCGGAATTAGCGACAGAGAGGTCGGACAGGGAAGTGGTGTAGTCTGATCCCGGCATTAGCGACACAGAGGTCGGACAGGGAAGTGGTGTAGTCTGATCCCGGCATTAGAGACAGAGAGGTCGGACAGGGAAGTGGTGTAGTCTGATCCCGGCATTAGCGACAGAGGTCAGTCAGGGAAGTGGTGTCGTCTGATCCCGGCATTAGAGACAGAGAGGTCGGGCAGGGAAGTGGTGTAGTTTGATCCCAGCATTAGAGACAGAGAGGTCGGACAGGGAAGTGGTGTAGTCTGATCCCGGCATTTCAGACAGAGAGGTCGGACAGGGAAGTGATGTAGTCTGATCCCGGCATTACAGACAGGGAGGTTGGACAGGGAAGTGGTGTAGTCTGATCCCGGAATTAGCGACAGAGAGTTCAGACAGGGAAGTGGTGTAGTCCTATCCCGGCATTAGAGACAGAGAGGTCGGACATGGAAGTTTTGTAGTCTGATCCTGGCATTAGCGACAGAGAGGTCAGACAGGGAAGTGGTGTAGTCTGATCCCGGCATTAGCGACAGAGGTCAGTCAGGGAAGTCGTGTCGTCTGATCCCGGGACTAGAGACAGAGAAGTCAGACAGGGAAGTGGTGTAGTCTGATCCCGGCATTACAGACAGGGAGGTTGGACAGGGAAGTGGTGTAGTCTGATCCCGGCATTACAGACAGAGAGGTCGGACAGGGAAGTGGTGTAGTCTGATCCCAGCATTACAGACAGAGGTCAGTGAGGGAAGTGGTGTAGTCTGAACATGGCATTAGAGACAGAGAGGTCAGACAGGGAAGTGGTGTAGTCTGATCCCGGCATTACAGACAGAGAGGTCGGACAGGGAAGTTGTGTCGTCTGATCCCGGCATTAGATACAGAGGTCAGTCAAGGAAGTGATGTAGTCTGATCCCAGCATTAGAGACAGAGAGGTCAGACAGGGAAGTGGTGTAGTCTGATCCCGGCATTACAGACAGAGAGGTCGGACAGAAAAGTGGTGTAGTCTGATCCCGGCATTACAGACAGAGGTCAGTGAGGGAAGTTTTGTAGTCTGATCATGGCCTTGGAGACAGAGAGATCAGACAGGGAAGTGGTGTTGTCTGATCCCGGGATTAGAGACAGAGGTCAGTGAGGGAAGTGGTGTAGTCTGATCATGGCATTAGAGACAGAGAGGTCAGTCAGGGAAGTGGTGTCGTCTGATCCCGGGATTAGAGAAAGAGAGGTCGGACAGGGAAGTGGTGTAGTCTGATCCCGGGATTAGAGACAGAGGTCAGTGAGGGAAGTGGTGTAGTCTGATCATGGCATTAGAGACAGAGAGGTCAGTCAGGGAAGTGGTGTCGTCTGATCCCGGGATTAGAGACAGAGAAGTCGGACAGGGAAGTGGTGTAGTCTGATCCCGGCATTAGAGACAGAGAGGTCAGTAAGGGAAGTGGTGTAGTCTGATCCCGGCATTAGAGACAGAGAGGTCGGACAGGGATGTGGTGTAGTCTGATCCCGGCATTACAGACAGGGAGGTTGGCCAGGGAAGTGGTGTAGTCTGATCCCGGCATTACAGACAGAGAGGTCGGACAGGGAAGTGGTGTAGTCTGATCCCGGCATTACAGACAGAGGTCAGTTAGGGAAGTGGTGTCGTCTGATCCCGGCATTACAGACAGAGGTCAGTGAGGGAAGTGGTGTAGTCAGATCCCGGAATTAGCGACAGAGAGGTCGGACAGGGAAGTGGTGTAGTCTGATCCCGGCATTAGCGACACAGAGGTCGGACAGGGAAGTGGTGTAGTCTGATCCCGGCATTAGAGACAGAGAGGTCGGACAGGGAAGTGGTGTAGTCTGATCCCGGCATTAGCGACAGAGGTCAGTCAGGGAAGTGGTGTCGTCTGATCCCGGCATTAGAGACAGAGAGGTCGGGCAGGGAAGTGGTGTAGTTTGATCCCAGCATTAGAGACAGAGAGGTCGGACAGGGAAGTGGTGTAGTCTGATCCCGGCATTACAGACAGAGAGGTCGGACAGGGAAGTGATGTAGTCTGATCCCGGCATTACAGACAGGGAGGTTGGACAGGGAAGTGGTGTAGTCTGATGATGGCATTAGAGACAGAGAGGTCAGACAGGGAAGTGGTGTAGTCTGATCCCGGGATTAGAGACAGAGGTCAGTGAGGGAAGTGGTGTAGTCTGATCATGGCATTAGAGACAGAGAGGTCAGTCAGGGAAGTGGTGTCGTCTGATCCCGGGATTAGAGACAGAGAAGTCGGACAGGGAAGTGGTGTAGTCTGATCCCGGCATTAGAGACAGAGAGGTCAGTCAGGGAAGTGGTGTAGTCTGATCCCGGCATTAGAGACAGAGAGGTCGGACAGGGATGTGGTGTAGTCTGATCCCGGCATTACAGACAGGGAGGTTGGACAGGGAAGTGGTGTAGTCTGATCCCGGCATTACAGACAGAGAGGTCGGACAGGGAAGTGGTGTAGTCTGATCCCGGCATTAGAGACAGAGAGGTCAGTAAGGGAAGTGGTGTTGTCTGATCCCGGCATTAGAGACAGAGAGGTCGGACAGGGATGTGGTGTAGTCTGATCCCGGCATTACAGACAGGGAGGTTGGACAGGGAAGTGGTGTAGTCTGATCCCGGCATTACAGACAGAGAGGTCGGACAGGGAAGTGGTGTAGTCTGATCCCGGCATTACAGACAGAGGTCAGTGAGGGAAGCGGTGTAGTCTGATCCCGGCATTAGAGACAGAGAGGTCAGACAGGGAAGTGGTGTAGTTTGATCCCGGAATTAGCGACAGAGAGGTCGGACAGGGAAGTGGTGTCGTCTGATCCCGGCATTAGCGACACAGAGGTCGGACAGGGAAGTGGTGTAGTCTGATCCCGGCATTAGAGACAGAGAGGTCGGACAGGGAAGTGGTGTAGTCTGATCCCGGCATTAGCGACAGAGGTCAGTCAGGGAAGTGGTGTCGTCTGATACCGGCATTAGAGACAGAGAGGTCGGGCAGGGAAGTGGTGTAGTTTCATCCCAGCATTAGAGACAGAGAGGTCGGACAGGGAAGTGGTGTAGTCTGATCCCGGCATTACAGACAGAGAGGTCGGACAGGGAAGTGATGTAGTCTGATCCCGGCATTACAGACAGAGAGGTCAGACAGGGAAGTTGTGTAGTCTGATCCCGGCATTACAGACAGGGAGGTTGGACAGGGAAGTGGTGTAGTCTGATCCCGGCATTACAGACAGAGAGGTCGGACAGGGAAGTTTTGTAGTCTGATCCCGGCATTACATACAGAGGTCAGTAAAGGAAGTGATGTAGTCTGATCCCGGCATTAGAGACCGGGAGGTCGGACAGGGAAGTGGTGTAGTCTGATCCCGGCATTACAGACAGAGAAGTCGGACAGGGAAGTGGTGTAGTCTGATCCCGGCATTACAGACAGAGGTCAGTGAGGGAAGTGGTGTAGTCTGATCATGGCATTAGAGACAGAGAGGTCAGACAGGGAAGTGGTGTAGTCTGATCCCGGGATTAGAGACAGAGGTCAGTGAGGGAAGTGGTGTAGTCTGATCATGGCATTAGAGACAGAGAGGTCAGTCAGGGAAGTGGTGTCGTCTGATCCCGGGATTAGAGACAGAGAAGTCGGACAGGGAAGTGGTGTAGTCTGATCCCGGCATTAGAGACAGAGAGGTCAGTCAGGGAAGTGGTGTAGTCTGATCCCGGCATTAGAGACAGAGAGGTCGGACAGGGATGTGGTGTAGTCTGATCCCGGCATTACAGACAGGGAGGTTGGACAGGGAAGTGGTGTAGTCTGATCCCGGCATTACAGACAGAGAGGTCGGACAGGGAAGTGGTGTAGTCTGATCCCGGCATTACAGACAGAGGTCAGTGAGGGAAGCGGTGTAGTCTGATCCCGTCATTAGAGACAGAGAGGTCAGACAGGGAAGTGGTGTAGTCTGATCCCGGAATTAGCGACAGAGAGGTCAGACAGGGAAGTGGTGTAGTCCTATCCCGGCATTAGAGACAGAGAGGTCGGACATGGAAGTTTTGTAGTCTGATCCTGGCATTAGCGACAGAGAGGTCAGACAGGGAAGTGGTGTAGTCTGATCCCGGCATTAGCGACAGAGGTCAGTCAGGGAAGTCGTGTCGTCTGATCCCGGGACTAGAGACAGAGAAGTCAGACAGGGAAGTGGTGTAGTCTGATCCCGGCATTACAGACAGGGAGGTTGGACAGGGAAGTGGTGTAGTCTGATCCCGGCATTACAGACAGAGAGGTCGGACAGGGAAGTGGTGTAGTCTGATCCCAGCATTACAGACAGAGGTCAGTGAGGGAAGTGGTGTAGTCTGAACATGGCATTAGAGACAGAGAGGTCAGACAGGGAAGTGGTGTAGTCTGATCCCGGGATTAGAGACAGAGGTCAGTGAGGGAAGTGGTGTAGTCTGATCATGGCATTAGAGACAGAGAGGTCAGTAAGGGAAGTGGTGTAGTCTGATCCCGGCATTAGAGACAGAGAGGTCGGACAGGGATGTGGTGTAGTCTGATCCCGGCATTACAGACAGGGAGGTTGGCCAGGGAAGTGGTGTAGTCTGATCCCGGCATTACAGACAGAGAGGTCGGACAGGGAAGTGGTGTAGTCTGATCCCGGCATTATGGACAGAGGTCAGTTAGGGAAGCGGTGTAGTCTGATCCCGGCATTAGCGACACAGAGGTCGGACAGGGAAGTGGTGTAGTCTGATCCCGGCATTAGAGACAGAGAAGTCGGACAGGGAAGTGGTGTAGTCTGATCCCGGCATTAGAGACAGAGAGGTCGGACAGGGAAGTGGTGTAGTCTGATCCCGGCATTAGCGACAGAGGTCAGTCAGGGAAGTGGTGTCGTCTGATCCCGGCATTAGAGACAGAGAGGTCGGGCAGGGAAGTGGTGTAGTTTGATCCCAGCATTAGAGACAGAGAGGTCGGACAGGGAAGTGGTGTAGTCTGATCCCGGCATTACAGACAGAGAGGTCGGACAGGGAAGTGATGTAGTCTGATCCCGGCATTACAGACAGGGAGGTTGGACAGGGAAGTGGTGTAGTCTGATGATGGCATTAGAGACAGAGAGGTCAGACAGGGAAGTGGTGTAGTCTGATCCCGGGATTAGAGACAGAGGTCAGTGAGGGAAGTGGTGTAGTCTGATCATGGCATTAGAGACAGAGAGGTCAGTCAGGGAAGTGGTGTCGTCTGATCCCGGGATTAGAGACAGAGAAGTCGGACAGGGAAGTGGTGTAGTCTGATCCCGGCATTAGAGACAGAGAGGTCAGTCAGGGAAGTGGTGTAGTCTGATCCCGGCATTAGAGACAGAGAGGTCGGACAGGGATGTGGTGTAGTCTGATCCCGGCATTACAGACAGGGAGATTGGACAGGGAAGTGGTGTAGTCTGATCCCGGCATTACAGACAGAGAGGTCGGACAGGGAAGTGGTGTAGTCTGATCCCGGCATTACAGACAGAGGTCAGTGAGGGAAGCGGTGTAGTCTGATCCCGGCATTAGAGACAGAGAGGTCAGACAGGGAAGTGGTGTAGTCTGATCCCGGGATTAGAGACAGAGGTCAGTGAGGGAAGTGGTGTAGTCTGATCATGGCATTAGAGACAGAGAGGTCAGTCAGGGAAGTGGTGTAGTCTGATCCTGGCATTAGCGACAGAGAGGTCAGACAGGGAAGTGGTGTAGTCTGATCCCGGCATTAGCGACAGAGGTCAGTCAGGGAAGTCGTGTCGTCTGATCCCGGGACTAGAGACAGAGAAGTCGGACAGGGAAGTGGTGTAGTCTGATCCCGGCATTACAGACAGGGAGGTTGGACAGGGAAGTGGTGTAGTCTGATCCCGGCATTACAGACAGAGAGGTCGGACAGGGAAGTGGTGTAGTCTGATCCCAGCATTACAGACAGAGGTCAGTGAGGGAAGTGGTGTAGTCTGAACATGGCATTAGAGACAGAGAGGTCAGACAGGGAAGTGGTGTAGTCTGATCCCGGGATTAGAGACAGAGGTCAGTGAGGGAAGCGGTGTAGTCTGATCATGGCATTAGAGAAAGAGAGGTCAGTCAGGGAAGTGGTGTCGTCTGATCCCGGGATTAGAGACAGAGAAGTCGGACAGGGAAGTGGTGTAGTCTGATCCCGGCATTAGAAACAGAGAGGTCAGTAAGGGAAGTGGTGTAGTCTGATCCCGGAATTAGCGACAGAGAGGTCGGACAGGGAAGTGGTGTCGTCTGATCCCGGCATTAGCGACACAGAGGTCGGACAGGGAAGTGGTGTAGTCTGATCCCGGCATTAGCGACAGAGGTCAGTCAGGGAAGTGGTGTCGTCTGATACCGGCATTAGAGACAGAGAGGTCGGGCAGGGAAATGGTGTAGTTGCATCCCAGCATTAGAGACAGAGAGGTCGGACAGGGAAGTGGTGTAGTCTGATCCCGGCATTACAGACAGAGAGGTCGGACAGGGAAGTGATGTAGTCTGATCCCGGCATTACAGACAGAGAGGTCAGACAGGGAAGTTGTGTAGTCTGATCCCGGCATTACAGACAGGGAGGTTGGACAGGGAAGTGGTGTAGTCTGATCCCGGCATTACAGACAGAGAGGTCGGACAGGGAAGTTTTGTAGTCTGATCCCGGCATTACATACAGAGGTCAGTAAAGGAAGTGATGTAGTCTGATCCCGGCATTAGAGACCGGGAGGTCGGACAGGGAAGTGGTGTAGTCTGATCCCGGCATTACAGACAGAGAAGTCGGACAGGGAAGTGGTGTAGTCTGATCCCGGCATTACAGACAGAGGTCAGTGAGGGAAGTGGTGTAGTCTGATCATGGCATTAGAGACAGAGAGGTCAGACAGGGAAGTGGTGTAGTCTGATCCCGGGATTAGAGACAGAGGTCAGTGAGGGAAGTGGTGTAGTCTGATCATGGCATTAGAGACAGAGAGGTCAGTCAGGGAAGTGGTGTCGTCTGATCCCGGGATTAGAGACAGAGAAGTCGGACAGGGAAGTGGTGTAGTCTGATCCCGGCATTAGAGACAGAGAGGTCAGTCAGGGAAGTGGTGTAGTCTAATCCCGGCATTAGAGACAAAGAGGTCGGACAGGGATGTGGTGTAGTCTGATCCCGGCATTACAGACAGGGAGGTTGGACAGGGAAGTGGTGTAGTCTGATCCCGGCATTACAGACAGAGAGGTCGGACAGGGAAGTGGTGTAGTCTGATCCCGGCATTACAGACAGAGGTCAGTGAGGGAAGCGGTGTAGTCTGATCCCGTCATTAGAGACAGAGAGGTCAGACAGGGAAGTGGTGTAGTCTGATCCCGGAATTAGCGACAGAGAGGTCAGACAGGGAAGTGGTGTAGTCCTATCCCGGCATTAGAGACAGAGAGGTCGGACAGGGAAGTTTTGTAGTCTGATCCTGGCATTAGCGACAGAGAGGTCAGACAGGGAAGTGGTGTAGTCTGATCCCGGCATTAGCGACAGAGGTCAGTCAGGGAAGTCGTGTCGTCTGATCCCGGGACTAGAGACAGAGAAGTCAGACAGGGAAGTGGTGTCGTCTGATCCCGGCATTACAGACAGGGAGGTTGGACAGGGAAGTGGTGTAGTCTGATCCCGGCATTACAGACAGAGAGGTCGGACAGGGAAGTGGTGTAGTCTGATCCCAGCATTACAGACAGAGGTCAGTGAGGGAAGTGGTGTAGTCTGAACATGGCATTAGAGACAGAGAGGTCAGACAGGGAAGTGGTGTAGTCTGATCCCGGGATTAGAGACAGAGGTCAGTGAGGGAAGTGGTGTAGTCTGATCATGGCATTAGAGACAGAGAGGTCAGTCAGGGAAGTGGTGTCGTCTGATCCCGGGATTAGAGACAGAGAAGTCGGACAGGGAAGTGGTGTATTATGATCCCGGCATTAGAGACAGAGAGGTCAGTAAGGGAAGTGGTGTAGTCTGATCCCGGCATTAGAGACAGAGAGGTCGGACAGGGATGTGGTGTAGTCTGATCCCGGCATTACAGACAGGGAGGTTGGCCAGGGAAGTGGTGTAGTCTGATCCCGGCATTACAGACAGAGAGGTCGGACAGGGAAGTGGTGTAGTCTGATCCCGGCATTATAGACAGAGGTCAGTTAGGGAAGCGGTGTAGTCTGATCCCGGCATTAGAGACAGAGAGGTCAGACAGGGAAGTGGTGTAGTCTGATCCCGGAATTAGCGACAGAGAGGTCGGACAGGGAAGTGGTGTAGTCTGATCCCGGCATTAGCGACACAGAGGTCGGACAGGGAAGTGGTGTAGTCTGATCCCGGCATTAGAGACAGAGAGGTCGGACAGGGAAGTGGTGTAGTCTGATCCCGGCATTAGCGACAGAGAGGTCGGGCAGGGAAGTGGTGTAGTTTGATCCCAGCATTAGAGACAGAGAGGTCGGACAGGGAAGTGGTGTAGTCTGATCCCGGCATTACAGACAGAGAGGTCGGACAGGGAAGTGATGTAGTCTGATCCCGGCATTACAGACAGGGAGGTTGGACAGGGAAGTGGTGTAGTCTGATGATGGCATTAGAGACAGAGAGGTCAGACAGGGAAGTGGTGTAGTCTGATCCCGGGATTAGAGACAGAGGTCAGTGAGGGAAGTGGTGTAGTCTGATCATGGCATTAGAGACAGAGAGGTCAGTCAGGGAAGTGGTGTCGTCTGATCCCGGGATTAGAGACAGAGAAGTCGGACAGGGAAGTGGTGTAGTCTGATCCCGGCATTAGAGACAGAGAGGTCAGTCAGGGAAGTGGTGTAGTCTGATCCCGGCATTAGAGACAGAGAGGTCGGACAGGGATGTGGTGTAGTCTGATCCCGGCATTACAGACAGGGAGGTTGGACAGGGAAGTGGTGTAGTCTGATCCCGGCATTACAGACAGAGAGGTCGGACAGGGAAGTGGTGTAGTCTGATCCCGGCATTACAGACAGAGGTCAGTGAGGGAAGCGGTGTAGTCTGATCCCGGCATTAGAGACAGAGAGGTCAGACAGGGAAGTGGTGTAGTCTGATCCCGGGATTAGAGACAGAGGTCAGTGAGGGAAGTGGTGTAGTCTGATCATGGCATTAGAGACAGAGAGGTCAGTCAGGGAAGTGGTGTAGTCTGATCCTGGCATTAGCGACAGAGAGGTCAGACAGGGAAGTGGTGTAGTCTGATCCCGGCATTAGCGACAGAGGTCAGTCAGGGAAGTCGTGTCGTCTGATCCCGGGACTAGAGACAGAGAAGTCGGACAGGGAAGTGGTGTAGTCTGATCCCGGCATTACAGACAGGGAGGTTGGACAGGGAAGTGGTGTAGTCTGATCCCGGCATTACAGACAGAGAGGTCGGACAGGGAAGTGGTGTAGTCTGATCCCAGCATTACAGACAGAGGTCAGTGAGGGAAGTGGTGTAGTCTGAACATGGCATTAGAGACAGAGAGGTCAGACAGGGAAGTGGTGTAGTCTGATCCCGGGATTAGAGACAGAGGTCAGTGAGGGAAGTGGTGTAGTCTGATCATGGCATTAGAGACAGAGAGGTCAGTCAGGGAAGTGGTGTCGTCTGATCCCGGGATTAGAGACAGAGAAGTCGGACAGGGAAGTGGTGTAGTCTGATCCCGGCATTAGAAACAGAGAGGTCAGTAAGGGAAGTGGTGTAGTCTGATCCCGGCATTAGAGACAGAGAGGTCGGACAGGGATGTGGTGTAGTCTGATCCCGGCATTACAGACAGGGAGGTTGGACAGGGAAGTGGTGTAGTCTGATCCCGGCATTACAGACAGAGAGGTCGGACAGGGAAGTGGTGTAGTCTGATCCCGGCATTACAGACAGAGGTCAGTGAGGGAAGCGGTGTAATCTGATCCCGGCATTAGAGACAGAGAGGTCAGACAGGGAAGTGGTGTAGTCTGATCCCGGAATTAGCGACAGAGAGGTCGGACAGGGAAGTGGTGTAGTCTGATCCCGGCATTAGCGACACAGAGGTCGGACAGGGAAGTGGTGTAGTCTGATCCCGGCATTAGAGACAGAGAGGTCGGACAGGGAAGTGGTGTAGTCTGATCCCGGCATTAGCGACAGAGGTCGGTCAGGGAAGTGGTGTCGTCTGATCCCGGCATTAGAGACAGAGAGGTCGGGCAGGGAAGTGGTGTAGTTTGATCCCAGCATTAGAGACAGAGAGGTCGGACAGGGAAGTGGTGTAGTCTGATCCCGGCATTACAGACAGAGAGGTCGGACAGGGAAGTGATGTAGTCTGATCCCGGCATTACAGACAGAGAGGTCAGACAGGGAAGTTGTGTAGTCTGATCCCGGCATTACAGACAGGGAGGTTGGACAGGGAAGTGGTGTAGTCTGATCCCGGCATTACAGACAGAGAGGTCGGACAGGGAAGTTGTGTAGTCTGATCCCGGCATTAGATACAGAGGTCAGTCAAGGAAGTGATGTAGTCTGATCCCAGCATTAGAGACAGAGAGGTCAGACAGGGAAGTGGTGTAGTCTGATCCCGGCATTACAGACAGAGAGGTCGGACAGGGAAGTGGTGTAGTCTGATCCCGGCATTACAGACAGAGGTCAGTGAGGGAAGTTTTGTAGTCTGATCATGGCCTTGGAGACAGAGAGGTCGGACAGGGAAGTGGTGTTGTCTGATCCTGGGATTAGAGACAGAGGTCAGTGAGGGAAGTGGTGTAGTCTGATCATGGCATTAGAGACAGAGAGGTCAGTCAGGGAAGTGGTGTCGTCTGATCCCGGGATTAGAGAAAGAGAGGTCGGACAGGGAAGTGGTGTAGTCTGATCCCGGCATTACAGACAGGGAGGTTGGACAGGGAAGTGGTGTAGTCTGATCCCGGGATTAGAGACAGAGAAGTCGGACAGGGAAGTGGTGTAGTCTGATCCCGGCATTACAGACAGAGGTCAGTGAGGGAAGTGGTGTAGTCTGATCATGGCATTAGAGACAGAGGTCGGTTAGGAAAGTGGTGTAGTCTGATCCCAGCGTTAGAGACTGAGAGGTCAGACATGGAGGTGGTGTGGTCTGATCCCGGCATTAGAGACAGAGAGGTCAGACAGGGAAGTGGTGTAGTCTGATCCCGGCATTAGCGACAGAGAGGTCGGACAGGGAAGTAGTGTAGTCTGATCCCGGCATTAGCGACAGAGGTCAGTCAGGGAAGTGGTGTCGTCTGATCCCGGGATTAGAGACAGAGAAGTCGGACAGGGAAGTGGTGTAGTTTGATCCCGGCATTAGAGACAGAGAGGTCGGACAGGGAAGTGGTGTAGTTTGATCCCGGCATTAGAGACAGAGAGGTCGGACAGGGAAGTGGTGTAGTCTGATCCCGGCATTAGAGACAGAGAGGTCAAACAGGGAAGTGATGTAGCCTGATCCCGGCATTACAGACAGAGAGGTCGGACAGGGAAGTGGTGTAGTCTGATCCCGGAATTACATACAGAGAGGTCAAGCAGGGAAGTGGTGTAGTCTGATCCCGGCATTACAGACAAGGAGGTTGGACAGGGAAGTGGTGTAGTCTGATCCCGGCATTAGCGACAGAGGTCAGACAGGGAAGTGGTGTAGTCTGATCCCGGCATTAGAGACAGAGACGTCGGACAGGGAAGTGGTGTAGTCTGATGCCGGCATTAGAGACAGAGAGGTCGGTAAGGGAAGTGGTGTAGTCTGATCCCGGCATTACAGACAGGGAGATTGGACAGGGAAGTGGTGTAGTCTGATCCCGGCATTACAGACAGAGAGGTCAGACAGGGAAGTGGTGTAGTCTGATTCCGGCATTAGATACAGAGGTCAGTCAAGGAAGTGATGTAGTATGATCCCGGCATTAGAGACAGAGAGGTCGGACAGGGAAGTGGTGTAGTCTGATCCCGGCATTAGCGACAGAGGTCAGTCAGGGAAGTGGTGTCGTCTGATCCCGGGATTAGAGACAGAGAAGTCGGACAGGGAAGTGGTGTAGTCTGATCCTGGCATTAGAGACAGAGAGGTTGGACAGGGAAGTGGTGTAGACTTATCCCGGCATTACAGACAGGGAGGTTGGACAGGGAAGTGGTGTAGTCTGATCCCGGCATTACAGACAGAGAGGTCGGACAGGGAAGTGGTGTAGTCTGATCCCGGCATTACAGACAGAGAGGTCGGACAGGGAAGTGGTGTAGTCTGATCCCGGCATTACAGACAGAGGTCAGTGAGGGAAGTGGTGTAGTCTGATCATGGCATTAGAGACAGAGGTCGGTCAGGAAAGTGGTGTAGTCTGATCCCGGCGTTAGAGACAGAGAGGTCAGACATGGAAGTTGTGTAGTCTGATCCCGGCATTAGAGACAGACAGGTCAGACAGGGAAGTGGTGTAGTCTGATCCCGGCATTACAGACAGAGGTCAGTGAGGGAAGTGGTGTAGTCTGATCATGGCCTTAGAGACAGAGAGGTCAGACAGGGAAGTGGTGTAGTCTGATCCCGGGATTAGAGACAGAGGTCAGTGAGGGAAGTGGTGTAGTCTGATCATGGCATTAGAGACAGAGAGGTCAGTCAGGAAGTGGTGTCGTCTGATCCCGGGATTAGAGACAGAGAAGTCGGACAGGGAAGTGGTGTAGTCTGATCCCGGCATTACAGACAGAGGTCAGTGAGGGAAGTGGTGTAGTGTGATCATGGCATTAGAGACAGAGGTCGGTTAGGAAAGTGGTGTAGTCTGATCCCAGCGTTAGAGACAGAGAGGTCAGACATGGAAGTGGTGTGGTCTGATCCCGGCATTACAGACAGAGAGGTCAGACAGGGAAGTGGTGTAGTCTGATCCCGGCATTAGCGACAGAGAGGTCGGACAGGGAAGTAGTGTAGTCTGATCCCGGCATTAGCGACAGAGGTCAGTCAGGGAAGTGGTGTCATCTGATCCCGGGATTACAGACAGAGAAGTCGGACAGGGAAGTGGTGTAGTCTGATCCCGGCATTAGAGACAGAGAGGTCGGACAGGGAAGTGGTGTAGTCTGATCCCGGCATTAGAGACAGAGAGGTCGGACAGGGAAGTGATGTAGTCTGATCCCAGCATTACAGACAGAGAGGTCGGACAGGGAAGTGGTGTAGTCTGATCCCGGCATTAGCGACAGAGGTCAGTCAGGGAAGTGGTGTCGTCTGATCCCGGGATTAGAGACAGAGAAGTCGGACAGGGAAGTGGTGTAGTCTGATCCTGGCATTAGAGACAGAGAGGTTGGACAGGGACGTGGTGTAGACTTATCCCGGCATTACAGACAGGGAGGTTGGACAGGGAAGTGGTGTAGTCTGATCCCGGCATTACAGACAGAGAGGTCGGACAGGGAAGTGGTGTAGTCTGATCCCGGCATTACAGACAGAGAGGTCAGACAGGGAAGTGGTGTAGTCTGATCCCGGCATTACAGACAGAGGTAAGTGAGGGAAGTGGTGTAGTCTGATCATGGCATTAGAGACAGAGGTCGATCAGGAAAGTGGTGTAGTCTGATCCCGGCGTTAGAGACAGAGAGGTCAGACATGGAAGTTGTGTAGTCTGATCCCGGCATTACAGACAAAGGTCAGTGAGGGAAGTGGTGTAGTCAGATCATGGCATTAGAGACAGAGAGGTCAGTCAGGGAAGTGGTGTCGTCTGATCCCGGGATTAGAGACAGAAAGGTCGGACAGGGAAGTGGTGTCGTCTGATCCCGGCATTACAGACAGAGGTCAGTGAGGGAAGTGGTGTAGTCAGATCATGGCATTAGAGACAGAGGTCGGTTAGGAAAGTGGTGTAGTCTGATCCCAGCGTTAGAGACAGAGAGGTCAGACATGGAAGTGGTGTAGTCTGATCCCGGTATTAGAGACAGAGAGGTCAGACAGGGAAGTGGTGTAGTCTGATCCCGGCATTAGAGACAGAGAGGTCGGACAGGGAAGTAGTGTAGTCTGATCCCGGCATTAGCGACAGAGGTCAGTCAGGGAAGTGGTGTCGTCTGATCCCGGGATTAGAGACAGAGAAGTCGGACAGGGAAGTGGTGTAGTCTGATCCCGGCATTAGAGACAGAGAGGTCGGACAGGGAAGTGGTGTAGTCTGATCCCGGCATTACAGACAGGGAGGTTGGACAGGGAAGTGGTGTAGTGTGATCCCGGCATTACAGACAGAGAGGTCGGACAGGGAAGTGGTGGAGTCTGATCCCGGCATTACAGACAGAGGTCAGTGGGGGAAGTGGTGTAGTCTGATCATGGCATTAGAGACAGAGGTCGGTCAGGAAAGTGGTGTAGTCTGATCCCGGCGTTAGAGACAGAGAGGTCAGACATGGAAGTGGTGTAGTCTGATTCCGGCATTAGAGACAGAGTGGTCGGACAGGGAAGTGGTGTAGTCTGATCCCGGCATTACAGACAGAGGTCAGTGAGGGAAGTGGTGTAGTCTGATCATGGCATTAGAGACAGAGAGGTCAGACAGGGAAGTGGTGTAGTCTGATCCCGGCATTACAGACAAGGAGGTTGGACAGGGAAGTGGTGTAGTCTGATCCCGGCATTAGCGACAGAGGTCAGACAGGGAAGTGGTGTAGTCTGATCCCGGCATTAGAGACAGAGACGTCGGACAGGGAAGTGGTGTAGTCTGATGCCGGCATTAGAGACAGAGAGGTCGGTCAGGGAAGTGGTGTAGTCTGATCCCGGCATTACAGACAGGGAGGTTGGACAGGGAAGTGGTGTAGTCTGATCCCGGCATTACAGACAGAGAGGTCAGACAGGGAAGTGGTGTAGTCTGATTCCGGCATTAGATACAGAGGTCAGTCAAGGAAGTGATGTAGTATGATCCCGGCATTAGAGACAGAGAGGTCGGACAGGGAAGTGGTGTAGTCTGATCCCGGCATTAGCGACAGAGGTCAGTCAGGGAAGTGGTGTCGTCTGATCCCGGGATTAGAGACAGAGAAGTCGGACAGGGAAGTGGTGTAGTCTGATCCTGGCATTAGAGACAGAGAGGTTGGACAGGGAAGTGGTGTAGACTTATCCCGGCATTACAGACAGGGAGGTTGGACAGGGAAGTGGTGTAGTCTGATCCCGGCATTACAGACAGAGAGGTCGGACAGGGAAGTGGTGTAGTCTGATCCCGGCATTACAGACAGAGAGGTCGGACAGGGAAGTGGTGTAGTCTGATCCCGGCATTACAGACAGAGGTCAGTGAGGGAAGTGGTGTAGTCTGATCATGGCATTAGAGACAGAGAGGTCCGTCAGGGAAGTGGTGTCGTCTGATCCCGGGATTAGAGACAGAGAGGTCGGACAGGGAAGTGGTGTCGTCTGATCCCGGCATTACAGACAGAGGTCAGTGAGGGAAGTGGTGTAGTCAGATCATGGCATTAGAGACAGAGGTCGGTTAGGAAAGTGGTGTAGTCTGATCCCAGCGTTAGAGACAGAGAGGTCAGACATGGAAGTGGTGTAGTCTGATCCCGGTATTAGAGACAGAGAGGTCAGACAGGGAAGTGGTGTAGTCTGATCCCGGCATTAGAGACAGAGAGGTCGGACAGGGAAGTGGTGTAGTCTGATCCCGGCATTACAGACAGGGAGGTTGGACAGGGAAGTGGTGTAGTCTGATCCCGGCATTACAGACAGAGAGGTCAGACAGGGAAGTGGTGTAGTCTGATCCCGGCATTACAGACAGAGGTCAGTGAGGGAAGTGGTGTAGTCTGATCATGGCATTAGAGACAGAGGTCGGTCAGGAAAGTGGTGTAGTCTGATCCCGGCGTTAGAGACAGAGAGGTCAGACATGGAAGTGGTGTAGTCTGATCCCGGCATTAGAGACAGAGAGGTCGGACAGGGAAGTGGTGTAGTCTGATTCCGGCATTAGAGACAGAGAGGTCGGACAGGGAAGTGGTGTAGCCTTATCCCGGCATTACAGACAGGGATGTTGGACAGGGACGTGGTGTAGTCTGATCCCGGCATTACAGACAGAGAGGTCGGACAGGGAAGTTGTGTAGTCTGATCCCGGCATTACAGACAGAGGTCGGTCAGGGAAGGGGTGTAGTCTGATCCCGGCATTACAGACAGGGATGTTGGACAGGGAAGTGGTGTAGTCTGATCCCGGCATTACAGACAGAGAGGTCGGACAGGGAAGTTGTGTAGTCTGATCCCGGCATTAGATACAGAGGTCAGTCAAGGAAGTGATGTAGTCTGATCCCAGCATTAGAGACAGAGAGGTCAGACAGGGAAGTGGTGTAGTCTGATCCCGGCATTACAGACAGAGGTCGGTCAGGGAAGGGGTGTAGTCTGATCCCGGCATTGCAGACAGAGAGGTCAGACAGGGAAGTGGTGTAGTCTGATCCCGGCATTAGATACAGAGGTCAGTCAAGGAAGTGATGTAGTATGATCCCGGCATTAGAGACAGAGAGGTCGGACAGGGAAGTGGTGTAGTCTGATCCCGGGATTAGAGACAGAGAAGTCGGACAGGGAAGTGGCGTAGTCTGATCCCGGCATTACAGACAAGGAGGTTGGACAGGGAAGTGGTGTAGTCTGATCCCGGCATTAGCGACAGAGGTCAGACAGGGAAGTGGTGTAGTCTGATCCCGGCATTAGAGACAGAGACGTCGGACAGGGAAGTGGTGTAGTCTGATGCCGGCATTAGAGACAGAGAGGTCGGTCAGGGAAGTGGTGTAGTCTGATCCCGGCATTACAGACAGGGAGGTTGGACAAGGAAGTGGTGTAGTCTGATCCCGGCATTACAGACAGAGAGGTCAGACAGGGAAGTGGTGTAGTCTGATTCCGGCATTAGATACAGAGGTCAGACAGGGAAGTGGTGTCGTCTGATCCCGGCATTACAGACAGAGGTCAGTGAGGGAAGTGGTGTAGTCAGATCATGGCATTAGAGACAGAGGTCGGTTAGGAAAGTGGTGTAGTCTGATCCCAGCGTTAGAGACAGATAGGTCAGACATGGAAGTGGTGTAGTCTGATCCCGGTATTAGAGACAGAGAGGTCAGACAGGGAAGTGGTGTAGTCTGATCCTGGCATTAGAGACAGAGAGGTCGGACAGGGAAGTAGTGTAGTCTGATCCCGGCATTAGCGACAGAGGTCAGTCAGGGAAGTGGTGTCGTCTGATCCCGACATTAGAGACAGAGACGTCGGACAGGGAAGTGGTGTAGTCTGATCCCGGCATTAGAGACAGAGAGGTCGGACAGGGAAGTGGTGTAGTCTGATCCCAGGATTACAGACAGGGAGGTTGGACAGGGAAGTGGTGTAGTGTGATCCCGGCATTACAGACAGAGAGGTTGGACAGGGAAGTGGTGTAGTCTGATCCCGGCATTACAGACAGAGGTCAGCGAGGGAAGTGGTGTAGTCTGATCATGGCATTAGAGACAGAGGTCGGTCAGGAAAGTGGTGTAGTCTGATCCCGGCGTTAGAGACAGAGAGGTCAGACATGGAAGTGGTGTAGTCTGATTCCGGCATTAGAGACAGAGAGGTCGGACAGGGAAGTGGTGTAGTCTGATTCCGGCATTAGAGACAGAGAGGTCGGACAGGGAAGTGGTGTAGCCTTATCCCGGCATTACAGACAGGGATGTTGGACAGGGACGTGGTTTAGTCTGATCCCGGCATTACAGACAGAGAGGTCGGACAGGGAAGTTGTGTAGTCTGATCCCGGCATTACAGACAGGGATGTTGGACAGGGAAGTGGTGTAGTCTGATCCCGGCATTACAGACAGAGAGGTCGGACAGGGAAGTTGTGTAGACTGATCCCGGCATTAGATACAGAGGTCAGTCAAGGAAGTGATGTAGTCTGATCCCAGCATTAGAGACAGAGAGGTCAGACAGGGAAGTGGTGTAGTCTGATCCCGGCATTACAGACAGAGGTCGGTCAGGGAAGGGGTGTAGTCTGATCCCGGCATTACAGACAGGGATGTTGGACAGGGAAGTGGTGTAGTCTGATCCCGGCATTACTGACAGAGAGGTCGGACAGGGAAGTTGTGTAGTCTGATCCCGGCATTAGATACAGAGGTCAGTCAAGGAAGTGATGTAGTCTGATCCCAGCAATAGAGACAGAGAGGTCAGACAGGGAAGTGGTGTAGTCTGATCCCGGCATTACAGACAGAGGTCGGTCAGGGAAGGGGTGTAGTCTGATCCCGGCATTGCAGACAGAGAGGTCAGACAGGGAAGTGGTGTAGTCTGATACCGGCATTAGATACAGAGGTCAGTCAAGGAAGCGATGTAGTATGATCCCGGCATTAGCGACAGAGGTCGGACAGGGAAGTGGTGTAGTCTGATCCCGGGATTAGAGACAGAGAAGTCGGACAGGGAAGTGGCGTAGTCTGATCCTGGCATTACAGACAGAGAGGTTGGACAGGGAAGTGGTGTAGTCTTATCCCGGCATTACAGACAGGGAGGTTGGACAGGGAAGTGGTGTAGTCTGATCCCGGCATTACAGACAGAGAGGTCGGACAGGGAAGTGGTGTAGTCTGATCCCGGCATTACAGACAGAGAGGTCGGACAGGGAAGTGGTGTAGTCTGATCCCGGCATTACAGACAGAGGTCAGTGAGGGAAGTGGTGTAGTCTGATCATGGCATTAGAGACAGAGGTCGGTCAGGAAAGTGGTGTAGTCTGATCCCGGCATTACAGACAGGGATGTTGGACAGGGAAGTGGTGTAGTCTGATCCCGGCATTACAGACAGAGAGGTCGGACAGGGAAGTTCTGTAGTCTGATCCCGGCATTACAGACAGGGATGTTGGACAGGGAAGTGGTGTAGTCTGATCCCGGCATTACAGACAGAGAGGTCGGACATGGAAGTTGTGTAGTCTGATCCCGGCATTAGATACAGAGGTGAGTCAAGGAAGAGATGTAGTCTGATCCCGGCATTAGAGACACAGAGGTCGGACAGGGAAGTGGTGTAGTCTGATCCCAGCATTACAGACAGAGAGGTCAGACAGGGAAGTGGTGTAGTCTGATCCCAGCGTTACAGACAGAGAGGTCAGACATGGACGTGGTGTAGTCTGATCCCGGCATTAGAGACAGAGAGGTCAGACAGGGAAGTGGTGTAGTCTGATCCCGGCATTAGAGACAGAGAGGTCGGACAGGGAAGCAGTGTAGTCTGATCCCGGCATTACAGACAGAGAGGTCGGACAGGGAAGTGGTGTAGTCTGATCCCGGCATTACAGACAGAGGTCAGTGAGGGAAGTGGTGTAGTCTGATCATGGCATTAGAGACAGAGGTCGGTCAGGAAAGTGGTGTAGTCTGATCCCGGCGTTAGAGACAGAGAGGTCAGACATGGAAGTGGTGTAGTCTGATTCCGGCATTAGAGACAGAGAGGTCGGACAGGGAAGTGGTGTAGTCTGATTCCGGCATTAGAGACAGAGAGGTCGGACAGGGAAGTGGTTTAGCCTTATCCCGGCATTACAGACAGGGATGTTGGACAGGGACGTGGTGTAGTCTGATCCCGGCATTACAGACAGAGAGGTCGGACAGGGAAGTTGTGTAGTCTGATCCCGGTATTACAGACAGGGATGTTGGACAGGGAAGTGGTGTAGTCTGATCCCGGCATTACAGACAGAGAGGTCGGACAGGGAAGTTGTGTAGTCTGATCCCGGCATTAGATACAGAGGTCAGTCAAGGAAGTGATGTAGTCTGATCCCAGCATTAGAGACAGAGAGGTCAGACAGGGAAGTGGTGTAGTCTGATCCCGGCATTACAGACAGAGAGGTCGGACAGGGAAGTGGTGTAGTCTGATCCCGGGATTAGAGACAGAGGTCAGTGAGGGAAGTGGTGTATTCTGATCATGGCATTAGAGACAGAGAGGTCAGTCAGGGAATGGGTGTCGTCTGATCCCGGGATTAGAGAAAGAGAGGTCGGACAGGGAAGTGGTGTAGTCTGATCCCGGCATTACAGACAGGGAGGTTGGACTGGGAAGTGGTGTCGTCTGATCCCGGCATTAGAGACAGAGAAGTCGGACAGGGAAGTGGTGTAGTCTGATCCCGGCATTACAGACAGAGGTCAGTGAGGGAAGTGGTGTAGTCTGATCATGGCATTAGAGACAGAGGTCGGTTAGGAAAGTGGTGTAGTCTGATCCCAGCGTTAGAGACTGAGAGGTCAGACATGGAAACGGTGTGGTCTGATCCCAGCATTAGAGACAGAGAGGTCAGACAGGGAAGTGGTGTAGTCTGATCCAGGCATTAGCGACAGAGAGGTCGGACAGGGAAGTAGTGTAGTCTGATCCCGGCATTAGCGACAGAGGTCAGTCAGGGAAGTGGTGTCGTCTGATCCCGGGATTAGAGACAGAGAAGTCGGACAGGGAAGTGGTGTAGTTTGATCCCGGCATTAGAGACAGAGAGGTCGGACAGGGAAGTGGTGTAGTTTGATCCCGGCATTAGAGACAGAGAGGTCGGACAGGGAAGTGGTGTAGTCTGATCCCGGCATTAGAGACAGAGAGGTCAGACAGGGAAGTGATGTAGTCTGATCCCGGCATTACAGACAGAGAGGTTGGACAGGGAAGTGGTGTAGACTTATCCCGGCATTACAGACAGGGAGGTTGGACAGGGAAGTGGTGTAGTCTGATCCCGGCATTACAGACAGAGAGGTCGGACAGGGAAGTGGTGTAGTCTGATCCCGGCATTACAGAGAGGTCGGACAGGGAAGTGGTGTAGTCTGATCCCGGCATTACAGACAGAGGTCAGTGAGGGAAGTGGTGTAGTCTGATCATGGCATTAGAGACAGAGGTCGGTCAGGAAAGTGGTGTAGTCTGATCCCGGCGTTAGAGACAGAGAGGTCAGACATGGAAGTTGTGTAGTCTGATCCTGGCATTAGAGACAGACAGGTCAGACAGGGAAGTGGTGTAGTCTGATCCCGGCATTACAGACAGAGGTCAGTGAGGGAAGTGGTGTAGTCTGATCATGGCCTTAGAGACAGAGAGGTCAGACAGGGAAGTGGTGTAGTCTGATCATGGCATTAGAGACAGAGGTCGATCAGGAAAGTGGTGTAGTCTGATCCCGGCGTTAGAGACAGAGCGGTCAGACATGGAAGTTGTGTAGTCTAATCCCGGCATTAGAGACAGACAGGTCAGACAGGGAAGTGGTGTAGTCTGATCCCAGCATTACAGACAGAGAGGTCAGACAAGGAAGTGGTGTCGTCAGATCCCGGGATTAGAGACAGAGAAGTCGGACAGGGAAGTGGTGTAGTCTGATCCCGGCATTAGAGACAGAGAGGTCAGACAGGGAAGTGGTGTAGTCTGATCCCGGCATTACAGACAGGGATTTTGGACAGGGAAGTGGTGTAGTCTGATCCCGGCATTAGCGACAGAGAGGTCGGACAGGGAAGTGGTGTAGTTTGATCCCGGCAGTACAGACAGAGGTCAGTGAGGGAAGTGGTGTAGTCTGATCCCGGCATTACAGACAGAGGTCAGTGAGGAAAGTGGTGTAGCCTGATCCCGGCATTAGAGACAGAGAGGTCAGACAGGGAAGTGGTGTACTCTGATCCCGGCATTACAGACAAGGAGGTTGGACAGGGAAGTGGTGTAGTCTGATCCCAGCATTAGCGACAGAGGTCAGACAGGGAAGTGGTGTAGTCTGATCCCGGCATTAGAGACAGAGACGTCGGACAGGGAAGTGTTGTAGTCTGATCCCGGCATTAGAGACAGAGAGGTCGGTCAGGGAAGTGGTGTAGTCTGATCCCGGCATTACAGACAGGGAGTTTGGACAGGGAAGTGGTGTAGTCTGATCCCGGCATTACAGACAGAGAGGTCAGACAGGGAAGTGGTGTAGTCTGATTCCGGCATTAGATACAGAGGTCAGTCAAGGAAGTGATGTAGTATGATCCCGGCATTAGAGACAGAGAGGTCGGACAGGGAAGTGGTGTAGTCTGATCCCGGCATTAGCGACAGAGGTCAGTCAGGGAAGTGGTGTCGTCTGATCCCGGGATTAGAGACAGAGAAGTCGGACAGGGAAGTGGTGTAGTCTGATCCTGGCATTAGAGACAGAGAGGTTGGACAGGGAAGTGGTGTAGACTTATCCCGGCATTACAGACAGGGAGGTTGGACAGGGAAGTGGTGTAGTCTGATCCCGGCATTACAGACAGAGAGGTCGGACAGGGAAGTGGTGTAGTCTGATCCCGGCATTACAGACAGACAGGTCGGACAGGGAAGTGGTGTAGTCTGATCCCGGCATTACAGACAGAGGTCAGTGAGGGAAGTGGTGTAGTCTGATCATGGCATTAGAGACAGAGAGGTCAGTCAGGGAAGTGGTGTCGTCTGATCCCGGCATTACAGACAGGGAGGTTGGACAGGGAAGTGGTGTAGACTTATCCCGGCATTACAGACAGGGAGGTTGGACAGGGAAGTGGTGTAGTCTGATCCCGGCATTACAGACAGAGAGGTCGGACAGGGAAGTGGTGTAGTCTGATCCCGGCATTACAGACAGAGAGGTCAGACAGGGAAGTGGTGTAGTCTGATCATGGCCTTAGAGACAGAGAGGTCAGACAGGGAAGTGGTGTAGTCTGATCATGGCATTAGAGACAGAGGTCGATCAGGAAAGTGGTGTAGTCTGATCCCGGCGTTAGAGACAGAGAGGTCAGACAGGGAAGTGGTGTAGTCTGATCCCAGCATTACAGACAGAGAGGTCAAACAGGGAAGTGGTGTCGTCAGATCCCGGGATTAGAGACAGAGAAGTCGGACAGGGAAGTGGTGTAGTCTGATCCCGGCATTACAGACAGGGAGGTTGGACAGGGAAGTGGTCTAGTCTGATCCCGGCATTAGCGACAGAGAGGTCGGACAGGGAAGTGGTGTAGTTTGATCCCGGCAGTACAGACAGGGAGGTTGGACAGGGAAGTGGTGTAGTCTGATCCCGGCATTAGAGACAGAGAGGTCAGACAGGGAAGTGGCGTAGTCTGATCCCGGCATTACAGACAGGGAGGTTGGACAGGGAAGTGGTGTAGTCTGATCCCGTCATTAGCGACAGAGAGGTCGGACAGGGAAGTGGTGTAGTTTGATCCCGGCAGTACAGACAGAGGTCAGTGAGGGAAGTGGTGTAGTCTGATCCCGGCATAACAGACAGAGGTCAGTGTGGGAAGTTGTGTAGTCTGATCATGGCATTAGAGACAGAGGTCGGTCAGGAAAGTGGTGTAGCCTGATCCCGGCATTAGAGACAGAGAGGTCAGACAGGGAAGTGGTGTAGTCTGATCCCGGCATTACAGACAAGGAGGTTGGACAGGGAAGTGGTGTAGTCTGATCCCAGCATTAGCGACAGAGGTCAGACAGGGAAGTGGTGTAGTCTGATCCCGGCATTAGAGACAGAGACGTCGGACAGGGAAGTGGTGTAGTCTGATCCCGGCATTAGAGACAGAGAGGTCGGTCAGGGAAGTGGTGTAGTCTGATCCCGGCATTACAGACAGGGAGGTTGGACAGGGAAGTGGTGTAGTCTGATCCCGGCATTACAGACAGAGAGGTCAGACAGGGAAGTGGTGTAGTCTGATTCCGGCATTAGATACAGAGGTCAGTCAAGGAAGTGATGTAGTATGATCCCGGCATTAGAGACAGAGAGGTCGGACAGGGAAGTGGTGTAGTCTGATCCCGGCATTAGCGACAGAGGTCAGTCAGGGAAGTGGTGTCGTCTGATCCCGGGATTAGAGACAGAGAAGTCGGACAGGGAAGTGGTGTAGTCTGATCCTGGCATTAGAGACAGAGAGGTTGGACAGGGAAGTGGTGTAGACTTATCCCGGCATTACAGACAGGGAGGTTGGACAGGGAAGTGGTGTAGTCTGATCGCGGCATTGGAGACAGAGAGGTCGGACAGGGAAGTGGTGTAGTCTGATCCCGGCATTACAGACAGAGAGGTCGGACAGGGAAGTGGTGTAGTCTGATCCTGGCATTACAGACAGAGGTCAGTGAGGGAAGTGGTGTAGTCTGATCATGGCATTAGAGACAGAGAGGTCAGTCAGGGAAGTGGTGTCGTCTGATCCCGGGATTAGAGACAGAGAGGTCGGACAGGGAAGTGGTGTCGTCTGATCCCGGCATTACAGACAGAGGTCAGTGAGGGAAGTGGTGTAGTCAGATCATGGCATTAGAGACAGAGGTCGGTTAGGAAAGTGGTGTAGTCTGATCCCAGCGTTAGAGACAGAGAGGTCAGACATGGAAGTGGTGTAGTCTGATCCCGGTATTAGAGACAGAGAGGTCAGACAGGGAAGTGGTGTAGTCTGATCCCGGCATTAGAGACAGAGAGGTCGGACAGGGAAGTAGTGTAGTCTGATCCCGGCATTAGCGACAGAGGTCAGTCAGGGAAGTGGTGTCGTCTGATCCCGGGATTAGAGACAGAGAAGTCGGACAGGGAAGTGGTGTAGTCTGATCCCGGCATTAGAGACAGAGAGGTCGGACAGGGAAGTGGTGTAGTCTGATCCCGGCATTACAGACAGGGAGGTTGGACAGGGAAGTGGTGTAGTCTGATCCTGGCATTACAGACAGAGAGGTCGGACAGGGAAGTGGTGTAGTCTGATCCCGGCATTAGAGACAGAGAAGTCGGACAGGGAAGTGGTGTAGTCTGATCCCGGCATTAGAGACAGAGAGGTCGGTCAGGGAAGTGGTGTAGTTTGATCCCGGCATTACAGACAGGGAGGTTGGACAGGGAAGTGGTGTAGTCTGATCCCGGCATTACAGACAGAGAGGTCGGACAGGGAAGTGGTGTAGTCTGATCCCGGCATTACAGACAGAGGTCAGTCAGGGAAGTGGTGTAGTCTGATCCCGGCATTAGAGACAGAGGTCGGTCAGGAAAGTGGTGTAGTCTGATCCCGGCATTGGAGACAGAGAGGTCAGACAGGGAAGTGGTGTAGTCTGATCCAGGCATTAGAGACAGAGGTCGGACAGGGAAGTGATGTAGTCTGATCCCGGCATTAGAGACAGAGAGGTCGGATAGAGAAGTGATGTAGTCTGATCCCGGCATTAGAGACAGAGAGGTCGGACAGGGAGGTGGTGTAGTCTGATCCCGGCATTAGAGACAGAGAGGTCGGACAGGGAAGTGGTGTAGTCTGATCCTGGCATTACAGACAGAGAGGTCGGACAAGTAAACGTCATACCTCAATCTTACAGAAGAGCTCTGAGTCCATCAGAGTTAACTGCTCTGCTATATCCTGACTCCTGAAGTCATGGAGAGTCCCAGGTCTGAAGAGGAGGAGAGAGGAGGAGAAGCGGTGAAGACAGGAGAGGACAGGAGAGGAGCGGAAGCAAAGAGGAGAGAAGAGTGGAGAGGGGAGGAGGAGAAGAGAAGAGAGGAGGAGAGGAGAGGAGATGAGAAGAAAGGAGAGGATCAGAGAGCAGAGGATAGGAGGGGAGGAGAAGAGAGAAGGAGTGGAGAAGAGAGGAGAAAGGAGGAGGTGAGGAGAGGAGAAAAGAGGAGAGGAGGCAAAGAGAGGAAAGGAAATGAGGAGAAGAGAGGAGGGGAGAGGACGAGAGAAGAGAGAAGAGATGATAGGAGAAGGAGAGGAGAAGAGATGAAAGAAGAAGAGAGGGGAGGAGAAGGAGAGGAGAAGAGAGGAGGAGTGGAGAAGTGAAGAAAAAAGAGGAGGTGAGGAGAGGAGAGGAGGCAAAGAGAGGAAAGGAAATGAGGAGAAGAGAGGAGGGGAGAGGACGAGAGAAGAGATGATAGGAGAAGGAGAGGAACGAGATTATAGGTGAAGAGAGGAGAGGAGAAGAGAGGAGGAGTGAAGAAGAGAGGCGAAAAGAGTAGGTGAGGAGAGGAGAGGAGGGAGAGAGGAGAAAAGAGGAGAGGAGGCAAAGAGAGGAAAGGAGATGAGGGGAAGAGAGGAGGGGAGAGGACGCAAGGAGACGAGATGATAGGAGAAGGAGAGGAGAAGAGAGGATGGGAGGAGGA